>VZTY01031801.1:185827-342412 GCA_013400935.1 Turnix velox | reverse complement strand
CCACCCTGCCCCTGCCTTCTTTCTCAAAAAAAGCTACAAGGAATGCAGGACAGGGCTCCACTGGAGCCTGCTCACAGCTGTTCCCACTTTGCCCCCTCTCCTATTTAAGGCCATAAGGGAAAGGCTGCAGCTACTGTTTGCCTCCTGTGGGGCCCAAGGGATGTTCCTCATGGTGTCATCACTTCAGCACATCACTAGTGAGTTGCTTCGACACATCCCAAGAGAACTTAGTGGGAGAAGCTGGTTAGGCAGGGGGAAGAATGGTTGGGAGGATTGATGACTACCTCAGTGTTATTCATGGATGCCGTTTAGTCTCCTTGTGTGTTACTGAGGCAATGTCTGGGTCAGGGTTTCTTGCTCTTGTGTGGTGAAGGATGAAGCAGAAGCCAATTGGAGATGAGCTGTGTCCTCCTTGCCTGGTGAGGCTCCTCCATCACGAACAGAGTGATGAAGAAGAGAAAGGATGTAATCTGCTCCATTGGCAAAGATGATTCCAGGACAGAGTGATCTGAGCCTCGGACCGAGAGAGACCTAAACTTGCAGAAGGTAAGTTTAAAATAATTTTAAAGCTATCCTGAGTGTGAAAAATCTTCTGAGTATTTATGCTAAAAGCAATCCCACTGCCATGCACCTGCTCTGGAGTTTCCAACCATGGTTTATAAACAATCTCATATTACAAGTTTTAATTGAGCACCTAGATGTTATTTCTTAGTATTTCCACTACAGGAGTGGGCAAGAAGAAAAGTAGCCTGTAAAGGGACAGCCTCCCCCACCCCTACCCGCTAGCTCAGAGCCCAGATGATGCTGTGGGTAAGACAGTGATGAGGAATGTTAATAATGAATGTTATCTTGGGGTAGCTATAGCACAGGGGGTCTGACTTAGGTCTGTTTGATTTGTGGTTATAACTAAATTTTTACTGTTTCATTCTTCACAGAATCACAAAATGCACTGAGCTGACAGTGGTCTTCAATGGTCATCAAGTCCACCCCTCTGCAGGGGCCAGGGACATCCTGCAGCTAACCAGGCCCCCCAGCAAGCCTGGCCCCAAATATCTTCAGGCTTGCTGGGGGCCTCCACCACCCCCCTGGCCACCCTGAACCAGTCTCCTAGCCCCCCCCTTCATGGGGAAGAATCCCTTCCCCATGTTCCATCCAACCCTGACTTGCTCTAGACTCAAACCATTGCCCCTTGTCCCATTATTCCATACCCTGGCAAACAGTCCTTCCCTGGTTTTCTTTTCAGAAAGAAATTATCTTTTTTCCAGCTGTCTGTAGAGTCAGGACTCAATGAGCTATTTGCTTTCTGTCATTACAGTAATTTCCCCATGGGCCCTAACTGAAAAAGAAGTCTTTTTTCAATCCCTAGCTTTGGTGACTAACTAGTTAATTGGGCAAAACATTTCCTGTGCCTACTGTCTGAGAAAGTCCCTTGGGAACCTTAGTCATTCAAGGAGACCTGAATGGACGAAGAGAGACTGATGAAAAACAGCATTCTTTGTTGTTCTAAGGTAACAAGAAGAGCAGGGGGAAACCCTTATTCTTTTCTGGAAGATTCACAAAGGAAAGATGCAACAGTGTAACTGCAGGTGGTGTCACTCAGAGCTGACGAAACTGTGTTCTACATGTTTATATTATTTTGCTGCAGATCTCTCCCCTGCAAATGTTAAGAGAATCTTTAGGATACCTACAACAATACAAATAGTAGTTCAGTAAGTGTGGAGGAAGCTGTTTCACCTTGAACCTTCTGTTAGTCACTTCCCAGCTGGATGTCTCATGGGTGGTTTACCTTAGTGGTAATTTAGTTTCAACAGAGAAGGCCTATTTTTGTCTGCTGCACTTCAAGATATACTTTATCCTGACCTCCGGCTGACTCAGTAGTTACCTTTTTTTTTTTTTTCCATGGCATATGGTTCTAAATTGTTAAACATAGACAACTCAGCCTTTACATCATTTTATGGTAACACATAAATGTTCCCTGCACCGATAATAAATATAACATTCTATGTTTACAAATGTGAAAAGATTGTGTGCCACCTAACTCCTTTTGTTCTTATCCAATTACCACATGTTTTGCTTTTCACTAAAGAAAAGTGTGCTGTATTTGTTTCACATAAGAATTCACTGAGGTAAGGAGAATTCTAGTGAATTATCTGAAGCCATGAAATGACACAAAAAGCACTGATAAAAATACTCTTGCAAAGTATCTTCTTTTTATTAATGATCATTTTTATTAGAATCTGCTAAGTGCTTTCCATACACTAAACCATGAATTTGTGCATGTGTAACGACTTTTTGTGTGCATATACATTTGTACTCTTTTGGAGTTTGTGGGCTTTTTTTCACACAGATCTCCACTAGATTTTGCATTCCAGTTAAGTCCAGGCTATGGGAAAATGTTCTTTGTTTTAGATTTTGCATTGTTCTTTCTGCAAGAAAAAACTCCTCCTTCCAAAAAACCAGAACAATTGAAATCCACTCACATCACAGAATATCAGGGTTTGGAAGGGACCTCAAAATATCACCTAGTCCAATCCTCCTGACAGAGCCAAATCCCTCCCCACACCCAAATCTGCAATTAAACACCAAGAAAACAACTACTGTAACATGTAATGATAAACTAATGAAAAAAATAGCATCTATCTCAAAGTGTATATAAATAAAATACATTGGTGTTTCCTGCAAGCATATATTTGTACTGATAGATTCTTTTTTTTCTATGCCTTTCCTATAGCAACCATATAATAACATTAAATTCATTATTTAACATTTCTTAAAGAACCAAGGATGGAGTCTTGTGTGAGCTAGAAAAAACTGATGGATCCATGACTTTAGTGCTACAGTAAGGTATCAAAGCTTTCTTTATGAACTGTCCGAGAACCCAGTATACTATCCTACCATGCAGCCATCTCTACTCAACAAGCTTTTTACCTAAAACTTCATGTATTTCTGGGCCAATTCAGAAATGTGTATCCAGCATTGAAATAACAACTGAATGAGAACAAAATGCATAGAAAAACTGAGCCCTGCATGGTTCTCAGCTCAATCTCAGATCGGGAAAATCGCATTATATGAACCTGAAATACTTTTGCACACATATCTACATAAGGATCATACATAAAAGGTGTCAGAAAGTACATATTTTTCTCATACTACGCAAAGTAATAATATTTTTAATCTGATGGTATTGACTGAAGTTATGTATGCTACTTTTAAAAAATGTAAGGAATTAAACATTGGGGAAATAAGCTCTTGGTGTTACTATCTTTCACTTAAATCTTGTAACTTACAAGAATACAGTCAGGATATAAATATAAGCCAGGAATGTATCCAAACTTCTAGTTGCATCTGGAAAGAATTTTAGGATGTGCACACTTTGTGGTCAAACAAAGAGTAGAAATGTCCTGTCTCCCATATGATTTCAGTGCACCTATGCATCAGAAACACTAGAGAAAGTCAGCTGCAGTGTTAAGAAATAAGATGGAAAATAAAATGGCTCTCCAATGCAGAACTATGTTTCTCAGAGTCCATTTACTGAGATGCACAAAGGACATCTACCTATTGTGGGCAACAGAGGTGCTTTTTTATTATAGACAAGGTAGAACAGTAGATTATTTGTAAATTAGTGATGAATGTAAGGATAATTACACCCTGAAGACACTAGTTGTGTTAGACAGAGGGTAGCTGTCAGGAAGAGGAAGACAATAAGATGAGCCCCAAGAAGTCTACTTTAAGAAACTTATTTCAGCATAATTTGGACAACAAAAACAGGAAAATATGCAGCTCAGCGAAAAGCTACAAGTTGGAAAAACAAGCAAAGAAAAAGTTAAATGTGTAGCAGATGTAGAATGATGTTCCAATGCAACACATTCTCCAACACAAATGTTGTGATTTTTTGCTTCCTGACTAATGAAATACCTAACTTTCAATATGAATGCAATTTTTTTTGTTCTTTAGTGTAAATATTCTGTGAATATTCTCACAGGAGGATCTCACAACCCCTTCTCACTGCTGCTCCTTCTCACTACTGTTAATCTTAAGCCTATTTCCAGAATTCAGGGTCTCTTCTAATATAACCAAGTTAAAAAAGATCTGAATACTTCATGTCATTTTCCTGAAAAATAGAAGCAAAATAATTCTATTGAAATATAGGACACAAAATAATATATTTTTTTAATGGTGAATCTAATTTTGCAAGTATTTACAAAACATTGCAACAAGTAGTGGAAACAAGGAACCAATCTAGCTTAGGTCCATCAAAAAACTACACACTATGGTACTCCTTTTGAAGAAGCAGAATGATGTACTTTGTCACAAATGTATGTTCTTACTGTGATTGGTACAAGATTGAAACTCAATCTATTACTTATTAATTTTAACACACGTGAACATTGCAATTAAGACTGTGCTCAAAATAGGNCACAGGAGGATCTCACAACCCCTTCTCACTGCTGCTCCTTCTCACTACTGTTAATCTTAAGCCTATTTCCAGAATTCAGGGTCTCTTCTAATATAACCAAGTTAAAAAAGATCTGAATACTTCATGTCATTTTCCTGAAAAATAGAAGCAAAATAATTCTATTGAAATATAGGACACAAAATAATATATTTTTTTAATGGTGAATCTAATTTTGCAAGTATTTACAAAACATTGCAGCAAGTAGTGGAAACAAGGAACCAATCTAGCTTAGGTCCATCAAAAAACTACACACTATGGTACTCCTTTTGAAGAAGCAGAATGATGTACTTTGTCACAAATGTATGTTCTTACTGTGATTGGTACAAGATGGAAACTCAATCTATTACTTAGTCATTATTAAATTAATTTTAAAACACGTGAACATTGCAATTAAGACTGTGCTCAAAATAGGTAACTCAAACTTGATATTTTAACTTTTACTAAACCTGAGGAGAAAGAATGGTATTACTTTTTTAGTACCTATCTTATATCTTTCACTGCTACTGTTGCTTTTTCCTGACTATAGCCTGATCACCCTATTTTTCTTTTCAATTAAGCTTTAAAGTATTAACTTTTAAGTAGCTCGTGGGGTTCACAGTATGTTTGGAAATAAAATTATATATTCTCTGTTTTTGCATTGCAATTCATTTACTCATTTAGGCATAGAGATAGATATCAAGCTTTGAAACATTAATTTGGAATTTTCCTTTTTTTAACACCAAAACATTCTTATGCCTTTGATATATACTTCTTGCCTCTACAGACATCCTTATTATTCCAATCACACTTACCCTCTCCAATTTTCTTTCTCTTGTCTAATCAGCACAATAGAGTTCAAACACCAGTCTGCTTAGCAAATACCTGTATAAACTACATTAAAAGTACATGTAGAACAATGTATTAACAAAACACTCCTGATCTGAATGCTGTCAGTCAGTTCAGAGGACCAACTGATTTGAACATCCAAATGCAGAATGAATTTCCCACAGGTTTGGTGCAGTGTTTTAGGTTCTGTCCTCAGAGTGGAACGAAGGGAATGCATTCATATTTGCAGCAAGGAGTCCCATAATGTTATCTAAAGATTAGAAGTTATGAGAAGTTTGTTTATCAGCATCTGTAACAATGATGTAAAAGTTCACTGCAGCTCCAATTAAAAAAATTCCTTGGGTGGATTTGTTTTGTTTTGTGAAACTGGTGTGACATTTGTTTGGTATCTGCTTCTTCATAGTGCAATATTTTATTTAGCTTTTTTTTAGATTTTCAGCTCTTTCTTCTGACATACACAGTTTATGCCTGTAATAAAGAAAGATCTACACAGATAGCTAAAAATAGACATAAGATGATTGAATGGCTTTTTTCACCCTTCAAAAATAGTGAGATTTTTGGATATCTCATTAACCACAATTTTAGATACCTTTTCCTTTCAATATTCCATTTGCAAGAAATTTAAAGACATCAAAAATAATAAAAGAGGTGACAAAAACATTCAATCACTTTAATTTCAGTGGCTTCTCCTGAGAAGCAGTCCAATAGATGGCATATCTCACTTTAAAATTTTCATCAGTACCTGAGGGGGTCCTACAGAAAGGCAGGGGTAGGACTTTTTAATAAGATATCTGATGGGAGGACCAGAAATAAGGGAAGGGATTAGATTCAGGCTTGACATAAGAAAGAAATTCTTTACAGTGAGGATTGTGAAACACTGGAATAAGTTGCCTAGATAGGTTGTGGACACCTGGAGGTGTTCAAGGTCAGGCTGGACAAGGCACTGAGCAGTCTGATCTAGTGGGAGGTGTCCCTCCCTATGGCAGTGGGGTTGGAATTCCATGATCTTCAAGGTCCCTTCCAACCTGAACTATTCTATGACTCTATGATTCTATGTTACTTAGCTTAAAATTCCATTGGGGCCTCTTTGCTTTGCATTGTAAGACATACACTAGCTTAAAACAAGACATATGACTACCTTTTAAATATTTGTATGCATCTATGAAGTTGATTCATGTGTTTATCCTGAAAACATTTGTGAGAGACCAAAATTTTCCCTAGAAATAAACTAGGAAGCAGTTAGAAAGATTACACAGAGCAAGATTTCCCTGTATGAGTTAGGTGTTAGCTACCAAACAAGGAATCTTATGCAAACTTTGGAAACTTTTTCACTTGTTTTGCTTTATCAATGTCTACTGAGTGGATTGTCCTTTCAGGACTAATTCTGCATTTCTAGAGGCCTCCATGATGAAATTCACCATTTAGAATGAAGGTGAAAACTGACAACATACATAGTTTTTTCCTTTTGTTACAAAGTTCACCTAAGGAGACACTGAAAGGAAAAAATGGATTTATCTGTTTATTTCTATTATCTGTTCCTATTATTGCCCAATGTCTCAGATGTTACAGAGTAGAATTCTTCTATGTCACACTGTGGAAAGCAGTCTAGAAAACTAAGATGTTAAGTAAGTTCCCCATAAATGTATATAGTTTCTTAACTGAAAATGCACCTTTCAGTCTTGCCTTTATATTAACCCATAATTGTTAAGCAGGACTGCTGAGGAACATATTTTACATCACAAGTAATAACTCCTTCTACTGAAATGGTAAAATTATTTTCTCAAAGAGTTTCCTCCTATATTTGTCATGTGTACAAGGAGTTCAGGAAGCCATTTTCTGTGTGGCTGGATGGACACACTGAATTTCTTGGAGCCCTACATTGTGGGGCATCTGGAAATGAGAGCTCTTCCAGCCTGTTAATGGTCTCCAGATTACCACCACTTTTCATGCTTTTCAGTAGCTGATGCATTGAGAAATAGGTTCAGCAAGTTCCTGCTAGTTAGCACAGCTTCCAGGCAAGCATCCCGTGGAAAGATCTCTCTGATCTCTGTAGCAAGACACCTTTTGTCATTATTATTTTGTCAGTTATTATTTTAATGTATGCTAAATAATTCAGGAATTTTGGATAAATCTCCCGACGTCCAGCTTAGCTGCATGGATTAACTCTCAACAACTTTTGAATATCATATTTAATGACATCAGGAAGAACATTCTGATCATATGTAATTTACAGACAGATTTCAAAGTTTTATGTTTATGACTAACCTTCTTTCTTTTAATATCAAAAATACACATTCCACCTCACATTCCACTTCCACAGTGTCACTGCACCTGCTTTTTTTTTCCCTTGATTTGCATTATTAGACAGTCAAAATCTTTTATATGAGTTACTCCAATAAGTGTTAATCCCTTTAGATTCTCCCTTTTCACCCACCCGCACACTTAGGGCCCAATTTTCTCTGGTTTCATGCATCACTCGTTCTTTAAATCTGTGGAAGTTCCACAGAAATGCTTAATGCAGCAAAATCTGCAAAGCATAGAGGAGTCTTACTCATTATAGTACACTCATTTTATTCAATTGCTTTATCTTTAAGAAAGCCCTATCAAAAAAGCAAGCTTTCTTTACCCTCCAAAGGACAGCGGTGATTTTCATTCTCAATTAGTTGAATAAAAGCCCTAGTTAGAAAGTAATTTAATATTTTAAAATAGGTAAATACAACATAACTTCTGCTACATGTGGACTGTAAACCATGATAGGTCATTATTTTTTCCAGTCCAGAATTTTACAAATGCACTGTTTGTTTAAAAAATTTGTCAAACCGTTTCCAATCAATATTTTTAATGTAGATGCCACTAAGTAAATCCCTAGACTTACTTCTGACTGATTAGATAAGCTGAATCTAATGCAGATTTTCTTTGAAATCTGTAGAAATAGAAAAGACAAAAAGGTTTAACTGAGTTGAAATAGAATTTTTGGATGTGAAACTTATAATACTAATGCAGATATGGAAACTCATAAAAAGGACCCAATGTTTTTGCTTACTTTGTTATTCAGGTGTTTGTAGCAAAATTTCCCATTGTAGAGACACATTGCATTTGACCATGACAAAATTCCTGTCATACTCTATATTTATTAATGTGAATATGGTAGATTAAAATATAAGCTTTATTTAATTCTTTTTTTGGTTGATTTTTTAAATAACAGTACCTTAAGTTAGCAGGTATATTTATCAAATCTTTCTATTTTACTGCCTTCATTCTGTGAAGATGAAGTAATTTTGTAGGAGAAAGTGGTCACAGACTTATGTAGCAAGCACCAATATACTTTTGCAGAATTACATTCCCCACTGTCCATCTATCTGTACTGCGTTTTAAGGGAAGATTCTGCCTTCAGAAAGAATAAAAAGTTTGAGCCACTGTTTTTCAAATTTTCTAATG
Organism: Turnix velox; assembly: GCA_013400935.1. NCBI lineage: Eukaryota > Metazoa > Chordata > Aves > Charadriiformes > Turnicidae > Turnix > Turnix velox. Next base: position 333,693 of record VZTY01031801.1, on the reverse strand, counting down.
CAAAAGCAAAAAACATCACTAATGTGAAGGAGAAGTGTTTTCATTATTAGCACCTAATTGAAATGGTCCTCTAGAGCATTATATTAAAGACAATCTAGGTCAGGCCCACATTTACCAATGAAGATCTTATTTTCAGTATTGTATCATATCCATGATAAATTTTATATTCTGTACTCCAGCTTTCAATTATTGGAATAATTTAGTCCTTTTGAATTTGTACAGTTTAATTTAATGTTAGTATGTCATTACTTATTATCATAGACTATTTATCATATTTTAGTAGAACGTAATAACCGACTTTTAAAGCAGAGGTTATGCTAGGCGTTCAGATTGTTCCAGAGGTTGTATAATTTTCTTTTTCCTTAATGATTATGCTTATTTTTATGGCCTGAAAATGTGTTTTAATTCTGTTTTACTTTCAGAAGTGGGATAGTAAAGCTGGAGGTGGAGCTGTAGGCAAATTTTTATATTTGTAAAATGTAACAGAAGCTTTGTCTTTATGCTGGTTTTAATGAGAGGCTACACAAAATTTAATTTCATTTGAGGAACTGTGGGGAATTCTGTGTTAAGGGAATTTTTAGTGGTAGAATTGAATTTCTTTTAAGTTGAGAAAGCAAAATGTGGAAGAAGGAGTTGAAGGTCAAATGGCAAGCTGACACAGCACATCTGAATCTGAGAGTGGCCCCCATGATTTGTTTCACTCAGTAAGAGGGAGCAGGGAGCTAAGGCAGATTCCAGTGTTAGAGGGATGGTTTCAGAAAATGGGTGACTAAATATTACCTAAGATTTTAATTTTTCTTGGTATATTCTTAAATATTTGAACTAATCAACTACTTGATTTTAGAGATCTTGCCACATGCTAAGAAGGACAAGATTTGATTTTTCTTTGCCTCAAATATAAATTATTACCTCTAAGTAGGAACTCCTGATTAGGATCCCAAGTCTCTCTATAGCATATATTTGGTTTTCCTTGGGTGGTCTTCCTTAAGTCTGTCAAGAATTTTTGTGTCTTGACAAGGTTTCTTGTACTTCCTGCTATATTGAAGAGATACAACAGATATCCCATGTACCTACAACCACACAAAAGAAGGTGCCATAAATTAATCTGGCTTCTTATATTGCCACTCAACAGCCCAAAACCACAGATAAAGATGAAAAAAGATATTTTGAGGATTCTAATTTTGTGTATACTAAACTCTACCTTTCATTTGAGCTCAATGTCTTAAGTTGGTGTTCTTTTCAATTAATAATAATTAATAATAATAATTAGCAGTGTCACTAATTCACTTACTGAGATAATTAAGACTGAGATTTGTCAAAAGCTATAATTTTCTAATCTTGCAAAATGCTATTGCATTCATCCATCCATATGAAGATTACTGATGAAATCTCAACCATTAATCTTTCATACTTTATATAATGAACACTTCCAACACTTTTAACTCATTGATAGTGATAACAATTCCTCTGCTGGCAAGAAAGAAGCCACTCCAGACATCACATGCAAGAAAGCTTCAAAAGAACTGTGCTGTATTTTTATGGTAGCAGGTCAATAAAAAGAATTATTGTCAGCTTTGTTTTTGAACTTGAAGGAACACAAGGGTGTGCTTGTGACAAAGGAGGATTACATTTTCTGTTTCTAAAACAAGCAGCAACAAAGCAGAAGTTTTAACAGTTCAGGTTTGTTCACTATTACTTTGCTTCTGGAAGACAATATGGGTGCATATCGGAGAAATATAAGAATTACACAGCTGAATGATATTTAGATAAATAACAATTCAGTGAAAACTGAATCAAAAATTGCATGAAAAACTCACCTTGAGATTCTGCTTCATCTTTCAAAAATTATCTTGATAATTACCTTCAAAACTCTATGACTGAAGAGCACATACAGTGTGTTTTCAAAGGTTTAGCAGACCAATCATTAAACGTATGATCAAGTGTAACTTGGTGCTTAATGCAGGTCATAGAACTTACATAGAAATTACTAAGTCCCTTGTTACCATGCTGAATATATAACTTTCAAGTTGACAAGGGCCAATTTATCTCTCCTATCTTTAGCAATCTAAATTCAAGGTTGAGTTCTAACCTAGGATTTTTTTCTCCTCCCCGTTTTCACATATGTATATATTATAATGACAGAAATTACACTCCTGAAATTAATATTTCTCCCTAATATGCTAAAACCAGAATCCATGTTGCTTACTTGGACTAGAAGTACAGTTAGACATATTTGTGACATGGAATTCATCATAATTTCAGATCAATTAATCTGCTGCTTCTACTGTTATATGCTCATTAGTCACATAAAAAATGTTTCTCTCCTCACTTTTTTGACCTGCATTTTCAAGTTTCTTGTTATTACTATGCCTCTTTTTATTAGATATAGGTGCCACTAACTGTGGAAAGAAAAAAAATCAGGGAAGCTATGCCTCAGCACCATAACATCTTTTTGATCAAACAAAATGGACTGAACTTCAGTATATCATTATAATGCATTTTCTTTTCCACTTTACAAATCAATCCTGAATGTCTTTTTTGACCCTTTTCAATTTATCTTAAGCATTTTAAAATACGGACATCAGAAACAGTCATATTGTTCCATTAACAGCCTTCCTGTATCACCACAGAAAATTGATTTAGCGCAATGAAGAACATGACACGTTCCATTGTACCACCACTAGTCTCGTCCAGCTTTATTGCCATGCAGCCTGTCTTTTGGACAGAAGGAAGACTGCTTGTGAGCAACTAGACAGTGATAACTTGGCAGAGGGAGGACCAGTCCTCATTATTATTATTTCATGAGATCCTGAGCATATACCCTGAGCTCACCAGAACCTAGAGCTTTCCCAGGCTTGTCCTCATCAGGCAATGTAGACATTTACATTCATGCCACATTCTCTGCTGCTCATAAAAATGGTTTCCTACTATATAGAGGAACCTCTGCCTTTCCCTCCTGTTATGATGATTCTGATTTCCTCACTTATCTTCGTATTTGTTCCTTGATAAAGTTTCTCTTTCTTTGATAAAATGGTACCCAGAAACAATGGTTGTTGCATGTACACAAGGGACTAAAATTATTTTAGGGCTGGAGATCAGTCATTAATTTCCCACAGCCAGCTGTAATATTAATCACACAGTGTTTTTATCAATGCAAAGAAAAATCAATGTGTCCTGATCCATTATCCAAACAAGATCCTTCCTAATCATTAACTTTAGATTCACATCTCATTTTTATATTGGTCCTGCAGACAGAACAATCACAGTATTGTTTCATCATGTGGTTGCACAAGCTGAACAACTATTAGAGAATTTAGTAGACAAGGCTCTAAGAAGACCACATCTACACTCAGTAAATCATATTTACATATCAGCAAATATTAAGTGAAACTTAATCACACTGTGATTCTTTTCCAAGAACCATGGAATCACTGAGGTAGGAAGAGATATCTGCAGACCACCTAATATAAGTCCTGCTCAGAGCAATTTCATCTAACACAGTCTACTGAAGACAGTGTACAGTAAGGTTCTGAGTATCTCCAAAGACTACCCTGGTGTAGCAGTTAGTATGTTAGGCCTGATAGCAGATATCAGTTAGTCTTTAAGCTGGTTTTGGGTCCCAAACTGCAACAGCTGAGCAAGTTCCAATGTTCAAACCTTCTTACAAGAATGAAGTCTTTTTCCAACGCTTAAATGATTTTGGGTTTTTGAAATTTATATTTATATTTTTTGGCCATTGCCTCATGTCCTGTCACTGGACACCCCCCAAGAGGAGTCTGGCAATGTCTTTTTACTCCTCACTGCTAGGAGGGAGACTGACAAGATACCTCATTATTTTGTCAGATCCTATCATCATCCAAATCTTCATTTTGTTTTAAAATCTGAAATACAAAGCAATAAAATCTTCTAAATCTCTCTATTTACTGAAACTAAGCAGACTCATTTAGAATTCTGGAGAATTCTAGAATTCTAGAGCTCACTGTAGCTTCTAGCATGAACTTAGCAAAGACTTTTTAAAAGTCAAATAAATTAAGGCATTTAATTAAGTAGTCAATGTCTCTTTCTGACACACATTTATACATCCCTGACAGACTACAGTAACTAAACATTTGCTCCTTATAATATTTTGACCTTCATTCTGTTATTCATTACTTAAGTAAGAAAGCATCCCAGAAGATAATGCCCTTATTTTTTTCCTCCCCACTCACATTATTGAAAAGGACTAAAATTTTGCAGAAGCAAAATCACAACTGCAGGTGCCATTGCCATCATAATGTGCATTTCGTTGACAGCTACACCATCAAGCAAATGTTGGAGGATCCAAAATCTCTGTGAACCTCAGCTGCAGTCCCAAGCTGTTTTGTGCAGTATGATTCATTCAGCATGTAAAAAGGTGTCCTCTCCTTTTTTTTATGCTTTTATCTGTTCAAAGAACTTTCTTTGAGGAGGGACATTCAGAGAAAGGAGAAAGAAATTTTAATTATCTCCCTCCAGAGTTACTGAACTTCCTTTGCTCTTCTTGGATCCTGTTCATCAATTCTGACTCTTGTCTTCATTTGGCTATTTTTAAGAGGCAAGCTCTTCCTTCTGCTTTATCCCAAAATCTGCCATGTACAATCACCACTGGAAAAAATCATTGTCTAAATACTGATCACAAAATACGGTTGGGTAGAAAATGAATGAGGAGGGAGCTCTTTGTCATTGCCACCAGTATTGCAAGTACTTAATGCATCATTGCATTAGAGAGGCTTTATAGTTCCTCGAACAAGTTTTGAGGGCATGCTTGGAGGGATTACTCCTTGGTCTGTGAAGGAGAAGATTAGATTTTTACGGACCTGCTTTAGTCTACAGGCTTCTCAACATTCAGTGCCCAGGGAGCTGCGTTGTTTATTGGAGAAAAATCCACTCCAAATGACTGGGCAAAAGAAGGAGTTCATGATTTTATCCTCTGATTCATGACTTTATCCTCTGGTTCACTAAGTCTTCTTCTAATGTCCAGAGATGTGGAACATGCATCTGCACCAGCAGTTCTAGAGTTACCATACATCTCTCAATAAATCTATGAAGGATTTTTTATCTTTCACTGTTTCTGGAGTAAGCAGTAGCACCAGTCTCACTGACAAAGATCCCAATCCATTGGTGAAACACATTGTAGCAACACTAATACTCAACAGAAATTTTAGTCAGTTTCAGAGGGAGTTTGATCTCCTGCATAGCACAAGAACCCTGCATCATTTACCTGCAAAGACCTGCACAGACCCTGGTAACAAGCTTAATTTTAGGTGTCTACTACCTAGAAGACATTTGATGGGGTGACCACACTTATCTGTGGAAAAAACATATGCTGTCACTGCAAACCCACAGATCCTAATTAGTGTCTCTAGCCAAACACTGCATATCATTTCAGTAGGTTTTAAAAGATCTTGATGGTTTATCTGCATGACTAAACATGCCTGGGAATATATACATGTTCAATTTTAGCATTCTTTTTTTCTCATTCTAATGCAGAAAAGTCAGAAAGAAGATAAGGAATCCATGAGGTTTGGCTGGTCTAAGCTTACAGCTTAGGGTATAAGCCAGAGATTCCTCCATGGATTGAAGAGCATGGATTGATTCATTGTGTTTAATATCCCCCAACAGAGTTCTCACTAAATGCTGCAGTTATCAATTTCCTGCACCTTATATTTTTTGCTCATGTATTTCACACTCTGGCTAGAAGATAGTTCTTATAGTACACTTTCTCAAACATTCCACTGGTGATCCACCTGGCATACCACAAATCCATTTCCAGAAAGAAAATGGGGAGAGAATTATCAGAATTTGTAAGGGTTTATCAAAATATCTCACTCACATATGAGAGAGAAACTGAGAATTGATTTGAAGGATACTTTCTGTCCCCTAATAATTCATCTTGTATTTTCTCCTTTCTTTTCTTTCTGCATTCTGTTCCCAAGACACATGGCTCCTACACATAAGCTTCATATAAATAACTAGAAAAGGACCTTCACCATCATTAAAGTAAATAGTCTGAAATACTTCCCATCAGCACAATAACCTGTCTGGCAACTAAATTTGTTCATGAAAGATTTCAAGACAAGGTGACATTAGTATTTTGACATAAGAAAAAGGATAAAAACTTACTATTCATAAGTATAATTTTAAATACTATTTTACTGAAATAATCAAGGCAAATTAATTCTCTATCATATCTACACTGAATACAAATAAACTGTGAAATAAGTTTCTACAAAGTGCAGTGTGAGATTTGTCTGATGGTTTTTTGTTTTATTCCTACAGGTGCATTTGATAATATTTTGGCATCATAGGTATGTGGTAAATCACAGGGTTTCCATGATAGCCAACAATTCTGAAAATCACATCAGTTATCCCTCAATTTCAAATGCATTTTAATGATTATTCAGCTAAAATACTGATTGTAAAATCTCTGCTTTAAGAACATGTTGTAGCCAGTGATAGAGATTATTAAGAAATAAAGAAAGCATGTCATATTATATTTTGTTCTGTTTCATGATTTTAATTTTGTTTTTGACTATTATTTCTAGTCAAAATTTCTAGTACTTGAAAAAGAAACATGAAAAACAAAAATTCTGGCAAGCAGAGTAATTTCCAGTGACTGTGACTACTGGCGTGTGATAACCAAGTATCTGTGACTGACAAATATTCTCTGTGTTCTTGTTCTACCTTTTCTTTTGAATATGTTTGTAAATAACCTGAAAAAGGTGGGGTAGAAGTGAGACATGAGTTGACAAAGCTTGTTGATGACATGAAGTTTTCCAGTATTTCATGCTTAATCACAGAAGTGCTTTAAAAAGTGAGTAACAGGGAAGCAAAATGTCAAATTAAATTGAGTGCTGATAAGTGTGAAGTGATGCACTTTTCCACAGGTGGGAAGGAAAATATTAATAATTTCACATGCAAAATGGTGAGGAGAAGATTAACATTTGCTCCAAGAATTGAGGGAATGTTTAATAAAGCATCAGTTTAGCACTCAGTAGTGGTCAAAAACACAAATAAAATGATTGGTGTTGGATGAGGAGAGAATCGGAAAGTTAACAGAGGAATTCTACCTTTTACATCCATGATCCTTCTGTATCATGAGTGCCCTTGTAACTTCATGCCAAAAATTAACACTTTTGCACAAAAAGTTGTATCTGCAACAACTAATATCAAAAGTATGGAACAGCTTCCGCAAGAGGAACAATTAATTAAGTTATGAGTCCTCAGTCTGCAGAAGAGACAGATAAGTAGCATTATAATAAAGATTCACAAATGCAAGGGACATGAGAAAGTTTAGAGATTTATTGTTTCTTTATAAAGTGTTTTGTATCACAAGAATGAGAAAATATCAATGATCCAGATTCAAAACTAATTCCAAAAGAATGTTTACCATGCTACTCTATAGAAGAGCTGTTAAGCTCCTTGTCGAAGGATGCTGTGGACTTAATAGAATTCAGGGAGAAATCTTCATAAGAAACCCACTAAGGATTACTAAACATGGAAAATAACATATACATGTATACATATATATACACATATATATACATGTACATATACATATAAAATAACATATGTCTTTGGAAGTCCCAGTACTCAAACAGCACTTTGGTACAGTGTAAAAGAGAAGTATCATATCTGCTTGCTTTGGTCTTAAAGTTGGTCCTAGTATTTGCTTATGGTCATTGTTATGAGTTCTGTGTACCTATATTCCTAATCTTGAGTGAAGTAACTCATGACTTCAGACTTGACATAAGAAAGAAATTCTTTACAGTGAGGGTGGTGAAACACTGGAACAGGTTACCCACAGAGGTGGTGGACACCTCCTCTCTGGAGGTGTTCAAGGCCAGGCTGGACAAGACATTGAGCAGCCTGATCTAGTGGGAGGTGTCCCTGCCTATGACAGGGGGGTTGGAACTTGATGGGTCCCTTCCAACCCAAACTATCCTATGATTCTATGATTCTATGACTGAAACAGAACTTTAAATACCAGGAGATGGCACTGGGAGAGCAGGCAGCAGAATTTATGACAGTGTTTAAGTCTCATGAGAACAGAATGTGGCTGCAGTTAGAAATGAGCTTTTGGGAAATGTCTGTCTTCTGCTAAATTAAGTTTAATTGTATTAGGTTACAACTCCAGAGAGAATATGTGATCAAAAATGGTACATGTTGCCTGAAAGTAAATTTATCAAGATAATCTTTTGGGGGGAAATACCTTTTTAAACAAATCAAAAGATTAATAATAAAAACATTTGTTGAAATACCATTACGAATCTTATTGCAGATATTATTGTTTTTGAAATAATTTTATTTGTTTGAAAACTGATTTCTCTGATTCAAATATGGAAGACTTTGAATCAAGAAAAATGTTTTCAGTGTTTTTCTATGTTTACATAGAAGGGTTTTAAATTATTCTTCATTCAGTGACATCTAAATTTTATTTTTCATTATGAGACTGTTTTAGGCTATTAAATTTTTAATTTTTTGAAAAAAAAGTCTGTCAAGGCCAGAAAATAAAAGCATCTCATTTGGAGTCTAAGCAGTGCCTATGACATTTTTTCGATTACTGAGTGTGGCTTTACTGAGGTACATTAAGTGGCAAATTTCTGAAGATATTTTCCTGCTGACAGATGCCTCTTCCTACTTTTGCACTGCAGCACATTGATCTTTCCATCTCCAGCTTAGCCTTCCACTTCAGCCTGACCCCACATTCGATCCTCTTCCTTGTGTATGAGAACAGCACATGTGCTGAAATGGGATCCTTTCACACCACGAATATAGAAGAGGATTTGCTTTTTAATGCTAATCATAGTTACTAAAATAGTCCATAAGGCTTTGCTCTCTATGTTAATCTTCCAAAGACGTTCACAGAACACCTGTTCTGGATTAGACTGCTAGATTGACTTTGCAACGCAGTAGTTGCAAAAAATGCTTACAGACCATACATGGACATTTGTAAAGGTTAAATACAGACCATGTTTGACAAAAATACCATTCCAAAACCTCTGTCCAAAAGAGATCTTTACACTGAGACCAGTGGGTTAGATGAAGGCTTATTCCTTGGTCATTGGCAGATTTGTCAAAGGTGAAGTTCATCTGATGAAAAGTACAAAAGGTTCAGGAAGGTTTTTGGTTTATAAACATGCCTTCATTCCCTAGGTGTCTTGCCCATGGTACTGAGGAGCTAAGTGGAGATGCTTTCTTTCTTTCTTTCCTTTCTTTCAAAGGCAAAGACATAGGTTCTTTCTTCCTTCCTTCCTTCCTTCCTTCCTTCCTTCCTTCCTTCCTTCCTTCCTTCCTTCTTTCTTTCTTTCTTCCTTCCTTCCTTCCTTCCTTCCTGCCTTCCTGCCTTCCTTCCTTCCTTCTTTCTTTCCTTCTTTTTGTCTGTCTGTTACTTTCTGTCTCTGTGTGCAGAGCCAGCATACTGAAACTTCCAGATGAAATGCCAATGATATGAACATGAACCAACACATTATTTTTTTATGATTTTTTGATTTCCAATTTTCCTGTGGCCATTTCTGGTTTTGCCAACTGTCATGATGGTTATATCTTAAAAAATCTCTTTCATAGACAAGGCCGTTCAAAAGTTTAAAGAGTTATTATAGCTGGAGGTACACACATGCTGTGAATAGGTCTGGCAGTTCTAGGAGAGCAAAAACATTTTCACTGAGATATGATCTAGCTTTTTAATTTACACTAAGTAAAACAATATTAAAATGCTTCATTTTAATTTGCTCCATGTGTCACTGATGAACAAAATACAATAGGTTTTCCCATATGAGTTTATAAAAACATCCAGGGGCTCAGATGCCTTATAATACCCAGCTTTCTGAAAATATATAGTAGACCAGTAGAAGTGATTCAAACACATATAAAGAAATAGAAAACAATTTTAAATAATATTTAAGTTAACAAAAACATTCCTTTTACTAATCATAAACAATCTTCCTAATATTCCATAATAAATTCAGACTGGTGTTTTTAATAATACAAAATGCACAATATTCCATATCACAGTAATTTTTTTATCCAATACACTCTCTTTCTATTTAAACACCTCTGTCAGTATCCTTAATCTCTTATTCGCCTCTTGCATTTTTGTGGGTTTTTGAAATTAGAGTTTTAATTATGAAAGTGCAAGTTGTATCAGGTAACAGATTATCATATGCCACTGAACTAGATGAATGGAAGAAATAATCTGTACAGCAGATGGTCGATAACTGCATAAACATTACTAATTTTAATGGACAGTAAAGATAATTTATTATATTTTCTTCTATTTAAAATGAAGGACAATGAAGTAGGTAGGGTGTTGAGCAATTATCCAATACAAACAGTTCCCAGCTACTTATCTAATTGTGGAGTTGGTCAGTAGTTACTCAAATTTGATCTCTTCTTTCAGTTTCCAGACTTATATCGATTTACATTACTTTTAAGAATTTTTCATGTAAAACATGGAGTAAACAGGGAAAGCAAAATGAAATCTAGAATATTTCTGTCACTTCCCCTTCATTGTAGTAAAGTTACTGTGGGGTTTTTTGTAGTTTCAATGCTATCTTTATTATTCTTTGAATCTAAACTATTTTACTATTGCTTTATATATTACAGTGGTTAGAAAAACATGCTGTTTCTAGGGAAAAAATAAAATGAGGGAGATGTTTTTCTGAAGTTATTCAGGCTTTTAATTTGTCTGATTTACTTATTACAATGTTGAAGTATAACAGGAAAACAAATAATTAGGAAAAAAACAGTTCAATGAAGCAGTTAAGGAATGCAAGTATTAAGTTTTAGAATTGTTAAGAGTCCCAACTGTTCACTTTGTTTGTCCAGGTGAAATACTGTGGATTACCTATTTAAACTTCATTCCCACTTGCATATCCTCAAGAACAGGAACAATCTTATGCAGACCAAATTGTAGCTTTGGCAGTGTCTTGGTAATTTTGGTGAGTTATGGTACTACAGTAGAGCATTTGGCTACATAATTAGAAATTAACAGCTCTTTTGACAATGTACAAACAAGATGATATTCCCTTTTCATACTTGTCATGATCTTGCAAAGGACAAATTAGAAGAGGGGAGAAAAAAGTATCTTTAAATTAATAGTGATCAATTTAAGTAAACAGCTATGTACAAACAGATCTGACAAATACAAATACATGCTTTATGGCAAATTAATTTGCACACCTAGACATAAGTCTCAATTTGGACGGTGTTATGTCTGAGGAAGTAACACATCCACATTGGCAACACCAGCACATTTTTTTCTAATTTCTACAGGAATTAGCAGAGGAGAAAAGACAGCAAGCAGGCAGAAGACTGAATGGGACAGAAATTTTACTTGATCGTCATTAACCAGATTCATTAGGGGCTGTTGTTGACATATTGTTGACATATAATAACAGCTGAATTTTTCCCCTGAGAGCAGAAAATAAAAAAGGTAGAATTTTAACCTAGAGATGTATTTTAGTTGCAGATTATTGAAGTGTTTATGCAGTAGTTTGGATAGTGAAATTCAGGTCATGACAATCAGATTATGCTAATTCCAATATGCAGAGTCATTCGGATTCTATTTTCTTATTTCACAGCTTTTTATATCCCTTACACATTGTTAGATACTCCTTTATTGTTTTTTTTCTGTTCAGGAATATTGGAAAACGCAATCAAGTAAGCAGAAAAATCATAGAACAGACTGAATACATCGTAAAGATGGCTACATGCTCACAACACTTAGGGAAGATCAAGTTACAATGAAAAAGAAAAAATGTTGATATAAAAGTCAATAATTTTAAAATTACTAAAAATATATAATGATTTTAATATTTTTTCCTCTCCTTTTATTTAATTATTGTATTGTGTGTTTCTGCAGGTTTTATTCAGCTTGGAAAGAGATCTATTCTGTTTTCTTTTCAATTTGGTAGTATATTTCAAATTCCACTGTTGTGGATCAACTTAAATATATTGCTTTTGCTTGGGCTCAGAATTAGATCTTTTTCTTGTGAAGAAAGGAGGAGTGGGAAGGGAAGAAGGAGAAACAAACCCAAAAAAACACAATAAAAACCCTCTCCCTGGAACATTCAAATGCATTTATAGTGAGAGTAGTTATCATTACTGTTGCTGCTGTTCTTTCTACCTTTGAAAATAATGTTTAGGACTTAGTCATAGCATGCAATTTGCCTTAGTGGCTAAAAGTCATGTGGATGGTACTTTAGAAAGTCAGTAAGAGTACATTTCCTGCTTGGATTTTAGCAATTCCTAATGTTTGGATGCCTCTCTGATATTTGGAAATTCACATTTTGGTTAAATAATTCGATGCTTTGTATTGTTTTGATAAATTTTGTTTCAGTTATTAAAGCTTGTTAACTATATGTTTAGATGCAAGTGCATTTTGTTAATGTGAGATATAAAAGATTGCAAGTTTAAGTTCATTTTCCCTGAAATAGCAGCTAGATGTGATGAAAATGCATTCCTTGAAGTATGAAGCAGGAGACAAATAAGTAACAGCAGCAGCAGTATTGACTTCAGTAATGTTTTCCATGGATGCACTTTGCTCATCTGTCTCTGCTTTGACCGTAGACAATTCATTCTTTATAATAAACAAAACCAGTCATTTTCTAGACAAAAATGGGTATTTCTCCATTAAGGTACCTTTGATTCATTATACTTCATCTCCAGTAATCCATCTTTATTTTATTTTTAATCACCCCACAAAATCATAAGGTTTCATATAAGAAATTGATAATTCCCATTAAGTGTTTACAAATATTTCTACATGAGCAAATAATTTCTTTCCAAATGAATTCTTTAATAGCTAATTAGAATTTCTAATAACACTGGTTACCATCACAGGGATTATGTATGAAAACTTTTTCATCAGCAGCATTAAAGGATAAAGCACTTATACGTTGTTTCAATGTTTTATGCTCCACTGATTAGTTTTTCTCTTACTTTTAAAAATACAGACACAGACATTGTCTTTACAAATAGAGCAGATAAATGTCAGCCTGGAAGGTTTTAGCTGCAGTTAAGAAAATTCAAATTTGCAACAGACTTAATATTTAGCTCATAAGTCTGTTTTAGAAACATAGCAATGAGGGAGTTTCTTCTGAGCTCTTAAAAAAGAACCCTTAAAACACTCTAACAATGACAACTAAATCAGAACTATTGTTTGACACCGTCTAGGAAATGGGGTCTACTTTGATATTTCTCAGTCATTTTCTACATGCTTTTAAACAATCTGTTCAAGCTGGTACCAAGTTTTTAGTAATATCTATATTTTACTGCAGCAAGAATAAGGAATGCAAGCACTGCCTTCTGATTTGATTCATAGTGAAGCTTGAAGAGAATATAGAGAATTCATTTATATGAACCACATAGTAGGTAAGGAATGCATTTTTCAATAAAAACATGTATTTGTTCATTCTCCTGAAGAACTCTTAGGTTCTTTCTTCTGGTGCCTTTCTCTTGAAAGCGAAACAGGAGATTTCTGCTTTGCATACATAAATGATATGTCAGCAATGTTCCTTAAAGTATGTATTAAGATATCAGTCTCAGAGTTTAGGTGACTTAATTTCTTAGTGAAAAAACAACAAAACATCTTGATTGCACTCTTCTAGACTGGATGAACTCAAATCTAAGAATGAGATAATTTTATCACACTTTTTCAGTACTTTTGACTTTTTTATGGAGTTTGGTAAAATTTGTTTTAATGTTGGTTGCAATGAAGCATCAAACTCATATTTCTATATTTCACTGAGAAACATCTATGTATTATACATTTTTCTTCACTATTCCACTTCTCAATAAACATTTCTGTCAGGGTACTTATTGCTAAAACAGCTTTAGAGAATAAACAGTAATATACTGCTTATGGATAAAATTTGGTTCTGTAATTTTCTACCTATGCAATGTGTTTTCCATAAACACACTTAATGCTTACTACATTTCTAAATATAATAGGTGTTAGAACTATCTATTTCTAAAGCTGAGAATCATGTTTTGGAAAACAAGTTTCCAAGCTAAAAAGAGAAAAAAAGTATCTAAAAATACAAGGACATTAACAACATATCAACCTTAAATTTTAAAAGAACCAAAGATTAAAAAATCATTAAAAGAGTATTTTTAAATTTTCACAATTTTTAAGAGTTTTTCATTATTGTAGGGGGCATCCTTGAATTTGATCTTTTGTAATGTGAAGAACAGATGCTTGGGAAACTTTTTTCTTCTTCACTTCCTCCCCCAGTAATTTTTCCTTCTTTCCACAATTATCTCACATATTTATTTCCTGTATAAGGCAGATCTCACCACAGTGTAACTCACCACCCACAGTTAAGGAGAATTAGTCTGCCACATGAAAATAAAGAAATGTATCCTGTATCAGCTGCTTTCCTTTGAACAGAAGAAGAAATATGTTTCCAACCTTCCAGCTTGACAAGTTATGTATAAACCACAGAGCACATCCCTATTTATTTATTTTTTCTTCACCAGACCCTAGGATGATTATATTTATATATACAAATTATATAATGAAAAGCAGGAAAAAAAGATGGATGTAATTACTTCAGTGCTCTCTGTAATTGTCTCCAGACAGAATATCCTCATCTCATGCCACTTAGACAAAATATAATGCTTTAGATGTGGAGATGTGCTTATTATTTGTCTTTTCTAAAACACTTGACAAAGCTATGTGCCTACATTGCGCTCTTTTTGGTGATCTTCTCACCCACATTTACATGAATAATGGGCTTCTTTTCTTAAAATTATTATGAATCTCTAGATAATAATTTTACTGACTGTAAGACTTGCCATACTAGGTCACTGCAATGACCAGTTTAGATTGTACTTTATGAGCAAATATGACCAGGAGTGTAACAATAAGGAAAAAAAGCATAATAAGCAAGACCTGTGTAGAACTACCCTTTGGTCAGGAAAACTCTTTTGTCTGGCTGTTTTAACCAGAAAACCTTTCCAACTAGAATTCATAGCTAGAGTCTTATAAAACTTTTGAGAGTAAAATTCAAGATTTCATTGAGCCTGAAAATCATAGCCTTTTTTGCATGTCCCTGTTTCCTTTGCATAGAAACCAGAGAATGATGACGTAGTGTCAGCCCTGATCTAAACATGGAGCCAAGGTTGCCACCCCTCAGGACCCAGACTGAGGAAATATTTCCAGAACCAATTATGTAAACATATGTTAAGCAATTTTTGTTGTTGAGAAGAGTGTCTGAACATCTCTCAATCCCTTTGGATGCAGATCCAAAGGGAAAAAAGCGTATCTACTGAGATATTGAGAAAGAAATAAGCACATCGAAACACTTCTTCATCTCACTTACTGTAGGCATCTATCTTATGATGAAGTGAATCACCCTCCTCAGTGGCCCATTTATCTCCATTTACTTCACAGGAATGCTTGGGTAACTGGCTTAGGAATAAATATCTAACTTTCTGTCACCTGTGCCATCCTGGCTGAATAACATTACTGGTGCACTCATATGTATTTAGAAAAAATCTGGCATGTTCTTACTATAATTGTTTAACTTTTCTTCATAAAAACAGGTACAAAAAATTGAGGTGAAAATTACAAAAAAATTAACATATTCGAATTTACATTCAGAAGTACTGAATGTAAAGTCATTTGCCTAAACTTCACCATGGAAGTACTCAGTGTCTTATTGTAAATATTACGCAAAGACTGTACAGGTTATGTTGAAACACAAACAGGAAAAGAGAGGCAATGTATTTTGTAAAATCTGCCTGCCAGAACACCACAGTGATGCTGTGGCACCAGAAACAGGAAGAACTCAAGCAGGGATGGTGTCACATAGCTGTGCCATGCAACAGTATCAGATTTAATTACACAGGAGTATATGTGTGTACCTATGGATCTGAGCCTGATCCTGCAAGTCAGAAGGGTGACTCAGTTGGACACTGGGCTCCTGTCCAGTCAGGTATACCCCTTCTTTCTACAATCCCTCTTCACCCTATACTTTCTTATTGCCATGTGAGAAGCTTTCTTAGTTTTCCTACATTTGCTGGGTAAATATAAATATAGGATACTTTACTGACGGCCTGTCTGAAATCAGCATCAAGGCTATTTTAAGTACTTTCATCATGACCTGGAATATTTTACAGAAAAATAAACATGTCTTCTGGCTCATTTTCACAACGAGTTTGAATAGATATTTTAATGAAAATGCATTACTCATGTAAATAAAATAATATTTTTGTTCAAAATACAAAAAAGCGCCCAAGTTTTAGGGTCTTTATCTTCAGTTGTCAGAAAAACTTTGACATAAACACATAAAATGTAAAAAAATTATAAGTAATATCTGAAAAGCATCACATGCAACTACAGATCAAAATTATCTTACTTTTTGTTTTTTCCTTTTCAGTCCTATTAGTCCAAATATCCATTCAATCTTTCAATGGCATTCCAGGTCAGTAGGGCTGCATGGAGAAGGAAAATGTATGACTGCAAAGTTTTCCTATTAAATATATACTACACTTTCCTAATTTCTGGAAAACTGTACACAATTTCTTCTTGCATAGTTCTCTGGACTGAATTTTGTCTACATATTAGTTCTCCAGTTTGAGGGTTCCTGATATTATCAAATACTGGATCACCTGAATTTAGTGGGAATTTAACATACATTTCTCTCTGAAAAAAATATTTTTCTAGACTCCAAAGAGGGGAAGTCCTTATAACATATCAAATCATAGAACCATGGAGTTGGAAGGGACCTTCAAAGGTCATCTCATCCAGCCCCTCTGCAGCAGAGAGACACACCCTCCACTTGATCAGATCATCCAGAGCCTCATCAGGTCTGACCTTGAATGCCTCCAGGGATGGGGCTTCCACTACCTCACTGGTCAACCTGCTCCAACGTCATGAAGAATTTCTTTCTAACATCTACTCTAAACCTTCTCTGCTCTAGTTTAAAACCATTACTCCCTGTCCTATTGCTATATGCTCAGACAAATAGTCCCTCCCCAGCTTTGCTGTACCCTTCAGGTACTGGTGGGTTGCTATAAGATCTCTCTGGAGCTTTCTCTTCTCCTGGCTGAACAGCCATGGTTCTCTCAGCCTGTACTCATAGGAGAGGCACTTCAGCACTCGCATCATCCCTGTGCCCCCTGGGCAGAATCACCTCTACCCATCTGCTGGCCACAGCTCTTCTGATGTAGCCGAGGATACAGTTGGCCTACTGGGCTGCAAAGACACACTGTTGGCTCATCTCCAATTTTTCATCTATCAGTACCCTCAAGTTCTTTTCTGCAGGGTTGCTCTCTATCATATCACCTCCAGTCTGTATTGAGAATGACGTTTGGCCTGTCAAAAGCACAGCATCCCGCAATTGTCCTTGCTGAACTTCATGAAGTTAGCACAGGCCCACTTCGCAAGACTATCAAGGTTCTTCTGGATGAGATCCTTTCCCTTCAGTCTGTCAGCCACACCACTCAACTTGGTGTCATTCACCAACTTGTTGAGGGTGCACCCAACTCCTCTATCTCCATCATCTATGAAGATATTAAATAGCACTGGTCCCAGCACCTGAGGGACACTACTCATCACTCTGTTCCATCCAGAAATCATTGACAGCTACCCTATATGCAGGATGCGACTATCCAGACAGTTCCTTACCAAACATATCCTTATATGATATTCCTTATTCTTTATATTATTAGGTTCCTTATCACCTGTATTTACTCTTTTCCCAATGCAGAAATTATTTCCAATTTCATTATGATTTGTAACTCTTAATTTTGCAGATCACAAAATCACATAATAATCCAGGGTGGAAGGGACCTTGGAAACCATGTAGCCTAACCCCTCCCCAAAGCAGATCTGATCAAATCAGCTTGCTAAGAGCTGTATTCAGTAAAGTCTGCATGCAAAGAATAAGAAATACTGGATCAATTACTCCACTGATCCAGATAATTTTAATGATACCTCCTAAAATATAAATGCAAAAATTTATCCTATATGAAATGAAAATAAGTTTGGGAGAAGTTAAACAGTGCAGTCAGGACAGCTTTAACAAGTATTCTACCTTATTTATTATTTATTAATGCCAAAACTAGATAAATACATTAACCTCTGAAAGTGTTTTCCCCTCTAGTGACTCATTTCAGCATCACCACATTAACTCAAAGTCTCAAAAAGACAAACAATAGAGAAAAGCTCAAAGAAGGGGTAAAGGAAATGAGAAAACTGAGAAAACATTGAGGCTTTATTCTTGAAGACATATACTATCAAAGTGGCACAAAACCTTTGAACTCTAGTGTCATTATTCCTAGAACATACTCCATCCCATGACGAATAAATATCTACTGCTTCTATTTTAAAAAGAAAAGTGGTGATCATAATTACAAGGACAAGAAGAAGCCATGGTCGCTGTATGTCTTAGTTTCTCTAATTTTATTCAGAAAAGAAAAAAGGAATTAAATCTTTTTTTCCAAATTTCCAGACAAATTACTAATGTCATTTGCACATATGCAGTCTCATTCTTCATATATCTAGATTAATATTAGTTTTAAATTTTCAGTTATCAAGAGATAGTGGTTCTCTTAGATAACTACAGAGAAATCCATAATATTCCTGTTCAATTTTTCTGTTGTGAAACATTCTTGAAACAGTCACTAATCTTAAGACTTCCATAAACCAGATAAAAATATTATTATTTCTATATTATTTTTGATCAATCAGTTTTATTTTGAGGGATTTGGTTTGTTTTTAAATTAATATTTCACTTCATGGAAGCAAGAGAAAGCAGTTACCTCACGTCACTGAGATCTTCATGTACAAGTTGAAGACCTGAACACAACCATTAAACTTCATGGTCTCAGCCTCCAAGAATTCTGATAAGCTATCACTCCCTACACTCTGAAGGGACCAAGTGTACCTTTTCTTGAGCAGCATCAAAGTAGCAAAATATGGTAAGTCTGTCTTAATGGAGCTAGGCTTCAGTGGGTGCTTGTCCTCATCTATTTTCAAGTATATTTCAAAAAGCATGGTAGTGTGCTCTTTTTAATCATTGGGTTTTTTGTTTTTTTTTTCTGTAGTCTTGTTGGTTTTCCACAAGTATAACAGATACTACATGCAGTCTTTCAGACAACTGGAGAAATTTAAACTGAACTGTGAAAGACCCAAGGGGCTTGTCTGCAGCAGATCACTCTTAATTCACAAAAGATTCTTCTAAGTGAAACTCAGTACATGCTGTTTGGGAAACAAGGATAACAAGGAGCAGATTCATCTCATGTTGCCATGGGAATACTTTTTGTTATAATTCCAGATAGTGTAGGAGTATTCATGAGTCATTTCTATAAACTACATAATGAGAAATAGGGAGCAACAAGACTAATATGCATGCTTTCTGCAGAAAATGGCTCGCTATCTAGACACAGATAATTTTAGAATATCTGACTGAAATTACCCTTGGTTTGCTGAAAAAGGAGCTCAACGTATTTCTTTTAAAACATTTTTGAATAATTCATGTTTCAAAACAAGACTGCACTGAAGAATAAAATTACCTCCCAAGTACTCTGCCAAGGTCACTTCTATCTCTTTTTTAAATTTGTCCTTTCTGTAGGAAGTAGTCAACATAAGAAATAGTCAACTTGGGTTTATGAAGGGAAAATCATCCTCTCCCAACCTGAGTGCCTTCAACAGTAAGGTTATTGGCCTAATGGATAAGGAGATGGCAGTGAGTGTTGCTTATATTGAGTTTTGTAAAGCTTTTAACACTGACCTGTCCTCAGATACACACTAACAATGTATGGACTAGTAAGCAGACAGAGAATCTATCTGAAATTAGTCAAACTAATGGGTTTAAATGGTTTTGATTGATTCTTATCTGATCCAGATGCAGGTAAGTTATTAGAAGTGTGGCTCAGAGGGTAATACAGGGCAGAAAACAGCTATTAAGCTAATGGAAACAAGTTTGGGGACACTATTCATGTAGTTTTCTCTATGTATCTGTAGACCCAGTAAGGCAATTCAACCCCTTTTCATGCGTGTTTGATGAGAGAATGAAAAAAGTTATTACACAGTACTATTACTCTGAAATATATTCTATTAGTTATAAATAAAGATGGAGATCAATCTTTCAGATCCCATACGATTTGGGTAAGTCATGATCTGAACAGATATGACTCAAAAACTGTGCTTCCGGACTTGCATCCTGAAGTACAATATTTCATCATTTGTCCTTCTTCCTAACCCACTAACTCTTGGAGGTCAGTCAAGGTCATGGTTTAAATGCTATTGGAATTGGTGAAAAAGAAATATCGTAGGACTTATTGGTAGAAGGATTATAGGAGACTAAATTAAGTCGACAAAAATGAAAATATAATTTAGTCCATATTTTAACATTCTTTGAGGGATATATAACAGATATGTTATGAGTTAAAAAGGGAAGCCAATACTAATCCTAATTATATTAAAGGAACAGAAGAAAATGTGGTCACAGGAAAAAAATAGCTTACTAAACAAGATAACTTCACTCAAGAGGAAAGAATGCATACAGGTAAAGTCTATTGTACTGTTCCTCAAATGCTGTGTTTATATCTTGGTGATACTTACAACCAGCTGAGAAATCATTGAGAGGATGGCTGATATCAACTATCAGAAAATCAGACAAGACAGGAAAAGAAAGCAGTCAAATTGTGCTCTGATATTGATTCAGCATGATGTATTCTTTTAGCAATCAGGAAAGTTCTTGCTAGTGTTCTCCAGTCATTCTTTTCATACTGACAGTACAAACTATGAGAAGATTAAGCTTCAGAAAATTTTGAATTTTACTGAGAAATCATAAAATTAAAAAAAATCAAGATGAACTTTTTTCAACTTCTAATTTATGTATAGGATGCTCACATTGCACATCATATTTCATTATGATCAGAGAAGCGAAAACTTCTTTTCTCTTTTTGAGAGCTACACTGACCACAGCCCCTTCACTCAGGAAGCAGAGCAAAACAGCAGAAGACCTGCATGTAAAGATGGGAATAAACAAAACCATTGCACATGTTCTTTCATGGCATAAGAATGTAAATTTTTAGCTTTATGCAAAAATATTTGGAGTCCTCATATTACTCATATTGAGTAAAATTGCTAAATGTCTCTCATACTTTGTTCCCGAGACAAGTATCTTAACCTATAAGACAAAGGCCAGAAAGCACTGAAAGACCTCCCTTAAAATATGATACATAAAACAATTGTTGTCTTCAATTACAAATTTTAACTTTCTTATATTATGTTTTACTATAAACTATCATCCATTAATAGAACTACTACTTGAGGAAAATACTACGTGGCTTTGTCTATTATCATACTCAGTCATTTTGTGGTATCTTAGTATTTGTTACAATTTAATTGAAAAATAGACCTTCAGTTACTGACAAAATTTCAGATATTGAATTCATTACCTCTAATATCCTAGTATTTCCCACATTAACTAAATTAGAGGCACACAAAAATCGAGAAATTCTGACATACAAACACAGGGGAATCTGGATATTTTTTTCTACTGCTTTAACTAGTAATTTTGGAGATCAATAAGATTGTTCTGTTTCTGGCAGGGAAAAGGTTAATTCAGGGATTTAGGTATCCTGCTTCCAGCTCAGCCATGCCTCCTCTGTAGCTGGAAGCTGTCAAGGGAAGGTGGGCAGGAAGTCATGTTGGCAGAAGCTTGTGCAGGTGGAACGGGTCAGGTTGAGCATCTTGGTTCCTCTCTAGTGGCATTATTGTATTTGTACTCGTTGTTGTTTGCTTGTTGTCTTTGATGTTCTGTTAAGTTACCTTTATCTCAACTCACAGGTTTTAAAAATTATTCTCCAGAGTCTGCCTCTCAGCGGGGCAGCTTGAGCAAGCCATATGGTTCTTTGTTCTTCTTGAGATCCAGCTACTGGTGAGGATATTGTCCAGTCTTAGGGCTTGTGCCTCTAACAGAAGTCATGTAAGTGTAATCAAAAAAACAGTATTTATTTTAAGAACACTTCAAAAGTACCTGTAAATTTAAGTTCAGGGGAATCAGTAGCTTTCTTCTGGATGTCTTCCTTACTTCATCCCAGCAAAAGGTCTAGGATTGAGAATGGTGACATCAGTTACTTAACTCCTCAAAAATCACAGGAGAGAAGAGTAGGTAAATCCCTCTGTTCCTTCTAAGTTATTCTGTATTATAACAAGCATTTTGGACTAGAAAACTGGAAGTGAAATGGATTGATTAGGTTAGAGCCTGAGCAACACACTGCTATTTCAAGTTTGTTGGAAAACACAGTTTTTTAAGCATTCAAAGTACTTTGACAGAAAGGGAATGAGAGACAACATCTCGGACAGTTTAACCCTTTCAACATGAAATAAATCTGTCTGCAAAATCATATAAGTTCCTGTATCAACTACAAAGTATGTGGTGCATTTTTTGAGGGATATAAATATAGAAGTTTAGCAAGAGGTTCACATCTTGCTTTGGAGTTAAGATATGTGAATGTCTTTCCTGAGATAATTAGCTGGTTGTCAAGCCTTACTCCTTTTCTGAAGCTAAAAATTAAGTTTCTTTTCCTGTTTTGGCTTACAACTTTCCATAATTTTATCTAAAATCATAAGGTATCCACTGTTTTTTATAACACTGTAGCTGCCAGATGCACATGGTTACATATTAATCTTTTAGTTTACAATATGAGTTAGTCTGTCAGTTATGGACAGGGGATGGGTTAAAAACTATAAAACATACATATGTTGAAGAAAAAAACAGAAGCTAAATACTAGAGTATGTTTGTCTGTCTGAAAGTATTTCAAGCCAGGCACAAATGGTCTAGCTCATGACTGACTTTTATAGGTTACACCATTAGCCCTGCAGTTTATTGCTGTTCACAGCCTATTTTGCACCTTTTCACATCCAGTTTCCGTTCCTGTTCACTCCATCAGTAATTTACCTACTTTAATCTGCTGTTTGCATTAATCAACAACACTTGCAACAGTAACTTCCAAAAATGGCTAGGACTTTAATTATTGTATTTTTTTCAGTGAGTCATACTACAAAGCAGAATAACAAAGATGCACCAAGATGTTGTGTTTACGACAGGTTGGCCAATGACAAGACAACAGGTGCTCTCCCCCTATAAAGGCAAGAGGAAGACAGATATGAATTTAGAGAAACAACTAAAGTACTTTTCTTAAATTAAAAATAAAACTTTTAAAAGGATGTAATGAAATAAAATCAAAATAAATATATACCAAACCAGATCAGGTTTCTAGGAAGATGTCACCAGTAGGCACTGGAAAATTTCGAGACTGTACTCAATAACAAATGGGAACTGGAACATACTGACCAGGATCAAAAAGGCAGATGAGCTGAAGGTATCCTTCTCAACTGTTAGTTACTGAAGAAAAAACAAAGTGCCCACTGGAAAAGAGATAACAAAGAACCTACAAAGCAGAACCTTTGGATAAGAGCCAAAGGTAGAAAAGTCCTTTGATCCTTCAGCTTTTATACTGACCATGGCAGTTGGAATGGAATACCCAATTTGTCTGGGTAGCCTGACCTGTCCACTTTTGCACACAGATGTCACCGTTCTACAGGATGAAATACCAGTCAGAGGATCCTAGTTACCACAGCAATAAATGTAAGCAAGAGTCTCTTAGTGAACAGAAAGTTAAATCTGCTTTGTCCCAAATCATGACATGTATCTAGACAGATCTTAAAATGAGGTACCACAGGTAACAGTGATTACAGCAAAATTAAATCTTGATTGTTGCCAAGTAGTTGTTCCCCTAGAGAAAATTGTTATACAGACCACAGAACTAAGACGACTGTACCAGTTTTTGTTTCAAAGTGGCTTCATATTTACTGTATTCACATGTAAATATTTTATTATTTTGGCATCAGAAGTATTTGTGAGGTATGAATTTCCTAAGAGAATGTGAATGTTTATTTAATATGTTGGCATTTTGAGCACTGAAGCAGAGCACAATGGGTTAAAGTAATAAACACAATAGACCTGAATAATGCAACTGATTCCACATTCTAAACAAATTTATACAGTTCCATGCTTCATAAATCAATTCTACCCATTCTTTTTATGACTTCTAAATCTCTTAATTTTAAATGTATTCCCAGTTTCATAACTTTTTCACATAATTTTTATGTCCATCTTCTATATTTATTGACCTTTATAATTTTCTTGTATTTGTTTGCTAATTGAATTTCTATTTACACAAAATTCTCACAGACTTCTGATTTTTAAATTGCTTAGGAAGAAGTCATTGAGAATAATCAATATCTGAAATTTGAATTACCTTGGTTATCTTTGATGGTATACATGAGACTTGTAGCATATTTTGTTCCAGAACTGAATCATCATGGGTTTTCTGGTTTTTTTTTCAAATAAATGTGTTTGCAAATGTCTATGGATATACTTCAAATGAAATGTTTGAACAATCTGATTACGAACCCCTATGTGATAATATTCAGAAAAGATAATATGTAAAGTTATGACTGACGATAATTTTATTTACTGGTTTGAGCAGGTATACATGGCTATATTTTATCATTTCCTTTGCTCTAGTTTCAGCTAACATAAAGTGGTAAGTCTGTGCTTCAAAATTTTTGCTGAAAATGTTGAAACTGAGTGTGGCAGTCCATTAGGAATACAACAAGTTTCCAATTGTAGCTTGTCAAATTAGCGTTCAAATATTACAGCAATAAAAATTATTTCCAAATAGTATATGCAATAATCACCAATGTCAAGCTCTGTTCCCTTCTATGCAAATAGATTCTGATATATGTTCTATCGCTTCCTGAGGCAATTCTGTATTTAGCATAATTAATAAGAATCCAAGGTCATTAAGAAAAGTAATTTAAATAACATTAATCCTCAGTTTAAAAGTCATCACAGATATTTAGAAACTTCTGTATCCCCAGTGAGTTTTCGAGATCTGGTATATTAAGAGCTGAGCTGAGGTGTAGGAAAGAAATGCAGTGAGCATACATGCAGCAACAAGAATATCTGGAAATACCAGAGAAATAGAGCAAGTCTTATGTGTCTGTTGGCAGAAAGAAGCTGCTGGAAAGTTTACAGACTCACAAATGTTAAAACCCATGATCTGTAGAAAATTAAGTTGGATGGTTGGCATTGACCAAGTGCCTGATCCCAGTGACTACAGTGCCAGATCACTGAGGTAAATGAGAATTAATCACAATAGGTTTTTTTCCCTCATTAAATAAAATCTTAATAAATAAGGTTCATCTGCCATCACCTGTCATTATAATAAGCAAAAAACTTTGAAATAGATTGTGATACAGTGAACATGATCATTTTTAGACTCACACAGATATGTGTGTGAGAACACCTGATATGTTTTTCATGGAACACACAACATCAGTTCTAATGTTTTCTCACATCACATCTCAAATCATGAGTTTCCTTGTCAAAAAAAAACCAGTAACAACAAAAAGCCATCACATTTCTCTTCTTCTAAAATCAGTTCAACAGTTCATCATTAAAAGCAGCTGAAAAACTGGCTAAAAGCATGCAGGCAATACCTTCAGATGAAGAAGTCAGCATCTGTTTAGGGCACCACATTTCAAGAAAGCTGTGGCCCAGCTGGAGGAAAACTGAAAAGGAATAACAAGTAAGATCAAAAATCTGAAAATCATGATTATAAGGAGAGACAGGAAGAACTGCTAATGTTTAGTCTGAAGAGGATACAGAAGGAGAATGCAACATCAATCTGCAAATATGTAAAATATTTCCACAAACAACAAAGAGAAGAATAAAAAATCTGTTCTCCATATCTAAGTAAGGTATAAGGCTAGAAATCTTGGGATTAGATTGCATTTAGTATAGACATTACAAAAAAAAAACAAACCAAGAAATATTATCTAAAGAAAAAAATTATTGATCTCTGGAAGTGGCCTGAAAAGGTTCTGAATTATCCATTATTAGAGGGTTTTATGAAAATATTTGACAAGCAGTGTTAAGGAATAACAAGTGCAGAGGCCAGCTTCCAGGGGACAATTCACTCCATAGAGTAAATTGTCCAATAGCAGAAGAGAAGCATCTTTCTTTTTCTCCCTTTTTTAAAACCAATTGCCTACTTGCTTTAGGTGGTATGTAGTTGTTTTAACAACTTTCTGCCTGTGTTGACAAATTGAGACCAAAGAGATACAACTACACTTTATCATTTAAATGCATGTCATGCTTATCAAAACTTGCACAGTACATTTTCGTAAAGGACTAGGATGGATATAGAATGAAAAGGCAAAACTACACAGTATCTGATTGAAGGTGGAACCACCACTATCTAGAAATTATTAAGTCACTTTGCCTGTGGAAATAAATGCACAACTCTTCGATTGTTGGGAATTCCAGGGTAACTATCTTGTATTAAAGCAATAAAATTTTAAAATGTTAGAAATTGTCTAGCCTCCCCCTAAATTGTGTCTTCTGTCTCTTTTAACCAATTCCCCTTCTATTCTTCATACAGTGACTATCTTGAATCCAAAAGTACTTCTTTTACTAGGCGATATGAATAAAATTACACAAGCCAGACAAAATCAAAATTATGTCTGTATGAAATTGGTGGCCTTTTTTCTTTTTTCCTTTAGAGGAATGTTTTTGCAATTCCTAGCTGTTGCATAAATACCTATGTAGGGTGCTCATGTGACCCACACATGGGGTGACCTGGATAGACCCAAATTTTGGGTAAGACCATGAGTGTGAGGTGAGGCAGGAGGATGGGGAAGTGAGATTGTGATGTGGGGGATATGTGTAGTGCACAGGATGGGCAGGAGAGG
This sequence comes from Turnix velox, assembly GCA_013400935.1. Taxonomy (NCBI): domain Eukaryota; kingdom Metazoa; phylum Chordata; class Aves; order Charadriiformes; family Turnicidae; genus Turnix; species Turnix velox. The sequence continues at coordinate 306,889 of VZTY01031801.1, read as the reverse complement.
GTCTGGCCCAAGCCACCTACATTGAAGATGATCACTACCCAGATTAAACAGTAACTTGGGAATCAAGCACAAGAAGACATGTTCTGTTGAATAGATCAAAAGAAACAGCAGAAAGAAGAGGGAAACAGCCTGAGATGAGGTATAAAGGCTGGATCATGAACTGTTAAATGAGGAGACTCTGCAATTCGTCTGCCTTTCCAACACCCTCCCCAGACAGGCTGTGCTGGGCAAGGCATCACAGCCCTTCAGGTGCCCAAGAGGGATAAGTAGAGTGACCACACTAGAAAAGGCAGGGGAGCTAGTGACCCACAGGCCAGGGGCAGAGAGGGTCTCCCGAGGGCTAGGAGGTGCCAAGAAGTGTGCACGTTCTCCTCAGAGTTAGTTATGGGGAGTGGGATATATGTAGCTATTTGTTAATGCTCAGTAACTGTCTGTTCTCATGATTTATCTGTTATATTACCGATATTGATCCTGAATGTGTAGTTCACTGTGGGTTAATTACATGTCATTAACAAATTAATAAAGTATTTCGATTCTGATTCTGTCCTAAGGTATGGGATTGGACTAGTTTTTTTCCTGGTGACTGACTATCCTGGGGAAGCATGCTTAGCAACCACTTGCAATTAGTGAAACACTTGTACAGCGTTCAAATAGCAAAGGCAGACATTGGTACTTGCAAGAAATGGTGAGAATTGTAAAATGTTTCATATTTTATACTGAAATTACTAGAAGATTCACAAAGCAGTCTGGAAGACACGATATTTTACTTCCACTTTTCTCACATGGAATATTTTTTTACCTATTATTTGTCATTAATCCCCAACATTGATATGAAGACAAGGTATTTATGGGAATTGAACTGTACTTATATGTCTTATCTACAGCATTCTGATGAATCTGCTCTTGTATTTCTGGCATTTTTAAATTTCTACTTTTTTGGATAATTTGTCTCAAATAAAAATCTGATTTTTATTTGTTCATGTTATTCATATTACTCATCTAGACTTAGGAATCTGGAGGGATGGGGGAAAGAAGCACACAATTTTTCTTGCTTTTTAGAATGAAAACCAGACCTATTCAAAGTTTTAACTGGTAGTTGAAAAAGAAAAATACTTTACCACACTCCAAAAGGAAAAAATAAAGTGTTTAATTTGTTAATAATCGTAATTACTTTCATTCAAACAGAAAAAGAAAACAAGATGAACAACTGATGCTTTGCCAGACTCTGTCTTCCACTGAACTGTAAGCAAATTATTAAAGACATAATTAAATCCCTTAAATGTTTCAATTTCTAGCTGAAATAATTTCAGCCGTCTATGTATAATTCATTCATATGTACATCATGTACATGTATATGGGCATATACATAAGCATACACACCCATAGGTGTCTTCATAGACAGTCTGGAAATGAAGACAGGGAAGAAAGACTACTGATTTCACAGGTAGCATGTTCAAAAACAAACAAATAAATAAATAATCCTTGATATTTCTCAAAACAAAAATGGAAAATTGCTGTGTGTACAGCATTCCACTTACCACATATTTTTCCTAGCCCAGCTAGAGGTGTTGGTAAAAGGATGCTGTAGATAATGTTAACTGAACCTTTGGGAAAATCATAATGAAGTCATATTCTAAGACCTGCTGTACACTAATGCATTCTTTGTTCAGTTGAGCATCGTAATGTATCTAAATAATTAGGCTATGCAGCACTGCAGTAAAAAAGATTAAAACAAAACAAAGCAAATCCCTGACCCGTGCGTAGTTAAGAGGGATCTTGAGTATTGCCAGTGTCATGTGTTCTACACTCATTCATCAGGACTCTGAATTACAAGCGGCTTCTGTATCACAGCCTTCAAGAAGACAATAAGCCTTGCCTTCTAGATTTCAAACAAATAACCTTACCATTTATATATTTAACATTCAATTTAATTACTCGGTTTTAAGTTACAAACTTCAGTGCTTAACATTCTTTCAGATTTTCTGTCTAAAATGTAGCTGCAAAATGGAAATGGAATGAAAGAAGACAATGGATTTTCTTATTAAGTAAGTAATGAATTTCATGAAATTCAACAAGGCCGAGTGCAAAGTCTTGCACTTGAGTCAGGGATGACACTCTGTATCTATGCAGGATGTAAGATGACGAGACTGAGAGCAGACCTGCTGAGAAGGACTTGGGGTTTCTGGTGAATAAAAAACTGGACCTGAGTTTATAATGCACCATCTGTGTCCTGGGCTGCAACAAAAGAAGTGCTGCCACATGAGAGAGGTGATTCTGCATCCCTACTCTGCTTTCACATGGAATACTGCATCCAGCTCTGAAGACATGGAACTGTGGGAGTAGCTCCAGAAGGGCCATGAAAATGATCAGAGGGTTAGTGCACATCTCCTGTGAAGACAGGCTGAGAGAGTTGGAGCTGTTCAGCTTGTAGAAGACAAGGCTCTGGGTAGACCTTATAGCAGCCTTACAGTACATGAATGGGATCTGGAGAAAGGAAGGGGAGTGACTTTGTCAGAAAATCAAATGACAGGACAAGGAGTAATGGTCTTAAACTAAAGAGTGAGGATTCAGGCTAGATATGAGGAAAGATTTTTTTATAGTGAGAGGGGTGAAATACTGGGACAGGATGCCTAAGTGAATAGCAGATGTGTCTTCCTTGAACACATTCAAGGTCAGGTAGAATAGGACTTTGAGCAACCTAATCCAGTTTAAGATGTCCCTGCTAATTGCCAAAGAGGTGGCCCTTAAAGCTCCTTTTCAACTCAAACCATTCTATGATTTTATTCTACAATCTTGTGATTCTAAAACATATGCCTATATCAAAGGTCCAGCTATTATTGTTAGTATTGAAAATTACAAATGGAGACCCAGCTACAACCAGAGGCTATTAATATATTTTTAGGGCAAGGTTTTCACAGCTACTGTAATAATAAAAATTTGAAAAAATAATTAATTCAGTATCAGAAGCTTGAAGAAATAATTTTTAATGATAACTAAGAAAAATTTTGGTTTGTTACTAATAATTTGCTTACTGTAAATTATTTTCTTTCTTATTTTGTAATTTTTTTCTAAGGAACAGGATGTTTATTTTTTTTAGCAAAATACAGTATTCTAGAATATTTCTTTGTCTGAATGCACAATTTCATCAGCAGATTTCCCTGTTCTATTAAGTACTTTAGACAACTCAGACCAAACTTTACATTAAAGGTGACCTTATCAACATATCCTGGCTTTCACTTATTTAGTTATAATCAAAACCTGTTCTGACACATGAAAGATGTTCTCATTATGCAAAAAATATCTGGACTGCATAATAATTTGAAAGACATCCAACAGCTTTACCTCATCACCAACACTGAAATACTGCATCTCATGTTTTACTGCTTTATTCTTCATATTCTGAGATTTGGTGTAAGTGCTCACAATGGACTTTATTCTTTCTGGATTTATGAATCAGTTCCTACATCACTTTATTGATAAATCTGGCGCAGATTAGTCAACGGATAGCTACAGTATCCATTATTTTCTTCTAAAAATATAAGCAATCTCAAAAAAAGTAAAGATGCTGAGACTTAAAGTTACAGAGTATACAGAGGATTTCTTTAAATTCAGCTTTTTCATTTTATACTTCAAGGTAAATTTCAGATACTGAGGGCCCACAGTCATTCTCTAGGTGGGCTGATTGAAGTTTTCCAAGTGAGATTTTGATCAGTTTCTAAAGATAAATTCTTTGGTTCAGTATTTCCAATTTAAAGATGTCCAGACATTTTCAAGGTCATGATTATAATAAATTATTCTCACCTTTCTAATAAGCATTCTTTTCCCGAAGGTATTTCAATGGACCCTTGTGATAGCTTTGGTTATGCTTCAGTTCTCTAAACAGTGCAGAAGTAAGTGTGGGTCAAATATTCAAAGGCATCTGGATATCTGATTCCTACTGAGAATCCAAGCCTAACTGCATATTGCCAGAATATCAGTGATGTCATACTATGCCTTGTCAGATTATAAGGAGAAAATTTTTAAGTGGTTGAGGTTGACTTTTCTCTTGCTTTGGGATCAAACTTGGCAAATTTGCACCCAGCATGTATTTCTTCTTGCATATTATCTCAGTAGTAGCATTTAATAATTTAACAAATAATTCAACAGAAAGGAAAAGCAAAAACATTCCTACTGAGTTCGCAGTGACAGCAAGAACTTTCATGCTCAGAAGTGATAGCCTAGAAACTTTTGATCATTGTCCTACCTGTCCAGTTAGTAATAAGAAAAAGCAGCAGTAATTTACTTCTCTGTGAGGTTTGTCTAAAGTTGAAGAACATGAAGAGCTTGTTAAAAGAAAACATATTATATTAGCAGAAATAGGTATGTGTCTTTTGTCACTTTCCATTCATTATTGTGCTTTAGCCTTTCTGAATGAGCTTTTTTGTCTGACAGTTTCCTTCTTCACTGAGCTGGGAAGTTGAAACCTCACACAGAAATCGTGATTAGTAACAGCAAAGACTGTCTTTCGAAATTTCACAAAACTTAGGCTTTTCATAATCTGTGAAATGACGCTGTCTTGCATGCTGGCATAATAAACTTGCTTTGAGGCACATTATTTTTGTTAGGGGGAAAAAATAATCATCAATATGTTGTTCCTCATAGCACATGAGAAGTTTTAAGATCTCATGCAACTGTATTATATAAAACGCTCTTCAATCTTATAGCAGAAATGCAGGATATGAGTTATTACAAATTCTGAATTTGAAGATATGTACCTGTCCTACAGCTTAGCTTCGAAATGACTGTTGTTGCACTTTTGCTTCCTTTACTCTACACCTCACAATTCCTTGAAACTAATTTGAAATTCAGGAATTCTTGACATATTGGAGTCTGTTCCTTGATTTCCAGTTAAGAAATAATAACAGTTATAAAAGTGAAAGCTATTAGTTTACTGATAAAATTAACTATAGGTGATTTTGCAGTCCTCAGTTCTTGGCTGTTAATTTCACAATGATCCTGTAAGATCCTGCACAAATATTTGCATGTTCTCTGCAACACAAATACAAGATTGACACAAAAAAAATAGGAAAACATTTACACTCCAATGAATGAGCTAATGATTTCAGAGTAAATTAATTTTTTTTATTCAAAAGAATGAATAAATAATGGAACTCCCAATATCTTTTTTGGTCTATTTCTAGAAGATATACAAGGACTCTTACTGATATATTCCTCCTGTTTCCTATTAACAAAGCTATTTTAAGTATATTTCTATGTGCATACACCCACTACAGCAATTTATGCTCCAAAAAGTGTAAAGATTCTTCAGCTTGGAATGATATAAAAAGTTATTCTGGAGTGCCAGAGAATAGTTGTCCTTATCAGACATTTGTCTCCATGCAGTAAGTCCTCAGTGAATCACTTTCCATGAACCTGAAGCAGGGTGTTGTTATGGTAATAGAGTAAACCCCACCAAAAAAAACAAAGTCCCAAAACCCCTTATTTATGAGCCTTATGGGAAATAAATGTATCATCTGTTTCATATATTTTCTATCAAAATTTAAATATTTCCACAAACACACTAGTTTCACAATAGAAGAAAAGTTTATGTATTATGATTAGCACTAAAAATCGCATCAAATGTCTGAGATATATTGGCCATGATCAAAACTGCAGGGTTTTTTTAAACTGACATGTCTTGAACTAACTTAATTGTACAAGCTCTCATATAAACTTGCTTACTTGCCATGTTTGCCATTTGAAGCAGTCAGTAAGTTTCACTGGAAGTGCTGAAGAGTGTGCAATAGACACATCACAAGGCAACAGGCAACTCCTAGCAAGGCATGCATTTGGATTTCTCAGGACATCCCATGGCCAAATATATCTTGTTCTGACTAATGCTTTGTTTAAATAACTGGAAATAATTTTAAATCTATGATGTATTGTCATGCCACTCACATACTGTTATCTATAATTAATGTCCTAGGACACATTGCCAGCAAAAGTGACTTCTAATTTATTTTTAAGGAATTTTACAAATCTGTGAATTGAAATGAAACCACAGACATAAACACAAGAGTCATCATATATCTATCATTCTAAAGCTTGACTGAATGCTTTACTCAAGAATTAAGAAAATGTTTATGACCTATGAAAACAGAAGGGCAAACTCAGAACAGGAAATGGACCAGCTTCTTTTTGACATGTAGAAACATTTCACACATCAGCCTTGTCAATCTTCATTTGTTATGCTTGAGAATCCCTATTCTTAATATATTCTTTTAAAATAAATCAGGTCTTAAAGAAAGTGTCTGTAAAAAAGGAAAAAAGAATCAGTAAATGGCATATGCTACATTATTTTAACCAGGAATCTGGTGAGAAATTTATTAATTTATTTAGTTAGAAACATTAATTGAATAAAAACAGGGGGTCCAAATGCTGAACTTAAACTTTTTCAATGATGATATAACTTTCCTTTACAAGAGTTTTTGAGCTACAAGTTGCATGACTCAATTTGCTTTCCCTCCCCTGCATCACAGTGCAACATGGGTCCATGTCTTCCCCAGAAACCTGACCACTAGGCTATGCTGTTGATCTTCAAATACTGCGTGAGATATTCATTAAATGAAAAAAGTGCTAGTGACAACAACCTAGTTAATAAGGCTCTCAGCTATGATTCAAAGGGTCTGGACCCAATGTACTGTTCCCATGAGCATTTAGAATGTTGTTATGCCAAGTTGAGCATTTCCAGCAAAATAAGCTATTAATATGGGAAAGCACCCAATAGTCTGATCAGAGTAAATGGCTTTGATATATAAACCAACATGTTCATTTGATGAACATCCACTGACATTAAAACATACAGCCTGAAAAAGGTCTTAGTATCATGCATCTGGAATAAAGTATTAACTACAATGTATTAAAAAAAAAAAATCCATTTTGTGTTCATTCGCTGAAAGTATTTATAATTATTGTCATTAGAGTAATTCGTAGCCTCATCTTCAAAGGTGTTGAACATTTTGGGTCAGTTCAACAAACCCTTTTCTAGATGTGCTATTTAAAATATATCTCACATATATCACATTATCTTACAGGAAAAAAATTACTGACATTACTGACTTTCACTTACTGACACTTTGGAAGGAATAAGCCATTGGTCTGAAAGTCTTTGCAAGAATGAGATTTGGTTTAGTTAATGTATCTCTTGTGTGTTTTTTTCAAAGGTGAATTGCTTCCATATCACCCTTAGATGGCAAAATTTCAAAATAAAGCCAGTTTTCTTCTAGTTCTTTTTTATTTTCTACATATTTTTGGCAAATTTTCAGATCCTTTCTTGTTTTGAAATCTTCCATGTATGATAAATCATTTTTTCTAGATGATTGCACTCTGCTTTTGTGAGTGTTGTTATGATTTTAATATGACAGTTCCAGTATTATTCCATCTCATTGGTTTGGGCAGAGTGATTCACCTCTTCACAGGAAGGAATCCATAAATTCTACTGTAATCATATTAAGAGATCTAATCCATTAACCATAGAATCTGTAAGACTTACAAAGTCTAGATGAAAATTTAGGAAAGTGGCTAAGAAACAGATAAAACTTTCAATGTATTTGCTTAAATACCATGCTGAATAGAGGCACTGCAGCTCTGTTATCTGAACCATTTTATTCTTGGAAGTGAAGTGCAGTTTTTATGGGAGGTGTCACTGGTGCCTATAGACAGGCTTTTTTGGTAGGTAAATACAGTGCTAGTAGGACATAAAAGATTTTGGATCATCTTTGTATTAAATGGAGTGAGAAAAACCCCCAAAACAACTGTTTCCCCCCCATTTTAAGGAATGAAGTAACCAAAGACATAAATTTCAGGTGTAAGCAAGGTCCTTTGCAGGGTGTAAGAAAGTTGCTTTTTCTTCTGGAGGACTGATGATAAATGGTTATGCTCGGAAAGAAAAATGTCAGTTGAGAAAGCAGGCAGAGAGGTAAAGAAGAAGTTTCAGGAGCTGAAAGATGTAGGGGTCTAGTTCAGAACAGAGCCATAGAAATATCAGGCTTGACAAATGCATGTAGAAATTTACCTGATTTTGTTTCTTCATGCTGAAATGATAGTCATAGTCATAGTCATAGTCATCTAGGTTGGAAGGGACCTTTCAGATCATCAAGTCCAACCATCATCCCAACTCTTGCAAGCTTTCATACCTGGACAGGGACTTGAACCCTTGACCCTCAGATTAGGAGTCTGATGCTCTCCCAACTGAGCTACACACCCAGGTCATGTGATACACATCTCATAAAATGAATGAGATTGAGTCCTAACGGAGTTAGAGCTCATATATTCCATCCCTGCCAGGCCTAGTCCACTGAATATTATTAACTGCTTAGCAGTCCATACTATTATACATGTAATATCCTGTTTTCAGTAGCCTTTAATTTTGCTAACAAAGTTTAGTTGCTTGAACTGAATGAAGACTGAAACTGTTGGAGAGACAGATAGTAGAAATCAGCTCCTAAGCTCAGCAGTAGCATTCAGAAATTTAAATGGCATCCGGAACTATGTCAGATATCCTTGGGATAAACTAAAGGTAAACCACTGGGTAACAACTAGCATTTACCAGACATGCTATAAGATCACTTTTGGATTAGTAAAACTATTAGGTGTTGATATCCTGCCAGACCAGGACATCAAGGACGAAACTCCTGAGACCACCATAAGCAACAGGCCAATAAAGTCAGGATTGAAGAGAGACTAATGTAGTTCATCCTAAGATTCATCATGGGGTTCAATTCAATTACCCCTAAATGGATAGTTAAAGGTACTTGAATGTCTCAAATATGTTCTATTACCTGAAGAATGCCACTTGTCTTTGACTGAATCCCAGCCTGACTCACTAGGCACAAAGCCTTACATGGGAAGCAATGGAAGAAATCAGGGCTGATCTGTCAGATGGTGCAATGAAACAGGGATACCAGCAGGAAGGCTGGAACTGAACAAGTAGTCTGAGCGTGAATAAAACAGATGAAATGGATGAAAGATAGAGAGACCAGAGGGATTAAAAGTTTCTGAGTACAGAACAGTAGTTGGCTAAGAGAAAAGGGTACGAAAGGGCTTAGAGTTCAAAGGGAAAAGGATAATGGCTGAGTAAGACAGTTGAGACTGGTAGTATGGAGGGGGAAATTAAACTGAAAATACTGTGAGTACAGCAATAAACCCCAAAAGGGGAAGTCTGAAACTACATAAAGAGAAAACTGTAACTGAATCAGGAGATAGTATGGAGAAGATATGGCATTGGGACCTTGACAAGCTCATACAGGGGAGGAAGATGATGTTAACTCTTCCTGAAAAACACGAAGTTAATGTATCTCATAGAAGTATGTGCTCAGTAATAGTATGGAATGGTGCCCTAAAATGAAAGTCTTAACAACCTTTCAGCAAATATCAATGAGATTTGTTGTAATCTCCTACCTCTTTATAGAGGATAGTTTCCACCTGCTGCTTGGACTTACTCCATTACCATTGAGTGTCAGAGATCTGTGATGTCCTTTTGAAGCTTCTAGCCAATCTGTCAGACAATACTATGCGACAGTCTTCTGCTTTTCCAGTTTGTCATTTCTTATAAATGGAAATTGCATACAAAACAGTCCCATCCATCCCCTTGAAACATTATGAATCTCCAGAAATAGGTCAGCATATTTGCAGCCTGACTTAACATTGTATTTACATAATTATAAGCAATTTATTTAAGCTGAACTTCTCGCAGACGGTTACAAATTATCTAGTTCTCATCACATCGTATGGATGAATTTATAAGCATCTGGAAACTGTATGGTATTTTAAAAAATTCTACATATTTTGATTTAAAAAATCTAAACACCTAATATGATTTACTATACTATTGGATACACTGTTCCTCTCCCTTGTCTTCTTGCTTCTATTAATGAAGCTTAAAATTGTCCTTACTACAGAGTACTGTGAAAACACATTCACGTATTAAGGACTTTTTTCCTGTGGTGCATGAGGCAGTTTTATGCCTTGTAATAGCTCAGGAGATGTTTCTGCTACTCAGTAGCAAGAGATGAGAACTATTCATGTCATAACACCAGCAATGACATCTGCTGACTATGTTATCTACAAGGCTTTTCTGAAGTAAGCACAGAACTGCTCCTGAAGGACCAGATACCATGGCTACTTTTCCTGTGTGACTCCACAGAGCTGACTGGCAAGACACGGCTTGGGTAGAAAGTGAGGGAAATACAATAGTCACCTCCTCTCTTAAGAGTGTTGTTAGTGCTATCACCAGAGGTGAGAGATGGGATCCAACCAGGTGGGTCTGACAGTTAGTACATGAGACCAGGCAGGTCTGCATTCCTACACGTCTGTGATAATGTAGATATTTCAGTGAAAAATGCCACAGGAGAAGAAATGAGCAATTCTGCCTGTGGAACAAGTTTTGTAGTGAGTACATAATGAATCAAGTTTGGGCCTGCACATTCAGAATCAAGAAAACAAAACAAAATACTGAACACTTTTCATTAAGTGAGCAATATCCCCACATCCATCTGTGTCTTATCTGAAAATGGTTCCTATGCAAAAATAGCATGTAATTAAAAACTGTACTGAATGCATAATAATGGACAAGAAGCTAAGGTTTGTACACACATCCAATTCTCATGCATATTACATATATGTTTGTATATTCATCTGTGTAGTTCTTATGACCTTTCTCCTGTTCATAAATTTAACCCAGGGTTTAAGACTCTGGGTGAGATTTATCTGACCAGATAGATATATCTGAATATACCACACAGATAAGCACAAAGTAGCTGCTTAGACACTTCATAATTAGTGGAGAGAGGTATTTGCCGCTATCCACAATCTTATCTAGATATGTTAGGGAAAGCATACTAAAATTACTTAATTCTATAGTTTTTACTATAAAATAGTCTGAACAATTTCAAATGCAAGCAATGTAGACTTCTAAGATTAGATAATATGAATCCCATGCTAAGCATTTTTTTCATGCTACACAACCTTACCAATAAAAAAACATTATAAAATAGATTGCAGATAAATCAGCAAGAAAGAAATATACAGAATCACAATTCTGTCTGGTTTAAGTACCTAAAACATTTACCTACTGCACTGAAAAATACTTGAGTAAAGTGAATGAAATGAAATTGTAAAATTGTTTCTTGAAATATATACTACATTTTCATAAAACATAGTAACGAAAACAAATCTAATATTATAGCTTTGCCAATGGAAATAATTAGTCACTGGTTAGTTGGATGTTGAAAAACAACACTCAGAGAAAAAGTACATTTCCAGCATGCAATTATCTAGTTAGTTAGACTAATTCATTATTTTTCCCACAGATCAATATTACAAGAGCTCAATATTTTCTTCTGTAATCTGAAATGAGACATGAGTCAGATGTAAGTACCTAGCAGAAAATTATTTGTAGCAGTAAAAGTTATGCCTACTCAATATCTGATCATAAAAATTGATTGCAAGCATGGAATTTGACATTTGAGCAATCATATCACATTACTGCATGTACCAGGAAGAGTCACTAGAATGTGGTGTTATACGGGTAAACTTGATGTGACAACATGAGCAAGTTCTGTCTGATGTCTTCAAGTGTAACTATAATTTTCAATTCCAGACATGATGGTGGAGGGGGAAAAAAGGACGTGATGCGTGACTTGACTACTTTCAAGATCTTTGTCATTATTCATAAATGTATGGACCATGCATAAGGATGCATAATAGACTTTACTCCATGTATTATTTGACTCATAAATCACAGGGCAGGATTTGGGGAAGATGACAAAAATTCAGTTAATCTAAAAGGTTTTCTCTTCTTTCATTTTGTTTAAAGAGGAAATTTATTATTAAAATAAAGAAGCATGCATAGCATTCAGCAGTGACAATAGTGGTTGGAGAAGAGAGTCTAGCACGTCTGTCACTACTGGAAAATTAACCACCATCGTGTACTCTGTGTGAACATTTAACAGTTTGACATTGAAAACAATGCTTTTAGTACTTTGTTATGTTTGCCTTAATTATGTAGCAGAGTAGCCAAAGTATTATTATGGCAGAAAAATAATCTTCTGTTTCTAACACAGAAGGCTTCGTTGCATATTTAAACTTCAGTAAGCATATATACACCGAACATAAAATGTTTAAAGATGACATGGATGTTTTAGAATAAAATCAGTCAAATGGTGTCCTTTGGAACACATAGGTATAAATTATTCTTTCAGTGGCTATGCTTGCAACCCTGCAAGGTTTAAAGGAATTTTTACAGATAGTGAAAGAAAATTAATCAATGGAATATTTCAGTTCCTATACATATATTTTTCCTATCTTCAGGTTTTTGACATTTTCTTTTAACGTTGCCAATGGCTGTTAGCTAGCTATTTTCATGTCATTTTATGAAGCATTCAGTTTAAAATTGTCATCCTACACACTTAGTGAACAAATATATACTTAACATACTACAGTTATAGCTTACAGGACTCATGTCCCATCTGAAATGACAGAGCTTCACAGGGAAATTAGTAACAGAGAAAATTATGTTTATGCATTAGATGCATCCCGTAGTGGAAAAATTGTCATGGATGTCAGAGTGTTTTGTAAGGTCTGTTGGTATTGATTTTGAAATTGGCTTTATAGGGACCTACATTGTTGCTGTCTTCCCTGGGATCATGGTTACTTTTCACAGGTACTGATGACATTAGTGTGACTGCCTGTCTGTATCTCTCTGTTTCTGTCTTCTAAATATGGGGCCAATTTTACTTATAAGTAAGAAACTCACTAATTTCACAATGGAATACTTTCAGACGTGTGGCTTAAGAACTTTCTTCCAACTGTGCTATAGCATACCTTCAGTCAGGCTATTACTTAACATGCTATGCAAAATTCTTTGAATTATGCCATTGGTAGCCCTCTGAAGCTTTCTTAAATTTAGTGGCTTCTACATTATTCAGTTGAACAGAACCAAGAAAAAGCATTTCAACCTGAAAATCTCATTTTCCTTCCAACTCTTTCATGTCCTTTAAAAAAAAACTGCAATGAATTTTCCCTGTGATTTCTCCAACATACCTATGCTTGTATCTATCTTTTTATTCTCACATCTTCCTTAGTCCTTCTTTTGTCACTGATTAATTTGTAGCACTTTTCACTTTTTCCCCTTGATGCTGGTTAGGTTAGTTCAGGATTGCCTAATCTGATCTCTGAATACAGAGAAGTTTCTCTGTATTCCTCCTGGGCTAACTGTTCTTGCTTCCACCTTTGCTTCTGAATCTGTCCTGTTTATCTATGCAGGCTTCCTGCGATTGGTGGGATGCAGCATAGATGTATCCTCAGGAACTTTATTGACAACTCCAATCTGTATGGTGCAGTTAACATGCAAGAGGGAACAGATGCTGTCCAGAGCAACCTGGAAAGAGTACATCCTATACCATCCTCATGAAGTTCAACAAAGCCAACTGTAGGGTCTTGAGGAAGACCATGAAGATGATTAGAGGGCTGATCACCTCTGCCATCAAGACAGGATGAGAGAGTTTGGGTTGTTCATCCTGAAGAAGTCAAGGCACTAGGGAGACCCTATAGGAGCCTTCTTGTATTTGAAGAGGGCTTACAAGAAAGTTGGAGAGAGACATTTTACAAGGGCATGGATAGGATGAGGAGTATTGTCTTCAAACTGGAAGACAATAGATGTATATTACATATCAGGAAAAAATTTTTAGTCTCACAGAGGTAAGAAAATAGGACAGGCTGTCCAGAGAAATTTGGGTTGCCCCATCCTTGGAGGTGTTCAAGGCCAGGTTAGATGGGGCTTCGAACATCATCATCTGGTGGTGATTCTAAGATTCATTTATTTATTGGGGCAAAATGTAAGGTATATCAACAGTATGAAAAGAATCTGAACCTTACTTGTTAGCAAAAAGAGCTAAGAACACCCTAATGTACATGAGGAAAAAATTTCACTGTAATTTTTCCTCTTTTCTGAGTCTCAGTCTTGATGCATTGCCATTGTCCTAGCTGAACATGATGCCACAAGCTGGCACTACTGCTCAGTGAACTGATATCACGAAGATGTTTATTGTGAAATATTTAAAATTTTCAGTGGTTGTACACACAGATCCATTAGATTATTTTATATCTAAATGTAGAAATTAGAAATTATCAATAAATTTTGTGGAAATAAGTACCTATCTAGATTGCAGTAGCCTCTGTATGCAGAGAAATATACATTGAGAAGATGCCTTTGCAAGGATTTTAGAGTTCTTTATGGTTTTGTAAAAACAGGCAATGGAACATGAGGAAAGAAAATGAAATTTCTTCATAAAATTAATCAGAAAAAAGGAGTTAAATTGATGTTTTGTGTGAGTTTTCCACATTGGAAGGAATTTACAAGTCTGAAAAGGCAGTTTCCATCATAAATTTTGTAAGTTATAAGTTTCATAGAGAGCAGCAAGCTCTACAATTAAATAAACCCAGAGTGAAAGGATGAGTGTGTCAAAAAAATGAATACCTTTAGACTGTAGAGAAAAAAGGTATGCAAAAAATTTGTATAAAACGGAGTATTGGTGATAGCTGAATATACTAGAAGTTAAATAAAATTATGTGAACTACACATAGCTGTTACAAACTCTTAATGTGAACTGTACTCATCATTCTTCAAACTGCTTATAAGCTGAATTCAGTATTCCTCCTAAGAGTGTATTCTAAAAAATCTGATTGATTGATTGATAAATAATTATAGGGTTTAAAACTAAAAAAATGCACAATCAAGTTATTTGATTTTTTCATTATTTCTATTTATAATCCCCATCTCACTTGGCAATTTTGAACTAGAATTACACAAATATATGTTGAAATAAGACTAATGAAACCCTAAGTTCATATCTGCAGAACTATTATGGAAATAAAAATATGTCAAAAATAAAGATTAAAAAGAGGTTAAGAGTTTTCAGGATGGAATAAACAAGGAAATAATGTACAAGTGAAAGAAGAACCTAGAGCATTGATGACTGCTCATTTTGTCACAGGCAATTTAGAGCTTCACTGAATTCTCAGTTTATGAGAAGTATTTTTGATTATCATTATTTTTCATTTTGAACATTACACTATTCCATCTAAAACTATATGTGAAATTTTGCTAAATTTCTCTATTAATTAGGCTGTTGGAATACAATGTTATTTTCCCAGTGACATGCATGACTATATAGCACTGAATCCTTACCTCATAGAAAACATAAACAACAAAAAATCCAGATAGATAGTGGATGCAAGCACTGGTTGAATAATTTGCTAAATGTACTCAATAAATTGCAATTTAAAAATTAATTATTTTGTTAATGAATGTAATAATAAATTATAAACTTTCAGAAACATTTCTATTAGAAATGTTTGCTAGATGAAACCAAAATTATTTTCACTTTGTTACTGCTAATAAATTATGAGTTGAAAAGTATAAAATATAAAAATATAAAATACTACTGTCTAGATTTTTCTTAAAAGATTTGTTCATTAGTCTCTTTGTGCTTTTTTTTTCCCTTTTATATAGCTGAGCTTCTATAGCAGCTATCAAAGATAAGGACTTCTACAGAGAAGTAAAACAAAATAAGAGCGCCCTTCCTGGTGACATTGAAATCGGATGTTTCCAAGGGAAAATAATCCTCTCTGGTAAAGATTACTACTAAAATGACATGCTACTTATTCCCAATGTCCCATGGTATGGGCAAAAAAAAATGCAGGAAGAAAGCAAAGAGGTATTGAGTAGATGCAAACAAAATAAGGACTCTGTGACATGTGGAATACTTTCCAGAAGTTTTACAAGGCTCCTACCTCCTAACTTGCTGTTTGAGCTGTTCTGTATCTTAGCAGCCCCATTATTCACTAACAGTAACAGTGGTTCATTTCTTATTTTTTTCTCATAGCAATTGCATCTGTATCTCTTTCCTCATCTCTTCCCATTTAGTTAATCCCTCCTCCACAAAAAATAATCGAAGACTACAGAGCTGCACAGTCTTTGTTATCTTCATCTGCTAACACGTCATCTAATTTTACCTACATTTTTGACTTGTTTACTTAAGTTCTTCAGAAAAAAAATTGTGTTTATGTATATTCTTTTATTTTCCTTAGCAGAACAATATCTACGTTTTCTATTACCTCTGCTTAGCTGTATAATTCATAGTTCAATGGAAAGAGTTCTATCCATCCTTCTGTATTCTGATCATTACATTGTATGTTTTATAGCATTTATATGAGACATCACTCACTGTTTTTAACTTTCTGTACTAAATACAAATACTCAAAGCTGTTACAAAACCTAGCAAACAGTGTAATGAAAATCAAACAGCTACTCAAGGCAGATTTATGGAATCTAACTTTAAACACTATTGACATCTACATCTGAGCTAATTGCTCTGGGCTACCTGTATAGTCATGGAAGAGAAACTGATATGCCTTCTGGGGTGTAATTCATCTCAACCAAAAGTAGGCATCTCATACAGGTCATACCAATTGCACCTTAAATGTGCCTATTTCTCTACCTTGGCTACAAAGCTAGCCTAAAGAGATTAACTGCACTGTAGATAACTGAAGTCAGATGAAATGCTTCCAACTTTTATCAGTTTCTGTGCTGACTACAATAGGCATACATTTTTTGAAAGTTATCAATAATCTTGCTATAATATGTTATTCCCTGAAGTTCCAGAAAGCTCTAATTTCCTAGTCTCAGTTCATGAAAACATTCCAAAGTTCTGTACTTTTACAGCATTTTTTTCTTTGATATTAGTTTCTAACCTCCACCGTAAAGAAATTGGCCCCTGGGTTAATTTGGTTGTTCTCTGGGGTGTATCAGAATGTGGGCTAATTCCTGGGTATTACCTGTTTAAGAACACTCACCCATGGATACATTAACTCTTCAGTATTAAACATTTGATCAATACAAGAGTTTCAGAGGAGAAAGTAGTGTTAAAAGTTTATTCATTCTGTGCACTCTTTAGAGATGATTAACTGTCTTTATTATATTAAAGCAAACCCAAAGCCATCTGCCAAAGGCGATTGTGTCCAAGCACTGAAACCATTTCATGTGAAAACTCATTTTCAGGCTCCTAATTATTTTTCATTATAGTGGCAGTGTGGAATAGATTGGAATTGGACAGTAATTGCCAGGTCTGAGCTGTGCAGACCATTGCAATGTATCAGTTTAGATGAAGTGTGACAAGGATACATCTAGCTACTATATAACTTCCATTAAGCAACTTCCCTGTCCCTGATCATGTAACACTTCATAGAATGTGGTCAGCACAAGGTCATAATAATGGCTTTCTGACTGGCTTCGAGTAGTTTGTACACGCACAAGCTGTTAACCCCCTCTGTTAGTATTGCTCCAACAATGTCCAGTTATTACAGTTGTCAAGGATATTTACAGTAATTCTCCACAGGGAAGAGGGAACCTTTAAAAGGTTGCAAAACTTATACATGTACATTGTTATGCTTCGTGATGCTAAAATATACTGAAATTGAGAAGCAAATTATCCAGAAGGCAGTAAAATACTTTTCTAAAGCACTTTGTGTGTTAGATCCTGCAGCGTAAATTGGAGAATAAATGATCCTAGTTTCAAGTTCTGAATCTACAGGCATTTCTAGCAGAAAAAGCCTTTTATCTCAAATTTCAGTCTTTAATTTGTTTCTCCTTCATTGCTGTCTCCATCTTTTTCCCTTCCCAGAACAAAGGCATGAGCATTTGTTCTAAACATTTCTGAAGTAAATGATAGTGTTCACACAGGTTTTACTAGTACTGTACTCCTCTGCTTTAATGAAATTATCTGAGGTGAAACTTTTCAGCCTGATTCTTTACCTGCTTAATCTGAGTTGATTTTGGTTTCAGCATACCTTTAGAAAAGTATAGTCTCAACTTTGTGTGTCTCTGCTTCTGAATGCTCCCATTGTTGCCTAAGGAAGAGCATCCAACATTCAGCAACAGCAGTAAATGACCAGATCTGAAAATATTCTTACTTCAGTTTTCATCCTCACTGCTGTAATTTAATGGAAGCATCCTTGGCAGCAGCAGCACTAAGGAAAAAGTTGGCTGCTCCTTCCACCTAGGATGCCAAATACTATAACTCTCAATCTGTGGCAGATATTCAATCACATAAAGCTTCTTTTCAAAAAATGAGCCCAAAGTTCATCTTATCTCTCCTTACATATCTCATCTGTACTTTCCACACAATGAAAACATGTGTCTCAATATTTTTATAATGTGAAGAAATTGTACTGTATTCAGAAACATGTCATAACACTACTTCAGCTACTCAGAGGCATCATATACTCTACAGATATATTCGCAGTTAGAGTGAGTCTGGTTTTGCAGTGTAAGGTTTTGCCATTCAGCACTTGAAGAGCTGTATATAAAATGCCAGTTCAAGCACAGTATGATTAAAAAGAATATTGATTTTTATTTTCTGTAAACAGTGATGATTTTCCAAAATTATAATGACAATCCAGCACTTTATTTTCCATTCACCGAAGGGACTTTTTTAAAAATAAAAATCTGTGGAAAGAAGTATAGTTAATGAAGTAATCTGTCATCAATGGACCTGTAAATTGAAAATACTTTGAATTGTTCTGAATGGGTCAGAAATTCATAATGAGACTCTCTAAAATTTAGGCTTGTCAGTGGGATTTTTTTTTGTTTTGCTTTATTTTTCTTTTATCGAAGATATGCCAAGCAGTTTATTTAACTATGGTGATGTTTTCTGACTTTCCTCCTGGTGAAAACTAAAGATTATTAGGGGGGAAAAAAAATTAATTACTCTCAGTATAATCCTAAAACTGAGCCATCCTTTATATACTACTAAAAAACCCATGTTTTTTAAAGGACAGTCCATGTCTCAAGTCAGTATGAATGAAACATATACTGTCTAAATTACCAAAATTATAATGTAAATTATAACATTTTATCAAACATATTTAGAAAAAAAATAAAAGGAATGCTAACTCATTCTTAGTAGAAACTACCACCATAATGCATGCTGGAACAATTATTTTGCATATGCAATGTCTGTGCTGCATTGGTATGTGTGAATCACATTAACCATGTCAAGACTGTGTTCAAATCCTGACTTCTCAGTTAGCATCACGCTCTAGAAGCCGCATAAACATACTCAAAACTTTGAGACATACTTCCTGTATCACTTGGTATGAAAAGTTCAGCAAGCTGAATTTGACTCCACTCGTATGGGCAAAATGGAAGTTGTAAGGTAAGCCCTGAGTTGTCTGTCCCATACAATTTAAATGATATTTCAATATTCCATGAACTTTATTGCCAACTTGCCAAACATTCTACTGTATTCATTAAATAAATCTTTCTGGCATAGTCTTCATGCAGTATAACCAGATTCCAGAAAAAAAAGCTAAATGAAGTGCTAAAGACATGAGATGAGTATTCAGTGTGAAGCCTTCATTCCAGTAAGAATTCTAAATAGCCATAGCCTAGAATGTGACCCATGTGAGATATTTAATAAATTGCAGACTTAGGATCTAATTTGACTTTCCTGGACATCACATTGCATTTAACTTATTTACAGTGAATGAAAGCTGTGGGAGAGAAGTGTCTATTAGTTCCCAGGTAAATCATTACCCCTTTACCCCCATATAGAATCATAGAATCAGAGAATAGTTCAGGTTGGAGGGGACCATAAAGATAATTGAGTTCTAACCCCCCTGCCATAGGCAGGGACACCTCCCACTACATCAGGCTGCTCAATGCCTTGTCCAGCCTGACCTTGAACACCTCCAGAGAGGGGGCATCCACAACCTCTCTGGGCAACCTGTTCCAGTGTTTCAGCATCCTCACTGTAAAGTATTTCTTTCTTACATCTAGCCTGAATCTACCCCCTTCCAATTTACATCCATTATTTCTAGTCCTCCCATCGCATATCTTATTAAAAAGACCTAACCCTCATAGACCTCATCTCTACAGTAGAAGGGTTTAGAAATGTGAGAACATGTAAGTCCAAGGCCCTTGATAAGTCAGTAAGCTAAGAGTACAGTTTGCCTCTGAGAACTAGACTACATCGCTCCAGTTTTCCTCCAGTGTGTTTCTGTATATACTTACAAAACTATCATAATTAATTCAAAGATTACATGCAATGCATGTATTTGGGAGATATATGGGAAGGACTATACTTAGGTATACTTTGCACTTGTGTGCTTTGATGAAGCAATAAGTGAGGCAAGATCTTTTTTTCTGCCAAAAATAAACAGAATATCAGGAGGGCATGACTGTTACAACTGTTTTTCTCCTCCCATTTGTGATTTCACACACTGAGCTTCCCAATTCACCCTCTTTCTACTGAGCTCCAGGCACAGTTCATTGAATCTGTTATTTCTAAAAGATATTTACTGTTCAATAATCTATTTATCTGCTCTAATAACTTGGATAATGCAATGAATAGTATATCTCTCAAATTTTCAAACAACATTGGGCAAGCTGAAAGATGAGACTGGAATTTAGAATGACAGAATGAAGAGGAAGCACAATTAAATTCATTAGACATGAATGTGAAGAAAAAAAAAAAAAGGCCACAGAAAGAAAACTACAGACTTCCAAGTATTTATGAAAGCAAGGGTAGTGACAGGATGAAATAGATAATCTAAGAAGGTTGTGGATTTGCTCTCACTGGATTCTTTAGGAATATCATTTGAGAGTGGCAGAGGTATAACTGAGCTGCCTATAGATGTCTTTACAGACCTACTTTTATCTTCTATAATCCTAACTTTGTACTGTCATGGCACAAGTGACCAGATACACAAACACATAAGTACTGCAATAGAAACTATGTCATTGCCAGGAGTAGAGCAGAGCAGAGTAGATACCTTGTCACCTTCGGTCTGTGCTCATGGCAGAAGGAGTGCAAGCGCATGCAGTCATTTCCTAGGAACATGAAGTACATCTCTGGTTCTTTCTTCTACAACTATGATATTTATTCTTGATCAGAATGGAAAACTTATAGATTTTTAAAAGAAGTATAAAACAATTTCCAAGACTGCAAACAGATCTCCAGTATCCATGAGATCTATGAAAATTTTGGAAAGCTATCTGAATGACACTGTGATTGAAGCTGAGGTTGTCTTCTTAGATAACTGCCAGAACAGGGTCATACTCTGTGTGACTGAACAGACGAATGCCCAGCAAGGATGTGCATGTTGATGCAGGACAGCAAATCCAAAATACAGTCTTATGATTTTGTGTGCACTGCAGATCATCATCTAAAGAGTGTCAGCCTGTCCAGAATGAATGGCCTCAGACATACTTCCTCCTCTATTTTAACTCTCAGAAAATGATTCTGATCTTGCAGCTTGGCTCATTCATTGAGGTGTGCATCAGACAGGAGTTTACCACTAAAATGCAAATTAGAGAAGCTAGTCCACACATCTGCTCAGGGTGAGAATAAGAATGGCATAAGTGCCTCAGTGTCTAAGAAAATGGTGGCTTGATGAAGTGCCACAGGTTGCATAGAGCACAGGCCAGATGATGAGTAGCAATGATGCTGGAGAAGTGAACATGGGGACATGTAGTTCATATGTCCACACATATGTCTTGGCATGGACTGGCTATTTAAAAGTATTTAATTTTAAGAATACTTTAGATGCACAAATAAATCAAATAAATCATGTATGATATTCTCATAATTTTTAAAAAATTAGGTGAAATTTTAAAATTAATTTAATCATAGAAAAAATATAGATAAATATTTTAATATGAAATGCTAAAAATAATGTAAAATAGGAATTATATTGTTCTATGATAGGGAATTTGGCTTGCATCATCATTACTTAATCTAATTAATAAATGTACTAATATAGTAGTCATAAACAAAGTTACTTTATATAGAAATTCATTAACAAAATAATTCATTTACTTTGCTGGAATTGATGGAAATCATGCTGACTTAATCTAATTAGGATTTTTCACCTTGAAATGTATTAATTATTTAACTTTCTGAACACAGTTCAGTGTAGGAACTACAGTTCAAAAAGGCCCAAATACATACTCCTTGAAGAAAAATAAAGCTTAAAACCGACCATACTCATCTATTTTGCTGCTTCTGACTGGAGTAGTTTCCTTTATTGAAGTTACTAAAGGACTGTATTTTGGATTTCTGCTGAAATCAGTGTTGATAATATGACTAATACAGCAAATTTTTTTATTGCTGAGCAGCACTTACACAGGATCAAGGCCCCAGCATCTTCTTACATCACCTCAGCAGCTGAGTGTGTAGGCTTGGAGTACACAAGTTGGAAGGAGACATGGCTAAGACAGAGAGGCCTAAGGAATATTTGATGCCATCATATGACATCATACTCAATAACATAAAACTCTGTGAAGAAGAGGGAAGGAGGAGATATTTGGTGTTATGATATTTGTCTTCCCAAATAACTTTTATATGTGATGGAGCCCAGCTATCCTGAAGATAGTTGGGCACCTGCCTACCAGTCTGAATCATTGAGTTAATCCCTGGTTTTGCTTTACTTGTGCATGTGGCTTTTCTTTTACCTATAAAACTGTCTTTATCTAAGCCCAAAAGTTTTTTCACTTTTACCTTTCTAAATGTTTCACCCATCTAAGTAAGAAGCTTCTTTTCTGGGAAGGGTAAAACCATGACATTTAGCTGTTCAGTGCTACAAAACCAGAATTATTCAGTAATAGAGCTAGCTGGTCAAAGAATATTGCTTCTTACCATGAAAAGTGATTGTCCTTGAAAGTTTCTTCTTATTCACATAATTTATACCCTTAATATTAACATCTCATCCTTCTGAAACTATATTTAGCTACGGCATAAATGGAGGATAAACATAAAAAGTGATTATCTATTGATACTATTGAAGAATTATAGCTATTATTATATAGAGATTTAAAAGTGCCCGAGCAATGTCTTTGGATTGTGTTGAACCTGTTTTAAGAAGTTAGCAAAGGGGAGGTTTTGGGGGTTTTGTGCATTTGTTTGTTGGGTTTTTTTGTTTTCTTTTTGTTTTTCAGTGCTACAAGGGAAATGACTAATACAAATTCTTCATTCTTCATTTTTAATGTGCAATGTTAAGCTCTCCTTTCATGTTAGTGTCTTACAAAGGTTGATGTTGCATATACAGTATGTCAGTAGTGAGGGGACACTGTTCAGATGGCTATCTTCCACAGACAGGCTCATTTCCCTGTATTCTATATATTAAAGGTCTTAGCAGTCATGAAAAATAAGCATGTAACCCACATCTTTTTGAAGAGCTTTTTGAGTAT
This sequence comes from Turnix velox, assembly GCA_013400935.1. Classification (NCBI taxonomy): domain Eukaryota; kingdom Metazoa; phylum Chordata; class Aves; order Charadriiformes; family Turnicidae; genus Turnix; species Turnix velox. The sequence goes on along the minus strand of VZTY01031801.1, from coordinate 283,602 downwards.
ATTTTCTTTTCTATAGCCTCTCTTTTCTATTATTTGCTAAAACAAGACAGATAGAGACAGAAAAATGGTGGAAAAAGGGCAGGGGAAAGAGAACACTAATAAGCAGATTTGAATTGCCTATTCAGGAATGTAGTGTAAGTTCTAAATATGTCTTTATCACCAGTATCAAAGTATATACCTTTCTTAAAATGTATGTATATACCACTTTCACATTTTTATATGCTAGGGATGAAATAAGACTTACCACCCCTCCTACCTCATTGTTCACACATATCCCATTAAATTCAATGGCAGTTCAGTATATTAAAGGCATGTAGTATCAGGACATATTACTCACCATAATGTATGACACCTTTATCTTACCTGTCAAAGATATAAAGAGAATAAATGTTGGCTCAGGTCTTACATAACTTTATATAATATAAATAAGTACCTGTTTTCAGGATATTAGGATCACAAACTCGATGCAGTTTACTGCACTGTGTAGTGCTGACTGATCTTGTCTCTATCTGCTGCCTTGAAATGGATCAAATGATGAGCCTTATGTAGTTTAAACTGAGAGAAGGAATAATGAAGATCAGGTTCACTTACCCTGTGTAGTATAATAGCTATCAAAATGAAATAGCAGTTATCAGAATGATCATATTAGGGGAGATAAGCTCTAACCTAAGTCCTATTTATCAGTATCAGAGCAGTATCTGCAGTGAAAGTGCAAAAGTTAAGCAATAAGAATTTCCTAAGAATGCACTGATCCTTGCAATGTAGTAGAATAATCCATATAATTTATATGAACTATCAGCACTGTACTCTCTTGACCTCTGGTCAACTGTATATTCAGTTAACTTTATTCAGGCTCAATCATAAAACTACTAGAGGGAGTGAAAGAGGAATATACTTTTCATCAAATTTCCAATTGTAACATAGCGATGGAAATTCATAACAGATTTATTTACCTACATTTCTACAGTACATAGAGACTTCCTATCTCCATAGTCCCAACCTGACGGTCTAAAAATCTTTATCCTAACATCTACTAAAAGCTTTCATTTTACAGATGAAAATTAGATGTATGAGCAGATTTCATGGCCAGAGCTAAAAAAACACATGAGGTCTTTAACACATGATGCCATGAACATTACATAGCTGGGTATTATTAGTTAAATACTAATTAATTGATCGCGGACTTCCAAAATACCTTTCACTCCACATTACTTAGAATGATCTCTGTGTTTGGGATGGAGGAGGAGACTTAAGAAGTCCCTTACCAAAGAGAAATTCTGTAGAACTTCTATCAACAGAAAAAACCTCCTGTACCAAAATTGTATTAAACACCTGTAAACATCTGACTCTTGAAAGTACTGTGGAGTTTGGAATCCTGCTCATCTGTGAATCTACCATCCCCTTGACATATCTGTGTGAAGGGACAACAGTTAACTAAGGATGCCTCCTAGTTCTGTATACAGTTTAAATACATTTTCCAGTTTCTTTCTGAACACAGTGGCAGCAATTTTTGGTGGTCCCTTGTGAAGTTTGAGAAGTAGTGCTTAGGGCACTTACAGGCTGACAAGTCTGTGATGCCTTGCAAAGTATAGCTCTCTGCACTATTGCCCTTAATACAGGGCCATTGGTGGCATCACTGCTCAGGTTTTATGCAAGTGGCTAGTACTTCCCAAGTGAATAAAAGAATTATTTTGTCCTCAGTCACACATGCTGAAGGTTTTTTTGCAGAATTTAGTAGCTGATGCCCTAATTTTCAGGTCATGCATCAAAGGTTAGCATCATCACAATAGAAAGAGGGAAACAGAGTGGAAACAAGGACAGTGGGTAACATTTCATAAACGTGCAATTTCAGGGCATAATTCATTTATTCTATTTTTGACATATTCATTACCTTGAAACATGTTGCACACCAGAAGTGCTGATATCTTCTCCTTGGACGTAATGATATTCTAGGGTAAGTAGCTTAAATACAGGTCTCTGTGCTCTGGTCTTCAATTTTAAACAAAAAAATGACTGCTATTTCTTAAGCTAAAGTACATGTGAAAAAGTATGGAGTCTAGACCTACACTAAATAGGTCAACTATAAAATACATCAGCTGATGAGTGTTAATATAAATTAGCTTTTTCTGATATAGTATGTCCATGGAAAGGTAAAAGAAAATCTGGGGAAACTTTTTATGTTCCTTGCCAATGGGGAAGAATAGCATGAGTTTCTTAAAGAGAGCTAAGAGGTGGTGTAAACAAAGACTAACTTTATTCATGGTCTGATGAAGAAATATTACAAGTTAAAATGTCCCCAGGAAGAGAACATCAGTACTAATATGGGTTGAGCCTTGAACAAAATATGAAAAGGTTATTAAGATTGGAAAAGACCACTCAGGGAAGTGGTTGAAGTATTTAAGAGATGGTTAGACATTGTGCTTAGAGATCTGATTTAGTGATGGCTCTTGTCAGAGTTAGGTTGATGGTTGGGCAAGATGATCTGAAAGATCCCTTCCAATCAAGGCAATTCTATGATTGTATACTACTTAGTTTTATTCAGAATGCCAGCAAAGAGTACAATAAAAGTGCTTGGCTTCTTACTGGAGAATAACCAAAGTGTTATAGGTACTGTACAGGCAAACAAGAAATTAATTCTAGGTAAAAATAGAAAGAAACTGCATACAGAGCAAGTAAATAAAAAAACCCACTTTATATAGTCATAAAATTTGCAGTTTTTCAACTGAATCGGAGGAAAATATTCAAGGACCCAAGTATGGAAATGTTTCTGGTTTGCACTGATACTGCAGGGGTAGTTGGGGCCAATCTCAGGATGGGAAAGCAGAAGAGGTTTTGTTTCAGTAAGTATTTATGGGGGGGGGAGATTTTTCTCAGTGTTCAGCATATTAAATCATTCTTATGGGCCTTTTGCTTGTAATTGTTCATTGCTTTCTTATGGAACTCTTGCTGTCAACGAGAACTTAATTAAGCATTTTAATATCTGTGGTTTTAAAATGATCAGCTTTAATCTGTCCCTTCATACCTAAACCACGGCTAGGTGAGATACAGGTCCCATATTACTTTTGTGTTCTTGGAATTCTGCATATAAATGTTGAATGTATAATGAAATGATAAATTACTTATTTTTGCTCACTTCCATGACTGCTTCCAGAGTATGACTTAATGCTGCCAGAAGTTAGGCACTAAGTGTTTATCACTCCCTTTATTACATAGCCATATGACCAGTTCATTATTTTAAACAAAGGAAGTTACATATAATTTTTTTCTGTGAATATATAAAATCTCATTTTATGACAATTAGTTCTAGATTTTACTAGCTAAGTGCCAATTTGACCTTGTACTCGTAAATAACCTTCCATTTCACATTACTTGGAATAATTTGTATATTTGTACTACAATCAAGGGTGTGTTTCAAAGTGTTTCAAAGTCCTTTATTGTACAGTATCAACTGGGAGTCTGATGTACTCTTCCACATGTGTTGTAAACAGATTGTATTTTCATTTGCAAATATGACATTATTGCAAGAGTTATAGTATCCGCCTGAATAACTAACATTCATAGTTCATGTTTATTGCTGCCTGCATAAATTTTAATTAGGAAGCTGTATAAATGTTCAAGAAACTGAAGTATAAGCAGAGTGACAATTAAATACCTGTTACTGCAATTATAATCCTGTTATCTCTTCTAATTAAATTAGCCTGTAATTATTAGAAAAACAGAAGTATCTTTTAAAATGCAGGAAAAATTGTCCTAAAAGTTCATGTAACACAATTCTATTTATCATTACCTTAAGGTAAAACAAAGCTATTGACTTCACACATACTTGAACTGTTCTGTGAACAGTAGAAAGCATGTATAAGAACAGCAGGTAGTGAGCTGCCCATAATGGTTCTTCTTCATTAGCAAGAATGTTTGATGAGAGTTCTGAATGTAATGAATTGGCAGCACCTAACAAAACTAGGAAACTAATACAGTATAAAAAAGTAAAGACATAGATCATGGAGAGGTCCCTGGAGTTCTGTCTGCAAGTAAAGGTGGAGATGTAAATGAGTGAGTTACAAAATAATTTACAATAATACACTTGAAATATGAGTCAACATCTAAAAAAACTCCGCAAAACAACTGATTTATTGAAATAGTAGTAAAATTTATGAAGTCAGAATTTACTTCTCACAAATCTATAAAGATTATACCTGCAGCAATAAAATGTTAATAATATTACCTTATTTTTTGAAAAAATACAGAAATTAAATGAGGAGGCATGCTTGTTATTTAAATTTTGAACTGTAGTGTATTATCCTTTGTTTCCCATTTATTTAGATTCACATCACATTTCTAATTATATTATTTAGCATATTTTGACTTTGCAAGTTGCCTTCATCAACTATTTTCTTACTTGGTTACTTTCTGCTAACATTCCATTTTATATAGTTGGAAAAGATAAAAAAAATGTTAATGTTTGTTGCAATCATTGCAATATTTTTCTTAGCACAGTTACATGCTTTTATATCTTACATATTATTGTCATTCTTCAAAACAGAGCAGTAGCATGATTAAGACAAAATGGAAGATTTATCTTTCTGTATTTACTTTTACTCTCTATGAGTTCTGTGACATCAGGGAATCTACTTCCACTCTGTCAGGTCCTACTTCGTTAAAGACCATATATTGCACTGAGCATATATAGGTAAGTTTCTGGTTAAGCAAAATCTGTTGAATAAGGATTCAAATAAGCAAATTCTTTGTTATTATCTGTTCAGATGATAGCAAAGACTTGCAGAAGGCACTATTTAAGAAAATTAATCTTTCTTAGAGCACCTCTTTGAAACATACAAAACTATGTCTTTAATGAATGTGCATGTTTTTCTACTCTCTGGTATACTCAATCTTAGAATATTAATCTCATGAGCCATTACTGAAACTGAATATGCTTTATAAGAAAAAAATGGAGCTCTTCTAAGGTTGGCACCAACTAGAATCCCATTTCCTACTGCTTTGAACCTGGTGCCATGAATGTTTAGCCTTATGAGGAAGAATGTTTTATAAAAGCCATGCCCAGGAACTCATTTCTAAACTGGAAAGACTCTCAATCAATAATTACAGTAGAGTTTGTAACATTTTCATAGTTTGCTATTTGTATTTTAAGTAAACAAAGACCTAAATTCTCTGTTGATTTGAACAGGTCTTGAAGAAAAATAACGAAGAAGGTGATGCAATACAACAGAACAGACAGATTCACAGAAAATATCCCATTCTTCCAACTTTTTTCCATTTTAAAAGACCTTTCTCTATTAGCTTTTCCTTATTTAATCTTTCTCCAGGTTGCACAGTGATAATTTAAAAATTTCTCTTATATTGATTGTGCTACAACAGAGGAGGATAAATTCACATAATTTTGTACTCCTTTGAGACTTTATTTTGTTTGTTTTATGCCTTTCTTCTTTAAGACATTCCAGGCTATTTAAAACCCTGCTATTCGCAACCAGGTGCCTCCAGGCATAGGTGCTCTTTCAAAAGAGCCTCTTGTTCTTTGAAGGGTAGCACAAATCAATTCTCTATGCTTCTATCGTGTAAGCACCACACATTATACTTGTGGTACTTGGCCTCTAAGTAATTGGTGTGATTAATAAATGCTGATGGATCAGCAAACTGTTTGGTTTGTAAAGTTCAGGATTTTGAACATTAGGCTCAAACCGTTGGTTTGTTATTAATGTAATCAGTCCAACACAAAAAAACATGGAGGAGATGACAATTTGACAACACTTCAAAATAAATCATGGCACCTCATTAATCCCTTGAGTTTATGCAGGACTATTGAATTACTTCACTAACCTCACTTAATATTAGCAAGGGTATAGCATTAATGCAATAGGAATTTCATTTTGATGTTATCTAAAAAGTGGGATTAGGCCCACAAAAGGACATTGCATAAGCCTGTCTTTCAGTGATTAGATTGATTGGCCTATCCTACACATCTTCCTGTACATAGAAAGCAGCAAAGTTTATAATTTTTCCAAATGACCATGAGACTTTCCAGGACACTTTTCAGCAAGAAATGGAGTACACTGGAAGATAATTACCCTATGATAATAAGGAAGAGTTCTAATTTACAGAGCTTAAGGCATTAATATGATTATTTGCATGCTGAATCTTCATCAAGTGAAACCTTCTTAGGGGCCCTTGAATTCCTTACAAATTTCATTTCACAAACATGCAGCAAGAAAGGTTATGAATTTGTCAAACTGTAGTCTTTTCTGTAAAGATTTTATTAATGTGTTATTGGCAAAGACATAGGTTCTTTCTTTCTTTCTTTCTTTCTTTCTTTCTTTCTTTCTTTCTTCCTTTCTTCCTTCCTTCCTTCCTTCCTTCCTTTCTTCCTTCCCTTCTTTCTTTCTTTCCTATTAATAAATATGTACAGCAAATCAGAATCTAAACTGTGTGAATGAAGAATTATCAAATAATCATTTATATTAAAACAAAGAATAATAAAAGTGTAATAAAGAATACACTTATGTTTGCTACCACAGTGCTCTATAATTTCTTTACAGTTTTTTAGTTAAAAAAATAGAAATGCATTAAGTTTATTATGCTTGCTTTGGTGTTTAACTACTAGAAAATTTACTGCTGTTCATATTAATGTAAGAATTAAAAAGAGCAATGTTTGTTTATATGACCATCATAAACATACATCATTAAGCCTAGATGCTTAAAAAAATACAAAAAACTACAATATGGATTCAATCAAATGAGCAGTAACATGAATGTCACACTGAGGCTCAAGATGTGTGCAAAAAAAAAGTGGCGGTATTATGTGTGCACAAACAAACTCAGTTACAAACTATTATAGCTACTTCTGGGTGGAAGCTTGGTTGATTGGTTGGTTTTGTTGCCTTTTTTTGTGGATGAAACTATTCTCCAATTTTGACTCAATTCCAAGAACCATGTCCTTGAAAGTATGTTTTCCAGCACAAAAAGTCAGGCTATTATTGTTTAGGACAATCAAAGCTATTTAGATTTCACATTTAAGTTATTTTGAGATTATCTTCTATTTTTCTAAAATTCCACAGCTGCTTTTAGAATGGAAGCAGGGTCTCTTTGAAAGGTCTCTTTACCCCCAGGCTCCTTTGAAACTCAACGTTTTTATTGCTTTAATGCAAGATACTCAAGCTCAGATTATGAACCTGGATCTTTTAACATATTAATTCTCTCAGGAGACCTTTTCCGTGCTGCCCTTGGGGGAATACAGATGTCAACCCATGTCTGACTGCAGTGTCCCTGCTGGTAGCTCAATAGATCTATGGTATGTCTAAAAGGCAGACTGCATTCAGTAATGACATGATCCTGAACCTGGATAAATTTCTCTGTGTTCCCAGCATTTGTGGTATGATTCAGCCTGGATACAGTGGGGCAATACAAAATCAAGTTGTTCGGATATCAGCAGCACATTTCATACTACAAGTTCCTTCCCTTTCCAGAAGCATTAATTTTTGGAACAACTACTAATCTTTATTTGTTGTGTCTTGTTTTCTATCCCAATGAAATGTAGTTAAGATTACTGCTCACAGTTGCAAACATTCAGATAGCCTAATCATTTATGGTAATTAGGAAATTCTCTTCTCTTTTTCATATGTTCCAAGATGAGGCAGATCAGCATTCTCTTTATTAGCCTAATATTTACTGGGGTAGCACTTGTATTCACCTCCAAGGAATTAATCTTCTAGTAGATTGTGTCCAAGTTCTTGTTTCCCAATCAGATTGGCTGTTTTGTGTGCTGAACAGAAGATAGCACCAGCATGGGTTCCAGGCTGCTCAGCTCTGGAACAAGTGTTCACCTGATAGAGAAAGATGAAGGAAAAATAAATGGTTTTGAAGGCCAAACAAAATTTTGATGCCTAAAGTCAACAAAACAATTATTTACAAAGCAAAAATACTGAATTACTTTTCAAACCTGGGGAAAAAAATTCTAATTTATCAGCTGTATAATGATATAATTTATTGGGTCCAGGTGCAGGTGGCAAGGGTAGTTCATATATCTTAGAGATTTTATTTCGGCCTCTCTGCAAACTCAGACCAGGATTAGACAACTTTAGAGATCACAGCTGCAAGAGTATCAGTGCTATCAAAAAAGAAAATAACTTATTTTGAAGCAGCGGAACAACTTGAAGTGAATGCTGAGGTTGCACAAAAGCAACTGTATTTTGAGGTTATGTAGTTTTGATAACTAGCAAATCAGGGAGTCCAGGAGTAAAAAACTGCTACTCCTTCAGCTTTTATTGGTTGTTTGTTTTTTTGATGGTTGATTGGAGTTTTTCTTGGGTGTTTTTTGTGTGTTTGTTTCTTTTGGTTTGTTGGGTATTGCTATTGTTGGATTTTGGGTTTCATTTAATTGTCTTACTTCCTTGTAGAAATGTGATTTTTGGTTCTGAATTAGAGGCCAAAAAGATCTGAAATACAAAAGATAATGAAATAAAGAATAACAGACTAAAAATAAATTCATAAATAGCCCCTACTATATCCAGAAAGTGATACTCCTAGATAGGAGACATAATTTTGGAAAAAAAAAAATGTCTTTGAGGAAGTGAAAAAAATATATATGTTCTTATTTCTCACTTAATTAATCCTTTTCACCTTATGTTTCTCTTCTCTTATGTATTCTGTGTTTGTAACTGAGTGTGGGAGAAGGATTGTCATCCTATGCAGTTCTTCATCTTCCTTTTTTCTTAATATGGAAAATACAGAACAGCCTTTTGAACCAATATGATATATAACTTCATTTCTTATCTCTTCCTTTTTTGCCAAAAAGTTGCATTAGGAACAGATTTGTTTCAGAGTCCATATGGTCTTATAACACGACTGTGAGCACTCAAAGGGCACTGAATTAAATCTTGGCTCTGGTGTGCATGAAGCCACTGATTTTGCATAAGCCAAGGCTTCACCCATTACATTTAATGGTTTATATTTAGAAGTTTCCCAAGCCCTTGATGACTTGTGCAGCTGCATGACCTGCAGGAAGTTTGAAATTGTGTTCTCAAACTATATCTGGATCGTTCTGCACTATTTTTCAAATCAGATCCCCCCATACTTGGAAATTATTGAAAATGTGAAGTATCAAAGAACTGCTTTTTCTTTTGTGTGACTCTTGAGCAACAGTCTGTGGGGCAATCATAAAACAACCTGAAAATTATGTGGAAATAATTTCAGATCCCTCAAAAAGATCCTCTTACCATGCAATGACATATTTCTATTCTGATATATGAGTCAAAGAGCAGTTGTCAGGAATCAATCTCAACATCCCAAGTTCCTGCCTTATCTGCTAAGGTTCCTTATTGTGCTTTTCCAGAGAGGAAGTCCTCCCTTTGACAAAATTTGATCCCATCTTTATTAATCTGCATAATCAAATATGTCACATATCTGTCTTTCCATTGTCTTGTACAAGATTAATTTGTTATGTGTCTCTAAAGCTGGCGACAAGATGATTTTTATGCACACTTTTCTGTGTAACTCTGCTATTCTTCTCTATAGGTTGCCTTGAACTTTGCCCTGACTGTTTATGTGTCTCAGCTTTAAATCAAACTTAAATTAACTAAAAGTAATGACATTATTTCAAATGCAATGCAATAAATTTTGCCTCACAATATGTTCCTCTGCATAAAAGGAATTAATAGTTATTTTTTTCTTAAAATTTCAAATAAATTTTAAGAGCTTTAATATCTGGTACGGATGGAGTAAAATCTAAATGTGACAGATTCAAGATGAAAATAGCAGTCCTTAGTCAAATTCAACAGACCATATTTACCTTAATTTTCAATTCACAAATGTATTATGAGCTATATGATTAGGTCATTGAATGTGAGAAATATCTCTATTTCAGAAAACAGATTTTTAGATCTGAGTGTCTGTCCATTAATGACATAAATTGCTGGCAGCAGGAACAAGCAGCAAGAAATGCAATGTCAAGGCCTCAAGTGAAATGGTGTTTTGTAGGTTTACTAGATTTGATAGATAGGTAGCAATTACATTCTTAAGTGAAAACATATAACAATGGGATTTTTTTCAAACAGGTTACCATTTGCACATCTATAGCATGTAGCTCTGGCATTTTGGCTATTTGACTCTATAAACATTTAATCAGTTCTTGCTCTTTAGTATATCTATATATCTCAGTCTTTCTTCATTGAACAGTTTGGGCTGGAATTCATTGAGACAGTGAAATGGTTATAGGGAGTTGTATAGCATCAAAGATTCTGAAATCTGACATTGGCACTATTGTAAATCTGACATGAACACTTTAACAATTTTGCAATGACTTCAGAGGAAGACTTCACTAAAACACATCCTCTGGTGTTATCTAACTAGGAAAAAAGCCTTCAGGTCTCTGCAAAATGTAACCCACCTTACTTACTCTAGATTACACTGGAGATACTGAAAACATCTTTAAACTAGCAAATTGAGAGGGACTTGTGGGACACTAAATTATTTCTTATCCTTACAAGCTGACCATGGAAACACAAGGGAAAAAAATTGGTTTTTTGGTGAGTACAGATTCACTGCTGTTTAGATTTCAAGAAGCAACTGGTACATCTTGGACGTTTCTTTTACTCATTTTTTTTCTTCTGTCCTTTTCATGCCTTCATTCTTTTCCTTTCAAGAAGAAAATAAATATCGACTTCAGACTTCACCTCTGGGAACTCAGATCATCATTTAATACAGCTTTTTCTAAGAGTCTTAAAAATGCATGTCCAAGACAGAATTAATTGATCAGTTGCTCTCTGATACACATTGGCTCTCAGACAGTATTCTGAACACGAAGATATGTACAAATAAATGGAATTGTATTCCTTTCCCCATTACTACCAAAATTATACTAAAGAAATGTTTAGACTAATTGCAATAACCAGTTAAGGTAAGATGAGAGCTATACTTATTGACTAACATTGCATCAGTCTTCAGGTACACGCTAACGACGCAGAAGCTTAAATCTTACCAGAATGAAATTTCAATACACAGAAAGGTCTGGTTCTGGTAATATTGCTTCTCCCAGTAGTAGGTGGGGCTAGATAACTCCCAGTGGTCTTTTTGAGTCACAGTTTTTGGGATTTCATGGTTGACTATATGGTGAGATGATTTCATCTTTGGATTTTTTTGTTAGTTATTTGTTATTCACTTGGAAGCATTGACCTGCAAACAGTCCCACCTCCCAAGTTTACCTCGTTTACCCCTATGTAAAAGGACATCATGACATAATATTACATGCACATATCACATAGAGATGTTTAAAAGAATTTCTGGGAGTTGTATCTCTTCTGAAAGACCCATCTGCTTGATTTTGAGAGACTGATGGCACATTACCATCAGGATCAAAAATGCAGTAGTTGAAAAGTTAGTATGATCTTGTCAATTTTCTGTAAGGAGTCTTCTGTTGAAGCTTACGTTTTTAAAGAAAGATGACATATTTACTTTCTAAGATTTTATTGAGAAGCAGGAAGAAAGGGATACATAAACCTTTATGTTTGTGAATTATGAGCACAGTTGGATAATAACTGATGATTCATAACAGATTAGAAAAATATTGAGGTGTTGTATTTTATGCTTTTGCTAAACAGACCTATCTGATTTAGTATAGTTTTTCGGTAAGATTTAGATCACACCAAATCCAAAATCAGTAATAGCATTTTAACAGATTTTTTTATAGTTTTGAAAATAATATATTATTTAGGTAAGAAAAATTAGCCATCAAAATAACATATTGAAACCACACCTATGCATATTTTGTCTTCCATTATGATGCACAAGTATTCTTTAAGGAAGGATTATGTGAAAATTAAAGAAATCAGTGGGATTTCTTCAAATTGTGATGTTTTTTTATGAAAAAGACAGGCAGTTTTGAATACCCAGTTTTTCTGTTCCAACCCAGGCAAGTAATGCAGAGTCCCCCTGAGTACTAATTAGGCCTACCTAAGTCATCATTAGCAGGTCTGCTAAGTAAAGTATAGCAAGCTCCTCTCACTACTTCATGCTGTGCCTCTCAACCCCCATATATTTTACTCTGGTGTTTTTTGCTTCTGCTACAAGCCGTGTAACAAAATCTTCCTTTTTCATGTCTGGTTCTAAGCTATTACAAGAAAATTCCTGATTTTAGAGGAAGGATTTTACAGGAAGAAGTTGAATTGTAAAGTATCATTTTTATGAGTAGCCTAGCAGTAGAACTATGCAGATTTAAAGATGTGAGAGAGAAATTAATTTACAAGAAAGCTTGAGTCCCTTCTTTTTGAAATAATTGGCAAAAAAATCTGTCTGATTACACTGAAAGTAGGATCATGGCCTTAAATATGTTGCTATAACTCTTCTTCAGACTTCTAAAGCTTATGTTAGGATCTCAAATCATGTCTACCACAGGAAAGAGAAATGTGTATTTTTATAGTGGTTAAATGTATATTTCACTGGTTTAAAATGTGTTTTTCAAAGCTGTCCTTGTCACTTGTAGACTGATATATTTATATACACTTTCCCCTTCCCAATCCTGTTTAGATAGCTGCAGGGGGAAAAAAATCTGTCTGTACTACCATTGCATGTTGTATTTGTAGACATAATTTTACTATTGTTATAACCTTAAGACTGTTTATGAAGAGGGTTATGAAATAACAACTTTATTTAAAGACTCAAAACTTGACATAAAATTATGGAATGACTGAAAAGGACAGAAAAGAAAACACCAAAGCAAGAAAAATACCGAATTAACACCCCAAAATGACAGAATATCTGAAATCTTCTTGCATAACTTCTATATTTTTACAAGGTAACCAATATCCATCTTTTTTCCTTTCAAGCCATATTTTAAACCTCTTTAACAGGATCTACTGATCTTATTGATTTATGAAAAGTAATTAAGTAAGTAATAAAAAAATGATAGTTCATCCAGTATCAAGAAACAAAACTTATGTGAATTCTACCTTCCAGCCCCAAATCTTCTAGGATTCCATGATTCTATTGGATAGCACTCATTATACAAAATGAATGGCATTAAAAGACCCAAAAGAAACTATCCAGCTTCTTTATTTTTGCTTGGTATTATAATGTAAAAGAATTGTCTTAGCCATCTAATTGCTTTAAAATCAGCTTGACGTTTTCTAAAGTTTGCCAGTGCACGAGGTGCAATTCTACATACAACCCCTGGAAATTGGGCAAACATCACACCTCACCTGGGAGCTTGATGTAGGTACTAACAACACTCCAGCAATTCACATAGAACACGATATGTGCTAGGCTATATTTCTTCTAAGTAATTCTTTTAATGTGCCTATAAAATTCAACACAAGGAGATCATGTGACATATTTTGCTTTCTTCATATATTAATTTGGAAAACAGATCCAACTGGTAAGAACTCATGAAAAGGTTGTACTGAAGGTCATACCAAACAGATGGGTTTCAAGGAAAATGAAAATCACACAGGGCAAAAATGAAGCAAATCACATTTGTCACAAGACCCTAGTCTTTTTTATACTTCTACAGATGTGATACCTACTGCAGCTGAAATAAATACAGCAACCTTCTAGCTGTATCCCTGACCACTTGCATTCGCACTCTGTGCCTTTTCCATCTCCAATTATACACTGTCTCACCTTTCTGTATTATTCCTCAGTTCCCCTTTGCTGTAAACATAACAGTGGAAACGTTCCCTTTTGCATATTTATAATCAGCAATTACAAACCTATCCCTTTCTCCTTTGTTATGGTAAAGGGCAGAGGACCAAGGACTCAGTTCAGAGTTTTCAGCAAGTCACTACTGTGAGATTGAGCTTGTACAAAATACTTCATTATTATGATCCACTCTGAACACATGATTGGAAGTTTTCAAAGGCTTTTGTGAGATTTTAGTGGAGGGAGCAACATACACTGGAATGAGAACATACCTGACCTACCTTAGAGACTTCCTCATTAGCAAGGAGAAAAGGATAAAATATGACACCTTACTTTCTGTTTCTGTCTACCCTGGTGTCCATCAAATAAAACTGGAAACTTAAATCTAATCGATTGAGTATTATTTGCTCTCTATATTTTCCCTCTCATTTTTTTTCCACATTTTTTTCCTTAAACAAAAGTGAAAGCTGCCCAATGTATCTTGAACAGACTAACACAGTTCTTAATGCTTAATCTTTCTTTTTCCACATGTGTCAAGTCTGACATGAATTTTACCCTTCTAATAAAAGCAAGCTGAAGCCCATATCTTTCTTCTGAGCTAATTTTCAACACATCTAAAATGGTTTTATTGTTGTTTGTTCAACTATCAATACATTCTTTTCCCTAGCTGAAGTGTAGTTTATCTGGACTAAACAAGTACTAAAAAAAAATTAATATGTAGGATTTAAAAAAGCAAAATTTTTTCCAGGGAAAAAAAAATTCATTCTTCTTGTACAATTTTAAATATTGATACGCCATGCTAAATTAATAAATAGATAAATATCTTTTTAAAATCTCTTTCTAAAATCAATATGTGGGAAATCGTGTGTCTGCTGATCAAGAGCAGTATTTAGCAAAAAGCTTGCAACCAGGAACAACTTCTGCTGCTGGTAAATTACTTTCTTGAAACTCTCAAACAAATACACTACCTGAGAGCATCCCTCATTACTCTTCCAAGTCCTCAGTATTACCCACAGTGGTCTAGAAGGCAATCACAGTTTTGAAACATGAGTTTAATTCTAATTTCTCTGTTATTATATTGACAGAAGAGCAATAAAAACAATTCTACTTGGAACCTGCAGTAAACTCATCTGGTAGATTGAAAACATTATGACTCAAAGGTGCCCCCATAGAGAAATAAAATAAAACGAAGGAAACGTTCAAAGCATCAAGCTCATATTTCTTCACAGGTACAAGAGTTACTCTGACTTTCCAGAAAAAAAAAATCATCTATTTATGTACTGAACTATTTGTTAGGTCACATTCATTGATAAATAGTACCCTCTACCATGTGCATTGTCATGTGCAAGAGCCTACCCTGAAATAAGGTCCAGCTATTAGACCAGGCCAAAGTTCCTTCTTCTGAATTTTGTTAGTTGTTCATTTTTTGGTGGTTGGGTTTTGGGTTTTATTTTGTTTGTTTGTTTGGGGTTTTTTGTTTTTTCTTTTTTGTAGTGACTCACATAGATAATTAAATGTATAAAACTCACCATAAATTTTTGGATTTTCAGAAATGCTCAAAGCTGAATTATTATTTTATTTACTTCAGACAATGGTTTAATCTACTTCTTTTTGTCCTTGCAGACAATAATTCAAGACCCTGCTCTATTTAATACTTAGTTTCCACCAGTTTTCTGCTCTGGTGGAACTCAGTTCTGTGTCCCCTGTTGTAACACATATAATTGTCAGACATTTAACAAATAGTCTAAGAATTTCTAGATTTTTCAATTTGATCTGAATTGATCTCTCCTATTCTCTTACTGGTCCAAATCTATTATGAAATTAAATAAATGCATTTTTTCTCAGGATTTTTGTGTATCTTTCCAAAGCCCTGGATAATGCTGAATCTGTGCTTTAAATTTCCGTTTCCAGGCACCTAAAATTTCACAATTCAATAATAAACAGTTAATTTTTTTTATTTAGATATTTATAATGGAAATTCTTGTAAATGTCCAAACTTTCTAGATTCTGATTTCACTTCATTCTGTATTTACATTCTGTATTACACACCATGAAGAGTAAGGTTCAGATACTGTCACTAGATACCATATAATTTTTTTTAATCTGGCAGATACACACAGGCAGTTCAGATGCCCTGGAGTCTTTCACATGGTAGTAGATATCTTTATCTAGCTAATTAAACTGCAATTATACTAGCTATTCTGGTGAGTAATTCTGTAAACTCATTATGTACTGAATGTTACAAGCCAGTATATCTAATGTCAAATCCTATCTAGAGTGCAAAATTGCAGTTCCTACTACTGCATGTTTATAAGCAAACAAATGATGGTCTCTTCACTGAGTTTCAGTACTGTACTTTGACTTTATGCTTGTGGCAGTGTGCTCTCCCCTTCCCTCCCCCCTTCTCTCCCTCAGCTGCTACTGGAGTAATCACCATCAGTGGGAGGTATGATGAGCTGCTCCTGGACCTTGGTGGCTAGCTGATTACAGGCAGTCCAAGAGCCTTTTGAGCTCTCTTGTATGCCAGTGGTCTCCAAGCCAGGATCTCCCCTTGACTGGGGACACTTGCTTAAGTTTCTGCTCTTCTACTCCTCAAGGTTGGGAGATTCCTTGCCACAACAGATTCTCAGTAAGTGACTAATAATATGCTAAAAACTTTGAAATCTTAGCTAAGTGATATAAAGGATTGATTGTGCATATATGTATAATCCTTTAGACATAAACTGTTGACCAAGTCTGGGTCTAGGATTGGATCCAGCCGTATCTAGACTCCTATCTGGGGAGAAATTTGGAGACTTAAAGGGGTCCTCCCTGACTCAATGAGAGAGTGTCCCTTACAGCTTGCCTTACACTGGCCTCTATGCAGTAAATAAGAGTGTACCTTGACATCGAACCTCATAAAAGTGTCACATTTATTATCTAACTTTGCTAAATCACTGTCTTAAATTAATAAATATTTCTTCACTTCTCTCTTACAAGTGAAGTCAATCACTCCTCCTGCGACAGTGCTATTTCTGATGAAGTTATTACTTGCATGATATACCAGAAGAGTGACCTTATACACTTGCTTGAACAGACTTCGTAAAAAATGTGTGAAATTTAGAAAGCTATCATTTAAGTGTAGGAACTTAATAAATTGTTCTATTGCTATGACATTAATTAAATATTTTGTTCTTTTTTATTTAATATAAATAAATATTTTAATGTTATTTAATATTCAATTCTTTTCATTAATTATTAATACTGGCAAATTTATTCTGAGATACATATCAACTGAGTACAAATTTTGTCAAGCCCTTTTTTAAATGGGATTGAAACCAAACACACACAGTCAGAGATGCTGTTTTATGCTGGGAACCATAATGAAAAGCTCATGATGAATTTTTCTTGTATCTTTACATGATGATTGACTTTCTAAGATACTTTTCATATTTCCATTGTGAGTATTAATTTTTGGTTTACTCTTGTTCTTTTAGGTTCATCTCAATCTTGCTGTCTTCCTTTAATATCAAAGGTAATTTTAGCTTATGTGGCAAGAATTTGAAACAATTTTAGCATTAAGTGCTGCTGAAACATATGGCTCAATGTTTATCTTGTCTTATGCAACATCACTTTTATATAATGCATACTTTCCTGAAGCTGTTAATCTTATGAGACAATGCTTGTTTTGCACTTCTCTTACTCCAAATTTTTGGGAGTGGAAAACCAGTTTAACATGAATCTTCATAGTGATTGAGATCTGTTGTTACTTGGCTACTCAACAAACTGTTAGGCCAGAACTTTAAGACTATTCAAGGAAAAGAGCTTGTCCTGGGTTGTCATTCATGGTGAGGAGTCTGTTGAAAAGATGGGTTGTGTTCCTGGGCCAGCTTCAAGCTATTTGTGCGGTGTATTAGAACTGTTGAGAATTTTGTATCCCTTGCGTCAATGAAATACATAACGTCACAGTCAGTAATTATAAAGCAAAAATGGCAAAGAATTAGTCATATATGTATTTATTTTTTGTTGCTGTATTTTAAGTTTCCATTTAATTTTGCACTTGGAGTAGAAATGTTAATAAGAAACTATCAATTTCTAGTCAGCGTTAATCAATGTTATAAAGGCAAAGCTTATTTTAAATAAGGATAGGAAAAAAACCCCATGATAGCATCTGCACTTCTCATTCAGAATAACTGGAATTGCCATCAAGGTGTTTTTGTTCTTCGAAGTGGGTTTTTAATGTTCAGTAGGCTGAAGAGGCTGAATTCTGGATGCTCTTNCTTAAAGGGGTCCTCCCTGACTCAATGAGAGAGTGTCCCTTACAGCTTGCCTTACACTGGCCTCTATGCAGTAAATAAGAGTGTACCTTGACATCGAACCTCATAAAAGTGTCACATTTATTATCTAACTTTGTTAAATCACTGTCTTAAATTAATAAATATTTCTTCACTTCTCTCTTACAAGTGAAGTCAATCACTCCTCCTGCGACAGTGCTATTTCTGATGAAGTTATTACTTGCATGATATACCAGAAGAGTGACCTTATACACTTGCTTGAACAGACTTCGTAAAAAATGTGTGAAATTTAGAAAGCTATCATTTAAGTGTAGGAACTTAATAAATTGTTCTATTGCTATGACATTAATTAAATATTTTGTTCTTTCATCTAGCAGGTAAACATNCTGTTGTTACTTGGCTACTCAACAAACTGTTAGGCCAGAACTTTAAGACTATTCAAGGAAAAGAGCTTGTCCTGGGTTGTCATTCATGGTGAGGAGTCTGTTGAAAAGATGGGTTGTGTTCCTGGGCCAGCTTCAAGCTATTTGTGTGGTGTATTAGAACTGTTGAGAATTTTGTATCCCTTGCGTCAATGAAATACATAACGTCACAGTCAGTAATTATAAAGCAAAAATGGCAAAGAATTAGTCATATATGTATTTATTTTCTGTTGCTGTATTTTAAGTTTCCATTTAATTTTGCACTTGGAGTAGAAATGTTAATAAGAAACTATCAATTTCTAGTCAGCGTTAATCAATGTTATAAAGGCAAAGCTTATTTTAAATAAGGATAGGAAAAAAACCCCATGATAGCATCTGCACTTCTCATTCAGAATAACTGGAATTGCCATCAAGGTGTTTTTGTTCTTCGAAGTGGGTTTTTAATGTTCAGTAGGCTGAAGAGGCTGAATTCTGGATGCTCTTCAAAAAGAAAAGTTGCAAACTTAAGCTTGCAATTAACACGTCCTTTAGGTAATATTACTATTAAATGTGTTTTTAAAATTGTAGATGTCTTATTTTAAGTACATTGCAATACATATTAAAATTTAAATAATTTTTAAAATATATCTAAACCAAAACCACACTATGTATGGTAATATGCATCTTTAGAATGAAACTACACATTTTCCTAGTAATATAAAACTAGTTAAGTTTCTGAAAGTTTGTGTCAGCTTCATTTTAAAACAAAAGGGTATATTAATCAAAATATAAAACTAACCAGATTCATTTTCAGTAGTATGAAAAGAGCTGCAGTTATCTACAGAAAAAAACCCATAATTTTTTTTGTTCTGTTTTCTCTCAAATTTCAAATACCACTAGCTTTACATTTGAAATAGTTCTTTCTCTTCTTCTCCTATCTGAATATTGTACAAATACCAAAGATAAATTTACTATTAGAATGTGGTTAGTGTTTATTTCTCTATATATGCATTGACAGTCATAATTAATCACAGTATTAAGCATTTTTGAAAGTTTCAAAAAGAATTGTAAAACCTCAAGGAATAATATTCTTATCTTCTTTATATGGAAATAGGAAGCACAGAGGGGAAAGGAATTTCTCCAAAAATCTCACAGTAAATCAGGACCATAGTAATAAGTAGACTATAAGCTTCCTAACTCATATTTCTCCTTTAGCCAGAAGATGACCCTGACAATGTAAACAACGAGTTTGAAATGCACACTTTTTTTTTCTGTAGGCAGAATGCTTAGTGTAAAATTATTTAATTTCAATAGATATCAAATAAAATAATAGAGGGTTTAATTTTTTTTTTCTTCTGGAAGAATATGTTTAATATCATAATTGTGGCATTTTTTTTAAATATTACTTCACTGCATGCAGCCCCAGACAGCAATGAATTTGTTTCCCTCTTTCACTGGAGACTCATTCATAAAGAATATGGTGGCAAAAATATCTCTCAGATTTTCTTTGGAGTAGGTCCTTTGGGAAGCAGAATTAAGTACATGAAATTTTATTGTTGTTTCGCTTCCAGAATTTTCCATGTAGTTTTCCCCTGTAGACCTGATACTGATCTAATCTGAAATCCCCTTATTTCTACAAATAGAAAAAAAACTAAAAGAATTTGCCTTTTTTTTTGGATACAGATATAAATGAAAATTTTACTAAGGAATGTTATTTGGAGGATGATGGAGCAATAATGCAGGGGGTTTATTTTTTGATGCATGGTGATTGTACCATGTTTCTTGTGCTTTGTGTGGACTTTGGTTAGCAGATGGTTAAGTTTTATTGCTGCACATTGATTTTGGTGCTACTTTCATGATGTGTCCCTGTTCTTTTGTAGTGCTTCATGCTGTCTCGATACAGCTTTTACCAACATTTATTTAAATGTTATTCCTTTTTTATTCCAGTGAAATTGTTACATTTCTGTATTCCATGGCTTTCAAGTAGATACAAAAGGAAAGAAAATAGTTACTGATTTTGAAAAAAACAAAGAAAACAAAAAAACCCAAACAGCAAAAAAACACCAAACCAACCAAACACAACCCAAAATAAACAAACTGAAAAATAAGAAATTATCTGAAGATATAATTTCAGAAGTGGAAATAAGTCGGTTTTCTTTGCCATTTTTAATTAAGAAATAAATGTTCTGTCAATTTTTGCCCTGACTGTTGCTTCAGCTAATCTAGTTTTTATGTGCTCATATCTCAGTGCTATTGATTTGTTTTGCGCTTGGCTTTTTGCAATATAGAGAAAGATACCAAGTTATTTCAGAGAATCAAAATGGTAAAAAGAGAAGTTCTTACATGTACAGCAGCACTGAACTCATGACACCATGTCAAACTTAGCCCATGGCTATACTTGAACCAGAATTAATAGTAAATTAAATTGCTGACATGAGGAATTGTAACTGCAGCATCTTCTAATTTATGTAGAAAACATTTTAGCTTCTGGGCTAAATTTGCAGAAGTTCCTAGATAAGACAGAAGATTGTGAGTAGAACTGGGGGTGTTGTCCCAGCTGGTGCTGATCTAGGTGAAGAGGTGACCACAGCCTACTCACTGCTCCTCCTCATCATTCTGCACACATGCTGCCTGCTATAGATTGACATCTGCACAATCTGAAAGTATAGCTATGGTGATAGCTGCTTCCCACATCCATTTCAGCTTTAGCTGTTCTTAACACAGTGTCTTTTGTTAGTTTGCCACTAAGTTTTGTCAGAACTACAAGTGATGATGAACAGAGTAGGATGTGTATTGAGACCTTAGCTGGATGAGGACACTGAACCAGTGCATCTAAATTCTGCTTAGAGAAGTTAGTACAGAAAATTTAACTTTAAACTTTTGTACTGTAGACTGACTTTACATCAAAGATAAATGTAAGGAGACTTCTGTCAATGCAGGTAGACCATACTAGTACCTTATAGGACCACACAGGCTGGTCATATAAAGAGCATATATTTATTCTAAATATACCTTCTTTATATTAAAATCTTATATAATATCTTTAGACTAAAATATTCTGTTGTAAAACAATGGGGAATAAGCTGATCTAGAAAGCAATTGATCCCATCTCAAGAAATAAAGAATCATTATTATTTGGAAATGCTTTCTTGAATTCCATGTTAGGTGACCTAACTGTCACCATTAAGGGGCTGAAGAATAGTAATTCACCAGTCTTTCTCTGGAGGGTTTCAACAAGATTTAACTCAAAGTATCGTACTGAAACACAGGAAATTTGAAGATCTTTATACTGCATTCTGTAAGTTAAAAGGATTTTAAATTGTGTGACCTAGATCCTACCCTTAATATTTACTACTGTATTGCCATTCAAATAATCTTTTAAGAGTCCATGTAGACTGCAAACCACATTGAAAATCCATCCCTCAGAATGTTATGCAAAAATACAGATGTTTCACTATCTACCAATATAAAAAATGTGAACATGAAATGCTAAGCATATTCAGTGTTCGCACTCCTGCCCCTTAAGCTAATCAGGTCCTAGAATTAGAAAGCCTTTCCTGAAGGAGTGCATCAAATGCTGCATTTTTAAAGTAATACAAGAAGGATTCACATAGTTTAAACCAGACTATGACTTTGTAGTATTTCTCATAAATTTTTTAAATAGTGTGGTATAAGGGATTTAACTAGAATGATACTTTCAGTCTTTGCACTTTAGAGAAACAGACCCATAAACCTTTTTACAATGTGGCATCTTTTCTTAACAGTGGAAACTAGAGATTAGTTCCTTGCTGGTGCATACGTGACCAAAGTGGGAAATGCAAGATCTGCATGAAGTTGCATGGAAAGAAAAGTAACACACAGATATATGGGGAATGAAATTGCTAGGTCAATAAGAGATTTTGAGAATCTAGTTTAAAAATATTACTTTTCAAGATGAAGGGACTAGTGTCTATGTTTGCTGTTTATACCTAGGGAGAAGTAAACACAAGGGAGGGAAAACAGAAGTTTCAGACTGAGTCAAGTCAAAGATCGGATGAACACAGAGCTGCTTTCAATGCAGAGGTTTAGCAAGTCTGCCCTTGGCATATGACATGAACAGTCAGAAGTCTGTTGTCAAAACTTTTTCTGAGGAAAAATCATCTAGACCATAGTCTTGAATTATATGTCTGCCCAAGACTAGAAGCAAGTGAAAACCATCAAGTCCAGAAGAGAGATATTCCAGCACTGTATAATCTTGAAATGGCTGTAGCTGACCTAATATTTATTTGCCTTGTTTGAACCCTGAGGGGTTATGTTGAATGGTTTGCCAGCTTGGCCATTGCAGAGATGTGATTATACGCTGGTCTTCGTTACTTAGATAATATGCAGTCAGATGATAGCCTGAAACCTGATGTAGACAGATGCAGTGAAAAGATTGTGCTCTTATTAAACTACTAGTTATCAAACTATTTCTCTTAAAGGTTTTAATTATGAGAATTATATTATTAGATAAAAGTATTGCCTTTGCCAGCAGTACACTATCCTCTTGCTGAGACAAAAAATGCCAAAATGGAAATTGTATGAAAATCCAGCATTTCTCATAATGACATGTGGTGTCATTTTAGAATCCCCTAATGACCTATGAAATAATAGATATGGTTGAGCTAATTTGTGACTGGAATACTTTCATACATATACAGTGCAGTGTAGTTTCACTCCACCACTCATGACTAATTGAACTAGCTTATAGAAAGCCATGATATTTCTTTGTATTTTTTTTTTTTTTAGTATGCAAACCACAATTATGATTCTTCTTAGTTGAATGTGGTAACTGTTCATTTTAAAATGACCGTTCCCCTCACCTGTCCTCTACAGACCAAAAATACTTTTTTTTTTTTTTTTGCTTGCTTGGGGCATTTGCAGCTGCTTCTTTTTAACTTTGCTCACCCACTGTGAAAAGTCTAAGCAAAACTGTTGGAAAAGTGCTATGCTAATGATATACAAGTCAAACCTTGGATAACCTTAACTCAACTGGCAAATCTCAACTGTATGATTCATTAGTGAATCACAAAGAGGCCATGAGCTCTCCTCCTCCTCCAGGGGATCACACACCTCTGCCCGTACGAAGAAAGTCTTTCTGAAAGATGGTTTGTTTTATACGTAGAACAACAGAAACTTCACTTTGTCTTTAAACACACTCAGAAAGAAGAGTTCACATCAAGTAAATACAATTTATGGCTAATCAGGAAGATTAATTTATTTCATGAGGCATGTCTCAGGCAGTCAGTTAAAATATTTGTAATCGTGTCAGTTTTTAAACCTTTTCTCCAGTGACAAGTTTGCAGTGTTTAGTCAAGAAGCTCGGTTTATCCAGATGGAGTGACAGTTCCCCCATAAAATCCATTATATGTGCAAATATGAGACTGAGTGGGACTGAGGCTGCTAAGATGAAGAGCAACCAGGAGCTGTAATGTTTTAAAAAGAATTAGTTTATAGTTGGAACAGAATGGATTGAATTATTTTTGGTGTGATTCCTTCAGTATTAGTGGAGTTACGCCTCTAATGACATTATATGAAGAAAACAGTTTGCCTTTACACAAGTTGCATACTTTTCACTAATTGTATCTGAATTAAAATCAATGACATTTCAATGGAATAATTGAGTAGCAGATTTTCATTCAATGTCACCTTGTACCATAGCCACTCAGAAACTTATGAGGTCTTCGTAACTTACTAAACTCACTGAAATCCGCTATTAACCATTTTGATTTTTGCACTTACATTCTGGTATAGATGGAAGGTATTACTATCCATTCACAGATCCTTTCATTGCTCTCAGATTTTTTCTCACAGTTAGAGGATTTCAAAGCTTTCCCACAGCAGAAGATAATTGCAGCTCAACTATACTATAAGGCTCTTTTTCATTAAGAAAATCCTGGTAGTGAGAAGTCTTACAGTTTTTTCCCAGAACAAGTAATATTTTTCAGTCTCTAAAACAAGTTCAGTTGCTTGCTGAGAAGAATGGCAGCCACGCCACAGTTATTTAAAAACTTATCTTCACTCTGCTGCCCAGTAAATCAAGCAGTGGTAAGCAATCTAAAAGGGAAAATAGTTTGTCCCTACACACTGAAAGTGCAGTGTAAGCACCAAGCTGCTAAATTCTGCTGTCATTAATCTTTTTCTACAGGACTCCCTGTCATCATCTCTGCATTGGTGACACTTAGTCAAGTCTGCATTGAGAATGAAGAACCACTTTGCATTGTTTTGAAATCTGTCTAGCTTCATGGTTGTAGAAATTCTCTATTTCACCCTGGTAAAATCAAAACCACTGGATGGTAACAGATCACACATTATGTAGCAGAATGTTTTTCACCCCTCTGCCTTCCAATGTATTGCAGTTCCCTTTTGTTCTACCTTAAAAATATGCAGTATGAGTCAACACCAACTTACATTAAAGTCTGGTCTTCAAGCAAGGCTTTGAAAATAAAGGTACATCATCTGTTTGATTTCCATTTACTGTATGTGTATTCTGGTGCATTCCCTTTTAATTTTAGTTTCTGCTACCTAAAAGGACTAAGATTTTAGATTTTAGTATCTAACTTTTAATAGTTCCTTTATTAGCTAAAAGACATGTAAATAATGAGTTTATACATTAATTATGAAATGTAGCCTTTTCTCCAATCCTCCATCCTGCTGTTCCATTCATTCAGAGATTGACCTATTTTGCTCTCCCCAGTGGAAGGGTAATGTAAATATCATAGCAAAAGCACCAGTGGGTAGATTATCTACCTATGGTACAAAATTTCTTTCTTTGTAGTATACTAACAGTGTTCACACTGCTCAGGAAAATTTAATTGAAGACAATTATTGGAACAGATGAGCCATAGGATAGAAATTACATTATGCTTATTGTCAGATAGGTAACTCGGTTACCACTGAGTCCTGTAGAAAAGACCATTATTATTCTTGCATCCTAAAAAAAATGTGCATTAAAAGATTTAAAAGTTAAGTAAGTAGGCTTCACTAAAATGAAAAGTAATCATACTCTGCTAAACTAAATCCATTCAGTAATCGAGGAGAGTAGGGAGAGTTTTCCTTTCTCAAGAGATATATTCCAGCTTCGTAGTGGAAAAGAACCAATCACATGCATAGCGGGAAGGCTGCCCATTAAACCAAAATCATGTAGTCCAGGAAACAGAAGTATGTGTTGGTAGAGGTGGTAGTAATGGTAGTTCAAAAATTTTGAGGTTATTGGGAGGGAGCACATATTTCCTTAGCCCACCATCAGAGTTGCTATTGCATCACCACTGCAATCAACGAATGAAATTATGTTAGTGAAAGACATATGTGAGCAAAATTTGAGAATATCAGAAGTGGTATTTGATCCTTCATCTTCTGGAAAGATAAAAAAAGCAAACAAATAAATGCTTAACAACTTTATTTATATTTATATAAATATATGAAACAACTTTTATTTTTATTTAATGGGACGAGACAGAACCCAGTCTGAAGTAAAAAATCGAACATATGAGATCGATTTTGCAGTTGAGAACACTGAATCACAAAGATGTGACCATAGAATCCAGGGATGGAATTTTTATTCTGCTTACCCTCCACTGTATATAACATTGTAATTTAAAATTGAAATATATTTGTTTTATTGAAATGTATTTAACAAGTGATTTTTGTGCAGTGTGATCTTCATTATCTTGACATGGTAAAAGAGAGAGAATAATATGAGCAATGTAGACAATGTACCATAAAATATGATTGTGAATTAGAGCATATATCTATGGTGAGATGCAAGACACTACTTCAAAATGCTAACAAGATAATGTAGAAACAGCTGTAGCTAGAAAAATGCTACAATGAAGGTAAGTTATAATGGTTCATTGTGCTTTATGACATTTCTTTGTCAAACTCAGTTCAAAGAAAAAATTATTACTGTATTATTGTCTTCTCTTTTTTACCTAACTGAGGCATTATGATGTGAATTTTAAAATGATGGCTTGGGTTGCAGACTACATTGTACCATTGATGGAACTTGGTACCAAATTCAAAGTATGTTATTGGAAGTGCAGCTGCACAGTTATTTAGTTAAGTTTTGACTTCATGCTCATGTATTCATTTGTTTCGGTCCTATTCTAGTGCACGTCAAACTTGTTTGTATCTGGATGTGGAAGTAAAACTGATTCATTGCTGAACCCCTGAATGACTGCAGTATGTCCATAACCACCACATTTACTCAGAAATTTCTATTTTCGTGAAATCTGAAAAAGATGATATTTTTTCTGGACTGACAGTTTTATCTATCACATTTACATCCATTGAACATTTTGGGTTTTTTTCTGTGTTTGCCCTCTGAATAATGCTATTGAATTGCTGCATTCTGTGGTTAGTTCAAGCTCATGGATGGAGCCTGAACCTAATTATCAAGAATTATAGCCTCACATGTGAACAAATAATGGTTTTTGCTAAACGCTAGTGTGTACACTGCATACACTTTAAATGGATTCACTTCAGATTGAGCCCAACTGGTCTCATAAATTAGACCAGACCTTTTTGTTTAATTTTCTCTAAAAGCAATTCAGTTTATGCACTTCATAAAGTGAATCAAAATATAGATAGTGGAAATATGCTTCAGAAGTACACTTCGGATCTAAATACTGCATTAAATGTTGATATTTTAACATGTTTTGCATTTGAAATTGAACTAAAAATTGGTAAATGGCAAAGACAGTTTGAAAGTTCCAGGCAAAACAGACATTGGAGTGCATCTGCATATACACAGTCCATGGACTATTTTATGAGTAGTCTGTATTTTTCATTACTTGAACACATCAATATAATTTTAAATTCTGGATGATCCAATATAAAGTAATTTTTATATTGGTTTTCTTCATATTCAAACAAACTCAATCTTTGCACATAAAAGCAAACTGTTATGTCTATATTTTAATCAGGCTTGATCTATTTCTCATTGATAATCAGCAAGTTTTTGTCATTTAAAGAGATAATAAGCAGGGAACAAGCTCAGTCAACAGCAGCTGACACCTTTTCAAGGAAAGCAAAAAGAAATTGAGCAGATGGATTTGACTGAACACATTCAGGAAACCCTGGTGTTAGTTGTGCTTGTGATATTAAAGGACGTGTTACCTAGGATTAGATTCAGTTTTCCTCAATATACTGGCTTAAGCTTAAAGGTTACCCAATAGTTTTTAGCAAGCTGAAATAATTCATCTCCTTTTCAACTGCCTGTATGTTTTACTTCCAGACCCTTGTACTCAGATACCACCTTGCATACCTTCACGTAACACCCCAGTTACGTGCATCTCCTGGTATATTAACTGTGGTGTAAACACACTACTTAGAATAATTACAAACATCTTTCCCACCCTTCTGTTTTATATTCAAGTCAAATAAGTGGTGCTGCTTGCTGTGAGCTGATAAGTACTGCTGCCATTATTGATCTTTGTGCAAGCTGAAGCTCCTACTCCCAGGGATGAATCCTACCCCCAAGTTTGGATAAACTAGTCTTGACCCAATGGGAAAATGTATGTAGTTAAAGACTATAAGCTATATAAGCAGATGCACAGAGGCATCGCTGTTGGCAACACTGTCCAAACAACTCAGAGAAGTGGGCCCTTGTCTTCGTTCCTCACAGGGCATCCCAGAAGTGTGCCCAGCAGACACAGATTGTAAGCACCTATGGCGATTACATGTTCAACCTAATATTACATCTGCAAATCTGGAGGTGTGGCAGGCTCAGATCTGACAACTCCTAACAATTGAGTTGTCAAAAATCATTATTCTAAACATATCCAAGTAGATTTCTATGATGAATTACAGAACTCCTTTATGGGGATGTAGGCAATTTTATTGCCTAACTTGGGGACTTTACAGTACTTTGTTAATCAAAACCAAATCAAGATAAACTCTAGGAGCAATGAATGCTATAAGGTCAGTATTCCAGTGAGAATGATAGTATAGCTTGAAATTAGGTAAGTTTAAAATGGAGTTAGGGATAATGAAAGATGAAAAGCTCAAGGCAAATCTCTCAGTTTAATGTGGCAGTGAAAATAGTAAAAGCCGTTCCTAGGCTGCCTTACACAAAAAAACTAACTCTAAATCAGCCAGAAAGCAGATTAGAAAATGCGTATCCCACATCTCAAATGGGTTTTCTAACTACATGTTATTCTTAAATAAGTCTCCTTGAATCTTTGTTATTGGAATTCAATTATTTTTGAGACAGAGCATGGATGACTGAAGCCTCCAAGGCTTTTAGACACTGAATTGACAGTTTATCTGCATTTCCACACTTCTGTAATGAATGTTCAAATATTCATAAACTGTGGGATAGCATCAACAGAGAAGGCTTAGAACATCTCTTACATGCACAGGCTGTGTACCTCATAACTCCTGGTAAGTGGGAGTTGTGGCTTCATGTTCTCTCAAGCAGAAGAGACAATGTGGCTTGCTGAAAATTTTTATACCTAATACACAGTTAAAAATAGGATGTCTCATTCTGCACTGTCAATCTACCCCAAATAAGGCTGATTATTATTTTACTTAAATCTTTTGGCATATTCAAATTACACAGATAAATTTTTCTGAGACAACCAAGCTCTTTTATTTACAGAAAATTCAAAATATTTTTATTACGTCTGCTCAGAACACAGTGCTGTGATTTAGAATAAGTGAGACCATCACAGGGGAATTCTCTTTCTCTCTGGAGGTATGTCACAGCTCCAATAATAATCATTGTCCATAGAAGACACATATTATGGAAAACAAAGAGAAAGTCCACGTACTTAGGTCTTCAATGACTGTGAGATAATGGACCTAGATTGGTGGGTTTTATGTCATATTTAGACAGTAAGGAGAGAGAGTGCTCTTTAATCCAGAAAATGTGTAAGAGAATTTAATGACAGAAAAAGAAGCTAGACAAATAGAAATGGGAATGAATGGATATTTCAAAAAATTGACATATTTTTGACATTCAGGTTTGTTACTGCTTTGCAAGGAATATGACATATACTGTTACCTCAGGTTTTTGATTCAGGCTAGTTCTATTTCAGGCACAAGTTGCTGAATTTCATACTATCATTGCTCAACGAAACTCTGTGCCCAGTACCATACAAGAAGTCAATTTTAACAACAGTAGGTCTCTGGCCTTAAAACCTGAAATCTAAACTCACTTCATAATGATGTTGACTTATTTTTAGTTGAAAGAACTTTAGTGTTAACTATTTTCTTTCTCTATTAGGGTAGAGAAAGAGTAATGTTTTGTATGGAATAATCATGGCTGCTTGTATTATTTGTGACACATACCAGAAATTATCACATTAGAAATTGTGTGAGAAATAATGTCAAACAGACACATTCTCTGTCCATGGAAACTGTTTCTCTGAGATTCATACTTTTGCTCAGGAAGCCCTAAATCACCTTCTCTTTGCCCCTATTTCTCTACTAAGATATCTGTCCCCTGAGACCAAATTTAGTTGCTGGTCATTTTCCATCAAAGTCATGAGTATTTTTTAATAGTGGTTAATGTTGACTCACAGCTGATGAAATCTCCAACTCAGCTAAGTTGTATCCCATGCTGTTTATTTATTAATCTTTCCCTTTTAATTATTTATGGTTTTACCATTTCACTGAGAAAACAATTTAAAAAGTGATGGAAGCTATATAGTTGGACCTTTGAAAGAAAACATCTCAGCAGGAAAGTGTGATGGATGATGAGCATTAATTTTTGTTAATCAAAATCAAATCAAGTTGTGACTCTGACAACAACCAACTTCAATGAACTGGAACAGAAGAAGCAAATACTGCAGAACACAGAAAACTATTCCACTTACTATGGATACATCCAATGGAATATTAGAATCTTTTTTAAAAATTGCTACCCAGTTTTGACCTTATGAGACCACA
Source organism: Turnix velox (assembly GCA_013400935.1). Taxonomy (NCBI): domain Eukaryota; kingdom Metazoa; phylum Chordata; class Aves; order Charadriiformes; family Turnicidae; genus Turnix; species Turnix velox. The sequence continues at coordinate 253,379 of VZTY01031801.1, read as the reverse complement.
CTTCTCAATGGTTCAGATTTAATGTAGTTAATTAATTAACTTTAGTCAGTCACTTGCACAGTAAATGAATACAGATTAGACATTTGAAAGGTATACTTTAAGAATTCATTATGCAATGCAAAATACATCTAGAGTTAGTGGAATGTCCTACAGAACTGAATAGAGATAAAATGAAAAGCTTTTTATATAGATGAATGATTTATAGTCTACAAAATATTTTATGTTACTCTATGTGAGAATTTTTTAAAGTTCCTTCAGACTTAACTTTTTAGAATATTTCTGTTAATAAACTTAAAATATCCTGTTCTGCAGGATATTTCTGTTAATAAAATTGTATAGGACTTTTACATAAGGTTTTTACTACTATATATTATAGTGATATTAGATATATGAAAGAGTTCTTAAGCACTGAAACACACTGCCCAGGGAGACAGGTAGGCATAGTGCTTAAATGACTGCTTTGATGATGGCTGTCAGATTTAGGATGAAGGTTGGACTAGATGATCTTAAATGTCCCTTCTGTTCCAGGTGACTCTACATTTCTGTGAATACATAACATAGCATTGCCCCATTTATAGGAGAAAATAGCCTGCTATTTTAGTTTGATAAACCAAATTACAGGAAATAATTTTGTCTGAGCCTTTTTCAAGATGTGCAACTCAAAATCATTAAAGTATCCATGAACTTTTGTACTTTTGCGTACTTTTTTCACAAGGTGTTTTCCTACGTAAAGGAATTTCAGGTAAGAAATTATTTGGCCTGTATGGACCAGCTGTGCATAATATGTTCATGCAAAGGATGTTACAAAGAGTGAAAGAATTCTCACATTAGTCAGACAGAAATTTCCAGAAGCAGCCTTTCCAACACACAGTGAAATATCTGATGGATATATTCAGATGTGCCTTTTTTAAGAAACAAAAGACTCTGTAGATCATAACTACAAATTTTTATAGCACGTTTTAGCTCTTTAAATTTCTGTAGATGAATAATGCTATTTCTCATGCTACACTGTAGAAGATATTTTCTTTTACAAGTTTTTTGTAACAATACTGTAGAATTTTGCATCAAATCATCATCGTCTCGTCCTTCTCTAGGTCAAGAAGTACATTCCAATAAAGCTTGCATGTTTCCAAACAAAGAAAAATATTTGATTCTTTCATACCTGTGTAGAGCTTTCAACATGGATCTTTTTAATATAGATAAATGAGTTGTCACTTTTTGCTAAGCTTTAAAAGAAGCTGTTTCCAAATTGCAACAGAGGCACAATTTATAGAATAAGCAGAGCCAGCATCCACAAACCTGAGACCTGCAGGAAAGTTACAGCAAGAAAGACTTTCTACGGTTGTGGACAAGGTTTGACTATAATTTATTTGTAAACCTAGTATGATTTATCAGTTGCAGAAGATTAGACATGTGGAAATATTTGCAGCAAATCAGTCTAATTTCCAGATTCTGCTGGTTGACTGATTAACTCAATCAAACTTCACTGTAAACTCATATTTTCCACAGTCTCTTCCATCTCCTCCAATATCTATTGTTAATTTTTCACCAATATTTTTAGCTTCCATCTCCATAAAATACCCATCTTTGCAACAAATAGATTATTTTATTTTTGTCTGATGCTATGTTGTCTTTATGGTACATTGTACCCTCATTGCTGTTGAGGACATGAATTCTGAGACTGCAGCTCCAGATATGTTAGGCTGTATTTCTGTACCCTGTGCAGGGCTTTCAGAGACACCAGTCCTCTAGTCACTGGAACAAGAGATTTATGACAGAAGCTGATAGAACTAAACTTCAATGTTGCATAAACTTATTTTTCTTAGGTGAAAAAGCTAACATTTGAGAACAGTTAAACAGTTCTGTAACTTCCAGAGCTAGGTAGCTGTTAACAGGTAGGTACAATTTGAGAACTATTATTTTATTCAAAGGTATCAATTTCATGTAGGTCCCCACAAGGTCTCTCTTTTGGGTCAGGCACTCAGCTGTTTATAGGAGAGTATTCTAAGATTTTTATGGATGTTATGAAATTTCTGACTTGCAAGTATTGCTTCACTTTCAGTTGTGACTATGACTGTGAAAATGCAAAAATAACACCAGCCCTCGCTAATACTTGACCTGTGTAAGGACAGATTTCTCATTATATAAAGTCCTGTTTCTTTCTAGTGCAGTGTTTCTAGAGATGCATGTTGTCTTACTGAAAAAGTGACAGCAGTAGTCTTTATACTGTTTATACTGTTTATACTGTTGATGCAATTCCTCACTTCCCCCAAGTGTATGGTAAATGCAGGTAATACTGCTCATGGCTAGTAGGAGCAAAGGAGGTCCATGGTAACACAAGCATAGCATTATTAGAAACTGATAATTTCCAGAGATCAGAAGAGACATATGAAGAATGTGCATGTTAAGGACATTTAAACCAGGAAATTTAAAATAAATAACTGTGCGGATAAAATAATTGAAAATGTGAATATTAAGATATGAAGAAAATAATCTCATAAAGCACTGTGGATAACAGAGACTAAAAGCAACCAAGTACAAGCAGCATTAATGACATAGGATATGAAGAAAAAGAAGGCTAGTGTAATAGGATTAACTGATAAATAGTATTGAAAAAATAGAAAATTGAATGCTATTAAAGACAACATTTATTTTAAAGGTAAGAAATATTGTATGCTTTGACACTGTCAAGACTATTTGCTTCATTTATTGAGAAAAAATAGATATAAGAAACAGTGGATGGCAGAAATTTGATAGAAAAAAACTAGAACAGTTTCATAGCTGGTAATATTAAATTAGGCAATAATTGCAAGTGCTGCTGTGTAACTGACGAAAGTGAAGAACTGTCATTCATTCCACTGATGAGCACAGAAAGAAGACAAGTAAATCTTGCAGTCTAAAGCTATCAGAAGGATAACAGACAAATCTAATAAACACAAGATTTTACCTATGAAGCATGAAGAAGAGAATGAGCATGAAGGCAAACAGATCTTCTACCTTTTCAACATGGACATCAAAATCATGGCAGATAGACTCCGAGATTACAGAATCAACTGAGAAAGAACATCTATAAATTCATTAAGGAACCTTTGATAGCTCGTAGAAATCTATAAATTCACTGTGAATGTTACAAAAGAAATATGTGATCAGAAAAGATGAAAGATACAAAGGGCTGATGACCTCATCCTCCGGGAAAAATGAAAGGGCCTTCAGCAACACACTTAGTTCATCCGCCCATAAATCGAATGCACTGTATGTGTGACTCCAATAAAGTAAAACTTGATTTCAACTTTATAAGGTAAATTATAGATTCTCAGAGATATTAAAGCACTAATAAAAAAAATGCCTTCCTCTAATTTAAAACTAACAAAAAGAAAAAAAAAACAAAAAAAGAATAACAAATGACAAACTAGAATAAAAACCTCCGGAAAAAACACCAGAAAAAAGCAAGCCAACAATGATAATATACTTCAAGGCCTGGGATGGAGTGTAGTTCAAATGCCTGCTTAAACATGCTTATTGTAAAGGTACATTTCTGAGTCAGAGTCTAGCAAATGTAAGAAAACAGGAATTATGAGAGTTTGTGTGAATATTTCATAATGCTCTGATTATAACTCTCTGCTCTGAGTTTGGACTAGGAGGAGGACTTTACTTTACCAGGTGCTTAGGTTTCAATTTTTTAGGGGGCTGACACTAGTAACACAGTGCAGGAGCCAAGTCATGCACTGACCTTCCAGGTCCAACACCACCAGCTAAGTCACTCTGGTCAGTGGAAGAAAACCTTCTGAGACTGGAAATATTTCTTCTTAATGATTCAAGCTAGAACTTGAATGTTGAGAGTTGTACAAACACACACAATTATTCAGAGATTTGTTATTTCATGTCCATAAGAAACAAAATTCTGATTTTGACCAAGCACTGAATCATGTCATAGCAGCAAAATTTCTAGGTATGCTTGATAGAATCTCAAATGTATATTTGCCATTAAAAATGCAAGATAGAATCACAGAATCATAGAATAGTCTGGGTTGGAAGGGACCTCAAAGATCATCGAGTTCCAACCCCCCTGCCATAGGCAGGGACACCTCCCACTAGACCAGGCTGCCCAGTGCCCTGTCCAGCCTAGTCTTGAGCACCTCCAGAGATGGGGCATCTGCTGAAATAAAGATCCTGCTTCTAGAACATGAAGATAGCATCACAGGCACATTAAATGTGTTAAGTAATACTTGTATCAGTAATACAGGTAACAATGTGATTTCTTGCTTGTGTATAATGCGGTCTTGCATGGCTTGCATGGTATTAAGGTGTGCATTCAGTAGACAAATGTGAGTATATCCCATGTATTCAAACATCTATGATATGGACATTTTTACAAATATATACTTAAAATTATAAAAAATTATATGTCTATAAGCCTTATAACTCACATTTCCCTAATTACTGGAAGGACTTGATTCTTTTAACACACAAAGCTGTGCTGAGTTTTATTTCCAGACTAGGAAAGAAAAAGTACAAAAGCATAGAGACACTGGTCTTAAGAAAAATTGTGATGTGGTCCTGAGATTATGAAAATTATATGATCTCACTTTATGTTGTGGAATTTTTAACAGTGCCAAGAAAGTTTGCTATACATCTGCTTTTATACTTTAATTATTCAGAGACAGGAAGGCAGACAATGCTTAAGAAACAAATCCTGCTCTCTAATTACATCCATTCATGAAGTAATCTTTGTTTTTTCTTCTCCTCAGAGTGTTCACTAAGAAATCAGCACAATTAACAAAAGAAGAAATTTCGGTTTTTATGAGGAGGAATGCTACCAAAGTGCAGGTGCTAGGATAAACTGTGCCATACTGGGACCCAGCCAGCTTCACTAATGCCAGTACCTGAGGATGAAAAATCAATTTGTTTGAGCGGTCTCAGATTCCAGGCTTTTTAAAGAGCTCTGTGTTTCCATGGTTTGTAATTTAAAGACATTGCCAATGGCACTCTGAAGGGCAGTGCTACATCTACAATCATTGTTCACTGAGGAAAACACACAAAAAAAAAACCCGAGTAGATCAGTTGTGATAAGGAAAATAGTAAAAATATGAGCAACATTATCAGCAAGAAACTTTCCCATTAGAGATCATTACATGAAGTTTCTGGGGAAAGATCATCCCTGAATATTTTGCGAAAATTTTTGTAGATTCTTCTTTAAAATTTTTTCTCAATTTTTTTTTTTTTTTATTTTTGCGTGAAAAGTAATTCAATCACTTTACTGGAAGCAAATATTTGGCTGCTTGTGCTATAAAGGCTTGGATATAAACACAATTAAGTATCTAATGGAAAAACAAAGAGAAAGAAATAAAATATAGGTACCCTATTTTTTTTAATTTTCTTCATGAAATGTTAAGGCTTTGTGGATTCAGATATTACTGGTTTTAGACTCTCATTCAAACTTTTATTTTCATCTCTTTTTGTTATAGTTCTTGGTTGTTGGTAGCAAATATGACTCCAGTGATGCCTTCATACTGCTAACCTCTGACATGGTGTGGGATGAGAAAATATTTTTGCAAGACTAGCCTATTACTTGTGCCAAGGCACTGGGCATTTTAAGACTTATTGACAGCACTGGCAACTGCCTATGGTAGGGATGAATTTTCCTTTAGCTCATAAATGTCAGGCCTAAAACCTCAATCTGACCTTGCAGTGTACTGAGGTATGGCTACCTCTATTACTAGGGTACTCTTAGTAAGGTGAAGTAACAGAGGACTAGAGGACTCAGAGGGTGAAGCAAGAGTTAGAAACTGGAATTCTGTCACAAATTTTTCCAGACTTAATCAGAATTTAAATATTTATATGGCAGTGGAATGCCTCCAACAGGCACAATCAAAAGAGAAAACAGGTAGCTTGGTATATTCCTTGTTGGACATTATGTTCCCATAAAATGTTTTAGAATCATAGAATCATAGAATGATTTGGGTTGGAAGGGACCTTGAAGATCATCTAGTTCCAACCCCCCTGCCATAGGCAGGGACATCTATCACTATACCAGGTTGCTCAGTGCCTTGTCCAGCCTGGGGCTTTAAACACCTCCAGAGAGGGGGCATCCACAACCTCTCTGAGCAATCCACATCTGCTAATGTAAAACTTTGTTTTTTGAGTTTCTGGGGGACAGATGTAATATTGTTATGTCACACTACAGCTACTGCTTTTGAAATTGTTCTGTTGCAGTACCCATAAGCATAGACTATATTGGACACAGAAGTACCATCAAGGTTTGCATGAGGATGATGCTGAAGCAATGATGCATAAGTGGAAACAGAAACTTCAATTGCCTATATCACATCCCAGGGGTGTTGTGAGGTAAAGCACAACTAAGCCATGCCTCCAACACTTCAGATCTCAGAAGTATGTTATCCATTTATGGTTTTGTCTCTGCTATTAGGAAACATTTGGATGGTGAATGGAAAAAGATATTTTCAGAAGCGGAAGAAGTTGTTTAGAAGAGAGAACTACTGTTAACTGGTACATTGTGTTGCTAAGTTGGAAAACGGAGACAAAACATTGCTCCAACCTTGTTGGCTTCAGTAGCTTCAGCCTTGTAATTTCTCTCACATTACATGAGAATGCAGTTTTGTTTTGTTTTGTTTTTTTTTAAACACAGTTTGTAAGTTCACAAAGTAAGCTGCATAACAGATTTAGAGCTCACTAATATCTTCTTCACTCTCACAAATGTGATGCAACTTGTTTCTCCACTTTACAGTTGGTTCTGTACTATGCAACATTTACTGCCACAAGATAACGTTATAGTTTACCATAGTAACAGTGCTCATTACCCACATCTCAATACAAACAGATACAGTCTTTCTGTGATAGTGTGATAAAGTTATGAAAGCACACACATTCCTCTCAAAGGCCCTGTACAGATACATTGAGGCAGGGGCAGAACTGGTTGGGATTTAAAGAAATGAATGTTGATGCTCAGCCTTAAATATGAGGAGAGGAGAACAGTGAGAGTTGATATTTGTTTCTGGAAGGCTACTGGGCTCTGCTACACTAAAATATCCAAGGTGTAGGATTCACCTTGGCACTCATATAGACACAGGCCGAATTTGAATGTCACAGCCACTTTAGGGTGGTAATGGAAGTACCTAGATATTTTCTCAGCTAACTAGTGAAAAGTTGTGTTATTTTTCCCACCTTAAGCAGTAGAATCTCTGGAGGAGAAAGAATGGCCTGAGCTCAGATGCTTTAGAACTAAGTCCAGCATCCTGGCCTAAAGGTATTTTTGTCAATAAGATGTGGGTTTTGACTGAAGAAAGCTGAAGTAGGGACATTATGTTTTTTAGGAAAACTCTTAATTAGGGTGACATAGTGGTGGAGTAAACAGTAATTTTAAATTGGTTTTAGAGGTGATTCACCGTAGTTCATCAGCCTTTGCTCTCAGTTCTGTAGCTGGGATAACTATGAAAGATTATTGGAATATTATAAATTTTTACCTTACCTGTCTTTGATCCATCCTCACACTTACATTAACGGTAATGATCTGCTCTAGGGAAATCCAGATTGAAATCTAAATTTGGCTCTCAGCTTTCACACTATATCAGTTTCCTTTTCTGTTGATATTCTGTAACAATGGATCTTAATGAAATTTAGATTATTGTTGTGGGGATGAACTCTTGAAAAAATCTGCCTATTATTTTATTAAAGATTGGCTGGATATCTATTGTTGGCCTTTTGCTAAAACAAGCAAAATCTCAGGGATACTGAGCCTTAGGAAAGTTTTAGTCAGCAAAGATTCAAACAGGCCATTTCCTCCTCCTCTTGAGTATTCTTCTCTTATAAAGTGAATTGAACCTTTGGGGTCTGGTGACTATCTGTAAATTACATGCTGATGCAGCACCCTTTATCTACAGCCCAGGAGAGTTTTTGAATCTGAACCGAAATCTAAACTTTCTGCACAGCTACACAATATCCAGCTTCTAATTCCTGGTCAGATTCAAATCCCTGTTAGAGCATTAAACAGCCATGATGAAGAATGCAAAAGGCCCCTTGTTATCATAGAGCTAACTATGACATGCTCGATGTAGAAGCTCTTGACATTCCCTTTTGTCATTTCCATGCTTGATAACAATGCATGACAGGATTTAGACTGGCACAGTATATTGTCTGTCAAAGGGGCTTCAGGATTTTATTTGGCTGTTAGTCAGCTCACATTACTCCAGGCTGTTTGATACACATAGCACAAAGCAGCTTAACACTGTTGCTATTAATGTTCAAACGGCACTGAAAACACTTCATTAAACAGCCTACTGCAGTGTAATTGTTTAATAATATTTTGATTAGGTTGTTTAGTAGACAATCCTTGCTATAAAACATTTAATTTCTGTCAAGTGACTGTTTGGGAAAAGGTAGCACCAAAATGCTCAGGATAGTTTATTTTTAAAAAGTTTAGTGAGGAAGGCTCAGTAGTTCTTTTGTTAATTTTTGGTTACTTTGTTTGCCATTCTTCGGTTGGTTTTATTCACAGTATTTATGAAATCTGTCAAATATTAGGTGTTATTAGGGAAGATGTATTCCAGCTCATTATGAGACAAGAGCAAACACAGACTTCTTCCAACAAAGACAACAAATCATCCAACTGATCTATTCAGGAATCTTGATCCAAATTCAATGTCCTTCCAATAATAAAGTGTAGAGCATTTGTCAATATCTCCAGGCCTGGCAGATTCTCTTAGGACTTATAGCCTTCTTCATGCTCTTAAAATAGATTATGGTTTTCCCTTTGAAAAGATATTTGGAGAAATATTGACATAACAATAACAAAAGTATCTGACAAGAGATACTATTCTTAGCAATTTCTCTACATGAAGGGTTATTCAAGCTTTGAGCAGAATACAGCATAAGATGATCAGAAAAAAACCAAACAACTTTGTTACAAGAAAGGACTGAAAAATCTTGATTTGGTAAGACACATAAAGGATGTAAAGGGATGTGACTGCTTCTTGTAAAGCGCACAAAGATAAACCATGGGACATACTGGTGTAGGAACAAATGGATATACAGTGGACAGCAATGGGCTGAGAATGAAAATACTTCCAAGCTTTAGTAAAGTGTAGATTTGAGATAGATAGCCAGTCGTCTGGTAGGGACAAATAATCCCAGCCTTTAGAAAGCTACAAATTTAAGGAGACAATTATATACTTCAAAGGATTCTGCAGGACTGTGAAATTTTGCATTTTTGTTAGCTTTATTTTTGTTTAAAAGAAATGTTCCAGAAATTATAATTTCTGGTATTTTCAATTTGTAAAAAACAGTTTTTTACTGGATTCATGCTAACAACATAAAAATGCTGTGGAAAACTAGAATGGTTTTATTGTCACTTGATACCAATATTATTAAAATATTCTTCCAGCTAAGTCCATTTACCTAATTCCACTTCTAGTCCACACCCTTAAAACAAATGGGGAGGTGTATGGCCTGTGCTTAAATGAACTGAGCTTCTAGGCATGTAAGCCTTGATCATGAAGGTTTTTCAGATAGTGAATTTTCAATTATTACAAATATTAGCAGTAAACTTTGCAACAAGAATGTAGCTGGCATTATGCTAACAAACTGTCTTGTAGTTTCAATTTCGAGAAAAAAATATTTTGACTGCATTTTTGCAAGAATAAATGTTTGTGTGAATAGTTGTCCATCTCCTGGGAGCAAGCAAATGCTGTGTTTCACTAAACTATGCATTATGAATGATCTTAAAAAATAAGTGAGGAAGAAGATTAGTAGTCACTAATGAGTTATTAAACTAGAGGATGATATTTAATCCTCCTCAGTAATTCATCCATAATCATGTACATCCATGCCTATTTTCAAGCAGTAAACTCAAAAATTACAGCCCTGGTATCTCTGAAATCGGTGACAAAACTGCATCTACATTTTATTAAGTTGTGATTTTAATGTGTTGCCTGTAACTTCAGAGTCTCTTTCTGAAAAATAATTAAAAATTAATCAAGTATATCTATGATGATATTTTTGTTTCTTAAGTGAGCTAATCCTTAAACCAAAATCTTTCAGAAACGCACAGATAACAAAGGACTACCAGTGCTGGGAATCCGTTCTATAAAGTTATTCTCATTAACAGTTTTCAAAAGCTAATAGTGCAGCTTGGCTACAGGTCATCCTGTGGGATTCTCTGGAGGTGAAGGCCAAAGTTTCAGTCTTGCTCACTGTTTGGGGAATGAGATGCTTCTTAAAATTTACAAAACATAAAAATCTAGCTAAAAAGCTACACAAAGATGGGAAATAATGACAGGACGAAAGGGACAGTGAAGAATGAGTAGCCTATATAGACTCATCTCTAATCAAACAGGAAAACATAAAATTCATAAATATTTTCCATCACCTTAAAAAATTGAACCATTTCCCCTCATTTCCTTCCTTTTAAAATTTCATGTAATTCAGATGCTAGTCCTTTTGTCCATATGATTATGTGTTTAAGGGCTGGATCAGAGACTTCTGGAAGCTTTTCAGAGGGGTTGCATATGCTTGCTATTGTATAGGTTTGCTATTTCTCTGTCATTTAAATTTCCTTCCCACCTCTTGTGATCCCAGTTTTTGCTCATCCTTTTTGGCACATTTTATGGTCTTTTTTTTGCCTTTCTTTTGCATTGTCTTATCTGTTACCTTTCCGAAAGTGTGAAAAGTTTGCACTAAATTTTCCAATGCCTATCTCTTCTACTGACAATAAATCTTTCCTCTTTTTATGCCCCAATAATTGTTAACATTTTACTTTAACCTGAAGAGAAACATATTTCTCTTAGCGCAGTGAAAGAGCACTCAGAAGAGACTGACAACACACAAAGGTAATTTACAGAACCATACTGATACCAGATTTTGATTCTTTGTAGCAGAAGTAGCCTAGTTCTTAAAACAGAGGTTTTCACCTAATGAAAGATGATCTGCTTCTATCAGTCTACTGATCTTTGCTTTTTTCAATTGTACTTTTTCATTTTGCTTTGGTAAGGGTATGTGTACATCATACCTTCTTATTTTCACCTATAGTTATTTTTGCCACTAGTTTAGTCGTATTATCTTTCACTTTCCTACAGTCTGTCATCATGTTTTTCCCTAATCTAGCTGTACTTCTATATATAAATAAAACACATCTCATACCACATTTATTAACATCATTGGCCTATTTTTTATTTTAAAGTGTATTAATTTCCCTGAATGCACACAATTGCCCCTCTGTTCATAATCTTATTTTTTCAAGAGCAGATGTATCCCTCTTTGCAGCAGACAGACTTGCAAGGAAAAAATCAGAAGTTTTCTGGCACTCGGGTAAGTTCTGTCAGCAGCAATAGGGCATTGGTACAAGAAGTACATTATGCAAAAAATCTCCTTAAGTCTTCAATTTCCTTGTCTTGGAGAATGATAGCAATAAAGTATGAATTCTGACATCTATAATGTATTGGATCCTCCTTCTCAATGCTTTCAGAACTACTCTGCCTTTTTGCAACAATGTCCAGCTCACAGCTCATCCACCCATGCATTCATGATGCAATTCTGCTTTCAGATTTGGATCATCTCATAATCCATATTCCCTCTTGTCTTAGGTCAGGAATGTGATTTTGAGAGGAATCTCTGTCATATTGTTACTGTGAGTCTGCATCCTGGAGAGATACTAAAGAGCATTATCCTTTTAATAAGTTACTTGTCTCTAGTGCACCAGTGGGCATTCGATTAAAAAAAACCAAAACAAACACGTAATCAAACACAAATATTGAGATGTGGCTAATGTGGCTATGAAAATTTAAAGCAAGATTTTTTTTAGCAAATCTTCTAATATTTCTGCCTTTAGTTAAATATAGCCTTGCCTTTGATAAGTATCTCCAGTGTTCACTGAATTTCCTATGCTGCCAGATGATCCTGATGTTTATGGTGCTGCAAGACTTTGTTTTGTGAAGGCATTTTGTCAGTTTAATAGGGAGGACTTCTGCGATCATCAAGCAGGGAAGCTGATCAACACAGAGAGAGCATAATTCCTAAAGAGAGATTTTCTAGGCAAATTTAAATCATATTGGGCATCACCTTGTTCTAAAGGAAGGCACGGCTTAAGGAAAGGCAGGCCTGAACTTAAGCTTTTTACTTTTAAAATTCACTTTTATTTTAATTGATATTATGTTTTGAGGAGGTCAAGTCACAGATATGATGTAATTATTCCTTCAGGGGAAAAATGCAGTGGAAAAATAGTGGATAAACATAACATGATCTTAGATAAAAGCAGAAGAAATAAACAAACAAAATATATACTTTAATAGAGACAGGCTAGCTTGGAACTCAAGACTTGAAAGAGTGATCCTGAAAAAAATATAGGGAAAAATTAACAATTACATCAGGAAATACCAAGCCCTGTGATTCTCTTAAGCAATAGATTAAAGATCAAATGTACTAAGAAAACTGCATCATTTCTTTCACCAAGGCAGAGGATTAAGTACTAGCAAATGAGATGTCTATCTGAAGCCAGTCCATATCATATTTTGTTCACAGGTGGTAACATCAGCAGGACACATTCAGCACTCCTGCAGGACACAGATATTTAGATTCAGATATTTATGTGCTATTTACTATCTTTTGTGACAGAACTCTATGCAACATTACTCAGGGAAGATTCAGCACTCAGGTTCAGTACTGACGGTTACAATTCCAGTGGGGATTTTCCAGAGAGATTCTCAAGTTGGAGTGTTATTAAATCTATTAGGTCCTCTGCTTTATGGGACTCATGTTTGAGGTTTGTGATTTGCCCTGTCACTTTTTGACATAGTGCCAAGAAGCCAGGTGCAGAAATGTCTCAGAATATACCACACATTGTGACTGATCCCACATTCTCAGAAGCTTAGATAAAATAGAATTACAATTTCAATATTGAACATGTCTTGTTTATGTAAGACAAATGGTTAACATTCCCTTTATTTTCCCTTTGATTTTGATAGTATTACCTTAGTGATAGGACAACATTACTAGATGCTCAGCTTTCTCCATTTCTGAGTCAGTAAACTATTTTTCATGATACCTTGGCAGTCTAGCAGTAATGGAGGTTCCGTTTTAATAAAACAGGCAGGCAAGGATTAATGAGAGAAAGATTTCAAAAAGTTGCCTAAGAAAGACAATAGATGAGTTTGATTTGGATTTTAATTTCTCTTGGATTTGGATTCTTAATTCCCTTAAATTGTTTCTGAAAAACCTGTCCATAGACAATTTCATGATGAGATTTCTAGTGAAATTTTCTGCACATTACCTACATTATTATATATTAAAAAAGGAGACAAACTAGAGGAGAATAATTACTGGAATTCTCCTCTTGGATTTGCTAAATATATGAGGTTTTAAAAATTTTTTATCTGCAGGGTAACTAGGTATTTCCTCTAAACTAGCAATATGGGATTAATCCAAGCACCAGTGAAATAAGGGAAAGGATCCCAGGTGATTTTTAGATGTTTTATGAAAGTCAACCTCTATTGAAGTGAGGAGAGTGATTACAAACAATAACATACAAATGAATGAAACCATCACAATTAAAAAAGCGACAAGTGATAAAAATGTTTTTGTCTTGCCCTTCTGTTTTTTACTCATCATTTACTTGTGGAACTTCTCGAAAGTTACTGTGTTGTGATGTTTACTCTTGGAGCTGAGCTTCAGAAAGCAGGGTATTTTTAATAAGACTTAATAAAGAAAAAACTTAATAAGAAAAGACTTAATAAGAAAATACTGGCAATTTACCAACTACAACAGCTACATTATCTGGCACATATCTTACACTCGCCAGCTTCCATACTCAAAAGTATTGCATTTGTTATATTACATCTCCATAGTTCAACTCCTTTTACTTTTAGGTGCTTTTTATTAATATTTCTGAAAATTTCTGTCGTGTGGATTTGGTTTGGGGTTTTTTTGTTTATTTTTTTCCTGTCTCATGATGATGACATCTCTTAATTTGAAGTATTTTTTTCCTATGAGTGTCTTCAAACAAGAATTACAATTTTTTCAATTCTTTCTTTTTCAGAACTAAACTTCCTTTAGTCTCCAAATGGAAGAAGAAATCATTTCTATACATATTAGTTAAGTAAAGAAAGATAACAAGGTCAGAACTTATACATGATATTTCTGTGACTTTCTTTCACTCATACTGGAATGAAAGTACACTGTAGTACATTTGACTCCTGATGCTAGTTGGAATACCAACTAAGGGGACATTTTAAAAACATTGTTCATATCTTCATCAGATGAGCAAACAAAACTGAAGAAATATTTCAATAATCCAAAAGACATTTTCCAAGACTGTTTAAAAAAATTACTTCTAGTATCAATTCTTCATATTAATATAACAGAATTTACATCCATTAGATGTATCATTCAATGCATTTCATAACAGGAAACAAATCTTAGCAAGATTTGTGAATAAATTTCACAACAGACTGCTACTGATTCTTATAGAACGGAATTGTCATGCTAATCTCAGCTGAGCAGTTCCTGACCTTAAAAATACAATCACAAATCTTGTTGCATCAATCAATATGACAAGTCTATTACACTCCAATGAATAACTGATTATGCCAGTCACTGCATTCACCACACTGGGCTGAACATTCGTTGGTTGATGGTCCTGAATCATTACAGAATCTACATTAGACAGTATTTCACAGGAAGTTGTATTTCACAAAAGAAGTGAAAAGGGAAAGTCAGAAAGAAAAAAGGAGAATTAGAAGAAGCAAAAATTTTGTTAATAATTATATGTAGATGATAAAATACCTGAGATTTTCAGGATTACAGCAGAATTACAGTGGAAGTATTTAACCAGTGTGAATCATCCAGAGGGATGGAAATAGAGAATATGCCCATAGGAAGGATAGCATGCATGTTGTAGAGTTCTTCAAGTCCTGAATTATTAAATGAACAGTATTTGTCCACTAAGTCAAATAATAACATCAGTAGGAATATTCATTGTTGAAAAAAACATGAATTGGAAAAAAATTAAGTAAAGAAGAAATTTGAAATGCACACTTTAATAAAATTTCAAATTCCAAACAGCAAGTTGTTCTTAATGCTGCTGATTATTAACATTAATTTACAAGCATTTCTAACATAGCCTGCCCATGTCTATGGAATGCATAAAAATAATTCACATCTGTGATCTATTATTTATATTTTTACAGATGTCTAACGCTTGCATATTTTTAAGGGGATCATGATAAAAAAGAAACATAATTAATAGGTGAATCTTAGCCATAATATCAGATAAGTTATGAACCAAGAGAAAAATAGTATTTAGGACAGGAAAAGTTTTACTACAAGCTGTTACTACAGCTCTCTGAACAAATACAGCAGACAAATAATAAATTCAATATGGAGTTGCAATTTAACCCAGATCTTAAGGACTGAGGTAGCATTTCTTGTCCACCCTACAAAAAGTTCATGCAAATTACAAATTATCCAACATACAAAGATACTTCTCAGACAGTGGTCTTCTTCGCCTCCATCAATTTTAATTTCTCAAATGTTGGAAATATTCCTTTCTACTGAGACTTTTAGGTTGAGGGGCCTGCTGTGCCTCCTATTTTGGAAATGTTGGAAGCAGATATCCTTCCAAGCACCGATCAAAATTATATGGTGCTAGCTCAATAATCACACCAACATTAATGTCTGAGGTGGAAAGAATAAAAATAATTTTCATAGTGTCATTTTTCACTTCTTCTTTAAAGTTGCCAACTTTTGAAGTTTAGGAATAAAGTACCTGAAAGATATTACTCCCTTCTATGCTCTTGGCTATTTCTAGTTATTACTGTCTTGGAAATATTTGATAGCTGTCACTGCCTGACTGTCACCTACTCATCTTGTTTTCTGTTCTTACTACTATTTGCAGTAGAATCCAGAAAAAAGAGTTTGATGACAGACACAGTTATCTCCCTGGAACTGAAACTTACATAATTTGTGCTTATGTCTCTTTAGAAGTGCAGAACCTGAAAGAAGGGTGACAAAATATTTTACTGGTTAGTCAAGTACATAGTAAGGTTTATGTTGGACTATCAGAGTAGTTTGTTCATTGAATCTATACCTCACTTATGTGCCCTATATTTGCCACACAAATGATGCATAGAATCAGTGGAGCTCTGAAATGAGCATCTAGTTGTGATCAGGTTTTGACAGAACCCCACAGACCCAAAATTCTCTCTGAATCAATTATATACAGGTTCCAGCCTGCAGCTAAATATAAGCATGCTGAGAATCAAGAAAAAGGACATAAGACAGGACCTTCATTTTGAGGTCTGAATTCTTATTTCATAAATGTCAAAGTTAAGTTTTCATGAAGCAAAAGTAGGAGAACAGAATGACAAATAAACAGGCAAATAGGACAACGTGGAAAAAAAACCTGACCAAAAATTCTCAACCCACACTTCACATTATCAGAAATTTTGCCACTTGCTGCATACTTTTTCCCAGCACTAGGTTGTATTTTTATCAAGTAAATTTAATGAGCTTTCTAGGAGACAATATGTAGGTTCAGCAGAAGAAATTTTAATTTTCCAATAAAACTTTTCACCTTAGTGTAGTGGTAGTTCAGAATAAATAGCCAAACTGATCCCTTCTGAGAATAAGATCTATGTTTAATGACCCTTTAGTGTTGCTATTAGATTCACTCAAAGACTGAGAACTTGGTTTGAAATATAGTACTCTAGAGTATTCGAAAATGAAAGATCAGACAACAAAGATAATATGGAATAGTGCTACAGAGATCCTTAAGGGGGCAGGTGTATTATATACCCACCTATTTCTGCTGACTTTTAAAACTTAACAATGGGCTACAGTCACAGCTCAAGGTGTGAAAGCTCATGCCATAGTAGGAATCTGCAGATGAGACTTAAGTGTCATGATATAAAATAATAAATCAAGATAAATTAGAAAGAATAGAAGCCCTACTACTTGTTTCAGTAGAATTCATGAGACATTGAGGCTGAAACAGTTTGATAGGCACTGGTGAGTTTGCAATTAAATAGATGTTTAGCAAAGAACAATCCAAATGCTTGAAGGAGATAAAATGATATTTAATCTGTAATTTAGTAAAAAATTAACAAGAGCTTTAAAAAATGTGCTTGCAGCCTATAGTGTCTCACATACACAGACATCAGCTAAAGGGTTCATAGTTAAGAATGGTGTAATTTACATACTGGAATGAAAATCTGAACAATGACAGTTGTGACTACTGTATTCATTTTTCCCAAGCATTTGAAAAATCCCCATTGTAACTTTAGAGTTGAAATAAACAGTTATGATGGGGAGATGAATGAAAAGAACTAACAGATTTTTTTCAGTTTGTAATGTCTAGGTTCAGAAACTGCTGTCACTGTTCTACAGTCTACTTATAGGTCTATAATTATAGATGTAGCAAATTAATGGGTAATACACTGTCTACTGGGTTGCACATGAACTAATTTTGTATCATATCCTCCCACCCAGGCAAAGCAACATGTGGAATGGGAGAAGTCAAGTTGAGAAATTTATTGAGAAATGTGGAGAATACCTCGCTGCTGGATGATTGAATCCGACATGCTATATATCAGTCAGATATACAGCCTCCAGGTCATCCACCTGAATGTGAAGGCCTTACCAGTATCAGTATTTAATAGCTGAGGCAAATAAAGTCCTCAGATAAATCAAATAAATTTTCTATCAAGTGATTTACAGTTGTATGGAGAAGCTGACAAGTTATATTAGACTCATGGAAGTTAAGGGTCATGGATCAATAGGATCTAGCATAAGCACTTAGATTTTGATAGAATTTCTTACTAAGGAGTACTCAGATTCATAATATGCTTATACATACCGAAAAGTGATGGTTTCAGAGTAAAACCTTATCTTGATTGAGAGAAGTTCTTGTGACTGAAATCAGTGCAAATAATGCTCTGGAAATTATTTGAATACATGCTTTTATTTCTTAAAAAAGTTCCAGTACACAAATATAATTTAAAAACAATTTTTAAAATACAATTTTAAANTTTTAAGTAAAAATAATTATTTTTCATAATTTTAAAAATTATCTCTTTTTTTTTGAGGCAATAAATATTCAGCTTTTTTTAGAAGATGTTATACACAATTCATTTGAACTTCACCAAAACAAAACAAAAAATAATCATGGATGCCTCTTACTTACTTCAATTCAATAATATGTATTTATTTTTCTTAGATATTGTTATAGGTATTTTTCAGAAGAGATAAAGTTACAGTAAGTTACCAATAATGAAACAATCATTTGAATTCTATGGTAGAAGACACATTAGAAATCTCAGGGGTAAGAATTGCCATATATATACATAAGTGTGTGTGCAATTACAAGAACATTCAGGTGCTACAGTATAAATAGAATTTTTGTGACACAAACTTTTCTTACCATAGATTATTCTTCAGTTTGAAAGTCTATAGCTAGAACGAACACTCTGTTTCAGCAATTGCTTTGAAATTATATTGTGACATGGATTTTGTCTCTATTAAACAACAGAGGTGACTTAATTGTTCCAGAGACAACTTCCAAGTCAGTTTGTCTTCATTGACAGAACTGGACAGAGTTATACAAAGTTATTGGAAAATAAAAAGAATATTGCTGCCATTTATTTTTTTAAATGATTTTTTTTAATTAATTGGAAAATGAGAGGAGAATAATACAGTAAAAGACGAAAAAACTTAAATCCTTCGTTAGGACAAATAAGTATTATGGATGCAGGTACGACTGACATTTTTTGCTATATTTCACTTTGAGTGACTAGAAATTTCTTCTAACATCGATACTTTGTGTTCAAGGCTTTGCTACATATTCATAAATAAGCTCACCAGGCAATAAGATTTCTATGGAAAACAAACTGAGGATAGGAGAGTGATTCAACAGTCAGATATAGCTAATTCACATTGAAAAGACTAAATAGTATTGAAGGTTTTATAAGCCTGACCAAGTGTCCCAATTCATATATAGGGACATAGGGAGCCAGTGGGTAACTCCTGATTGCACAAGAAAGCTTGAAATTTCTTCCACTTTGTTGCTTTCTTCCCAGTGTGCAGATAGCTGGACTGTGGGTATGATGTAATGTGTCAGTTCTGCTTAAAAAGAATTATACAGCCAGAACAGTAATACATACAAATGGATTTGCCAGTGCAGTGCAAATCTATATGTTTCTATTGACAGCTGGAAATCCAAAATAAATAGAAAACAAATTGACAAAAACACAAATACAGCTTCTGGAGTTTATCATTATTGTTTTTTAACTGCTTGTTGACTTAGAAGCTGCATGTCTTGGAAACACAAAAAAGTTTTCAGTTTGTATGAAACATTCAGAAACTTGTTGAGCTCGTTATTTTACAAATGTCGATCTGCTGGAGAAATACAGATGACAGAATAAACACCTGCAAAAATGAAGCAGTCTGATGTGTATGTATTTGCAGATAGTTATTTGACACCTTGCCTCATTGAGATATAAATAAGACAGATAACCTGATTAGATGCTTTTTCACATGTAAAAACTATTTTTTCCCTTGCACCTGGCTTTGAGTTGTTGCAGTTGCATTCAAGTCATGTTTTCAGATTTTGCCTTGTAACCAAGAGTACTAGAACCTTGATTTTTACATAGAAAGACTTAGACAAAAAAGAAGAAAAGAAAAAGGAGGAAAATAAAAGAGGAGGGGAACAAAAAAAGAAGAAATGAAAAGGAGAACTTACATACAACCTGTGAAAGGAAGAAAACAAGGGCAACCCTCTTCCTCAAATAAAAAGCATGAGAAAATAATGATTGGAAATTCACCAGGAACAGAGGTAGCACATGGTTAGCATAGCCCAACCAAGATTTTAATTGTTTACTCTCAGTAAATAATTGATAAAATAATTGCTATTAACATTACTTGCTATTTTTACAGTTGTCTTTTTTAAATCTTAGAACCTATGAAGAAGGTGGCCAAGCTACTCTAAAGACTGTAATGCAAGGCAGTATGCCGAAGCACATTTTCTCTCTAGGCTAATTAGATCTTGAGAAAAAAGCTGGAATGATTTAGACAACTGGCATTGTGATGTGGAATTGAGTGATTGTCAAGGTTTGTACATAGAGAACTATGAAATGCAGTGATGCTTAGTGGGGCAGCTGAACATTGATCTCAGTCTTCTTGGGTCTATCTGTGTAAATCTTTTAGTATGAAGTAAGACTGTTTTGAAGCTAATTGCTTCCAGTTACCATGCCTTGATTCAAAATGTGCTCAAAAACTTAAATAAGTGTGCCTATGTTCCATTGTATTCCTCCCGTCGCTCTGCTGCATTTTATCACATCATAGAATATGAATGTTTCACAGTCATCAATATTGATTAAACTTAGACTTTTATTCAACTGCTGCCAGTATTTCAAATTAAGATAAACCTCTCTGAGTTCAGCATCACAGCTTCCTAGTCCTTATGATGCTGCATGGCATTGGGCAATTTCTTCTGATCTTATGGTGAGTCACTCATCCTTCCAGCAGACAGATATTGAGATGTGATCTAAGAATTAATCACTAGTCACATTTTCTTTTGGTAAAACATTTCCTACTGGAAACTGCAGTTATAACGTGTTAAAAATGGTAAAAAAAATTTAAAACATAATTTTGGTATTTCCTGAATATTTTATATTCTGATTTCTTGCATGGTGAAAACTTCAGAGCTTCAGAAAGACAATTAACTTCTTGCTCCTCTTCCTCAGGAGGCCAGTGATCCAAATTTCCACAATCATCCAAATTTCAATGCTTACACATCTAAGTTTTGCTCCTTGCTTTCCATGAGATATTGAACTCTATCAGAGGAATAACCACTCATCACCTTGCTATGAGGTGGTCTAATATTTGTGAACAAAACCCAAAAATAAAATCAGCAAGGTTTTGAGTGAGAGATCTGTCTTGTTAGTTGCTATTACCATTATCTTATTCAGCTGCTAAATTGAAATAAAGAGAAAAAAGTAATTTATTCTTGTAATTTATTCATAATCTCTATATTGGGCTTTCTTTCTCTGAGCTATATTGCCCTCTTCTTGGGCCTTATCACAGTGTCCTACTGGGGGAGGGGTAAAACACAAACAACCGATGACATTTGCACCATTGTTCTGTGACACATCAGCATTTATAATATCCATTGCAGAATATTTTGTAATCCATGGTATACTGTGAGTCTAGGGGTTATTTTGTGCTGGCAGTTGCTCTTTATTCCTTAATTCCATGATATGCAGGAGATCCCCATAAACTATTGCTCTGCTAAAACTATGTCAGTGTTATAGCACTTACAATAAACTGAATGGCAAAATGCTATACCAGCTCCAAGTATGCACACCAGGGTTCCTTGAGCAATCAAACTTGCTGAAATTAAAGGTCAAAAGATCAGGACTGTAACTTTAAGCAACCCTGGGGAAGGCAACAATCTTCCACCTTTGTTGTATTATGCAAGCTGCCCATGATCACAGAACGTGAAAAACAGCTATCAGATCACAGGATCTTTTCAGAGCTAGAAGCACCTGCAGTTAGGAACAAAAGAATTCACAAAGGCCCCCTTTCATAAGGGAGGCTAGCTGTAGTAGTTTAATGTGCTACTCTTTGGTAAATGTGTGCACAGTAATCATCAGCAGGAGAAAACATTATGGATGCTAAAATATTGCCTTGAATCCTTTTCCTGCATTTTGTCTGTCAGAGAAAACATGATAAATTAATTACTTCATAAAATGCAAAACATAGAAAATACTTTACATTTTAAAATCAGAATTTATTTAGAGAACAGGCAGTGGACAGAAGGGAATGACAAAGTAAATTAAAAAGCAAAACAGCTTGTATTAGCTACCACAGTACTATGTTATCATTTTGGAACTGGCATGAAAAAAGAGGGAGATAGTGAGAACAGAGTATATACAGCCTATCTAACAGTATTGAGCAGCCAACAGTAGTTGCTGAGATTCTTAAACTACACCTGGGCTGTATGTAATGCTGTTGAATCTTAGAAGTACATTCTCTTGCTTGGTGCTACATTATTATCTACATTAGCATTTTTGTTCAAATCAGAACTGCAGTTTTCACTCAGCTCTCCTGATAATCCTACTTACTGCTTGTTATTGCACATATAAATTAGCATGGGCTCAGAGATCACAACCTCAGTTACTTTCTTATGA
The DNA here is from genome assembly GCA_013400935.1 of Turnix velox. Taxonomy (NCBI): domain Eukaryota; kingdom Metazoa; phylum Chordata; class Aves; order Charadriiformes; family Turnicidae; genus Turnix; species Turnix velox. The sequence continues at coordinate 231,192 of VZTY01031801.1, read as the reverse complement.
AATTAAATCAGAAGATGTGCTCCAGGAGTGCACCTAAATGCTCTTTTGCTCTTTGTCTGCTAATAGGCATCAGTCCCTGTAAACAGACTAGACAAAAGTGAAATTAAATTTACCCAGGTGTGTACAGTGTGCAAGTCAAATCTCCAGCTCTAACTTTGTTCCTCTCCTTTTATACTGTTGGTGTAGACACAATGTTTGCATTCACTATTTCTCTGTGCAATTTGCCATGTTCAAATTTTCTCAGACAAATTTAAAGGGAGGCAAAGCTCAGACTACTTACAGATCTTGTCATAGATTCACAGAGTGCTTTAGCTTGGAAGTTACTCTGAAGGTCATCTAGTTCTAATCCCCCATGACATAGGCAGGGACAATTTACACTACAGGAAGTTGCTCAAACCCCCATCCAACATGGCATTGAATATTTTAAGGGATGACACATCCACAGCTTTCTCTGGGGACCCTGTTTCTAGTGTCTCATGCCTCACAGTGAATAACTTCTTCCTAATATCTTAACTGTTCAGGGACAAGTGGCATCCTTCATGGCTTCATAATGGGACAAATACCATTCAATATTTCAATCATGACACAGACAGTGGGATCAAATGTACTGACAGCAAGTTTGGCAACGATATCAAGCTGAGTGGAGCAGCTGACACACCTGAGGGATGAAATGCCATTCAGATCAACCTTGGCATGCTTAAGAAGTGGCTTGCTTGAAATCTCCCAACTTGAGATATGTCTCAAGTTCATGTTGCAAGTTCAGAGGAGGACCATGAAGAGGGCTGGAGCACCACTCCTGTGAAGTCAGGCTCAAAGTGTCAGGGTTGTTCAGCCTGGAGCAGAAACAGCTCCAGAGAGATCTCATAGCAGCCTTCCAGTAGTTAAAAGGGGCCTTTATTGAAAGCATTGATTGCTGGTCATCCTTCTTGTGATGCAATTCAGGATGTGACTGACTTTCTGGGTTGCAAGCATGTCATAGCTGGTCATTGCTGAGCTTCTTATCAACTGACACCCCCAGGTGCCCTTCCTCAGGACTGCTCTCAACCAGTTCTCTACCCAGTCTGTATTTGCGCTTGTGACTGTGGTTACCCAAGGCTCAGAACCTTGCACTTGGCTTTTTTGAACTCCATGAGTTCGGTATGGGCCCAGCTCTCAAGCCTGTCCAGATCCCTCTGGACAGCATCCCTACCCTCCACTATATAATAGCCTGGTATTGTCATCAGGGTTCCTATGAATGCACTCAGTCCCATCATCCATATATCCAGTGGGGTAATTTCCTGACCTGTCCCCTGTAATTTATTGGTTACAGATGGGGCAAGGCTCACATGGGTTGGAATACTCTTTTCCCTGACAGAGTCTGGGTAGATTAACCCTATTCCCACCAGAACCTGGATATCACCATTTGACTTTGAGGATCAGGAAGGATGAATGTCCTTGACCTGTGCAGATGTTTATAGAACAAACAGTGTCTCATTGATGGATTATATGTACTTTAAATCTCCCATTCAGCCAGTGGAATGTCTCTTCTTCAAAGAGTCACCCTTCCTGCATATCCTTCCACAAGTACTACTGCTTTGTTGCATGATGAAATCAGAGATAATTTATTAATCCATCCGATATAAGACATACCATAACACCTAATGCAAATGGGCAGGACAGAAGACAGTGGCTCACTAGACTGAACATCACAAATAGTAAAAGTTCAAGAAGCTCAAGTATATGCTCAAAAAGCTTTGTAGACCAAAAATTTCTTTCCTCATTTTCTCCAAAGACTACTAAATCCTTTACTTATAACTAGGCTTATCTACACTATTTGGAATCACGTATTACAATGGGTCAATATCTATGCTTGAAATGCAACATAAAGAGCCTTCACAGCAAAGCATTTAAATTATATATGTATGCTACTAAATAGTACACATAGCCTCCACACGATAATTGTATTATTGTTATTTTGTTTTTCAAAGAGTATTGTGATCAAATTGATCTATCAGAAAAAGATTATGTTTGAGGTTCAGATTTGGAGGCAGTGACTCTATCATGAAACTTAAAGGAGTAACTGATACAAGTACTGAAGCACTCAGTGTAGGACTTACTACATCAAGAAGGTTCTTTAGAGTTATATGTAGCATGAATAATTATGTAATATACTGTTCAGGTCAAAGGTGAGAACTGTAGCTTGATTTCACATGGCAGGCTTTCCCACCACTGAAACAATGCAAGTCCTGTTTATATGTCCTACAAATGTATAGAAAGGCAGTGTTTGTTAAGTGACACCTCAGAAGTTCTAGTATCAAGTGAAATTTAGGACAAAGGTGTTCAGAGGCAAATTATTCCCTTGTGTCCACTGGCTCACAAGATCTGGTTTTCAGTCTTTCAGCTATCTAACCCACTGTCTGCCTGTCTAAGACCATTGAGTGTAGTCAAGCCAGTGCTCAGTCATTAAAAGCATTACTGATGTAAGAAATTGAAGTTGTTCTTGCTTTCAGTTTTTGGACTGAAGGAAACATGGGTATTTAAAGCCATTTTTTATAATACCCTCGCCATCTAGCCCTGCTCTCCCAGAAGAGGCCAGGGTATTATTTCACACCATATGGGAACCACTACTAAAGCTCTTTAAATTTCTTAAAGTTTGTTCTTAAAACACCAGTGTATTTCTAAAAACTTTTCCAGTATGTTGCTTGGGACATTCAACTTCTTCATGAGGACTTGTGCCGTTGAGATGGAAGTAGCACTGTGGAGAGCAAGGAAAGGGAGAGATTAGCTACTTCTGTAACTGCCAGTTCCTTTTTAGCAGGAATCCAGTTCATTGTCTTCACTTGGGAATAGACATCAGTTCTCTCCTTAGTTTTCTATCCTTCTCACAGCAACCATGTTCATACTCTAAGCATTTCACTAACACTTCTGTAGAGAAATGGAGGTAAGAACATGGCAAAGTGCTGAGAACAGGGAAGATAACATGATCATCATCCCAAATAGAATAAAATAAAATGGAATTCAATGAAGGCAAAATGCCAGCTTAGTACCATGCCTGCTAAACCTGCACCCCATTACTGCTATTCATATAGAAAGCATTAGACAAAACAGCACTGACAGGTTGAACTAAAACTAATCTTTCCCAAAAGTTATTATTTCAGCCATCTGATTTTCTAATTAACACTTGATGCTATGCTGCTTCTTTTATGATGCTGTATAGAGTTGGTAAATATACCAGATTGAAGGTGGTGTTAATTTACATGGGAAAATGGTGTACCTATGTCTACAAGCTTAATGTCAGTTTCAATGGTGGCTAAAACAGTTGAGTCACTTTTTGGAGATCTTTTTCTTATCATCAAGGAAAATAAAATCTAGCTGCAAGTACCTAAAATGGAAAAGTTAGTTTAAGAAGCGAATATTTTGTTAGAAAATGGCCATTTCAATGAGGTAACTTATAATGGAAACTTCTTCCATCTGAGCTAATTTTCTGACACAATGTAGTAGATAACAAATGGCATGTAGCATTTGTAAATAGTTTTTCATTCAAGAAAAAAGGAAGAAAATCAGAGGATATTTGTGAAGGTGTACAAATGAATGAAAAGAATGTAAGCTATTAATTGTTTGTGGAAATACTTCGTTATGGAAACAAGCCAAACTAAGAATGACTTGTAGTATATAAATGCCATATAATAAACACATCCACTGGGCATTAAAACTGACTTCAAAACTCCATACGTGGCAGAGAGACCCAATTTTTATGCCATCAGTCTAGGAATCTATGAAAAATATTGCCTAAATATGACATAAAAAAGGGTTGTATGTAAGTTATTTATGCAAGCTTTGGACACATGAAAGCAAATTCATAGCAAATATCACTATCTCTAATTTACAAATGCATTTACACTTGTTATTCATGCAATCTATAAAGTTAACTCAGTTATAAACTTTAAATTTTCCTCTTGGAAAAATGCAAGATAAACTTGAAATCCCAAAGAAAATATTCTGATTACACTAAGAGAAAAAACTATCACCCACACTGTCACTAAGGCTTCAGAATCTGGAAGATTTGAACAGAAAGGATCCACACTACTTGATCCATACCTTAGGGCCATAATTAACACCATACTTTATTTTCATCCCACACAGTTTTCTGGGGCCAAGGAAATAGTTTCATAAAATGTTCAGTGTCTGTGTCAATCTAATTAGGTTTCATAATACCAGAGAGTTAACAGAACCCTATTTCACATAGTTTAAAGAGAAGAAAGAAGTAATAATGAAACATTTGCATGTAAATGTAAAAGCCCATTGTAGACATATATTTTCCTTTAGTACTTCTTAATGATACAGCCAAAGCGACCTCTTTATATATCCATTATTATGATATTGAGTAAGTCAATAAAAATGATTGGAAACTATTCAAAACTGCAAAAGGACAACTAAGGGCACAGTTCTATTTGATATTTACAAGACCAGAAGAAAATAACATCTCACTGAATACCAAAATCTTATGTTCAATTTCTTTGTTCAGATCATATTATTCAGGATATATATCAATAATGATTATAAGAATACTGCTAAAAGAGGGTAAAGTGAAAGTTTTGGAAAATAAATAACTGTTCAGATCACAGTAATCAGTATATATGTCAATAGATGATTATGAGAGTACTGTCAAAAAAGAGTTAAGTGAGATTTTTGAATAATGAATGAGATGGTGAATCAAGAGACCTGTTTTCCGTATCAGCCTGCTGTACACTTCCTCTGTAACCTTGGGCAAAACATATTCCAGCTATACTTGTCTCAGCTTTTCTAGCCATAAAATAGAAGTGATACTTCCTCACCTCATTGGAATGAGGTCATGGTCATTTTGGTATCGTTTGTTGCACATATTTCAGAAGACAGGCAGTTATATAACTCAAGCATTATTTCATAAGGGGAACATGATACAATTGCCCTGTGTGCACCTAACTGTGAGGATGAGAAAAATCACTCTACTGCCCACATCTCTATTGGATCTTTTCCTTTGTTCCATTTCCATTTGAATTTTGTACTTATTTTCTAATAATCACTAGAAGATGAAAACTTTAGGATCCATTAATCCCAAATAATATGCATTGCATACAGTGAAAAGTATGCATCTCTTAATTATCTGTTTCTCCAGGAAACATTTTTATGATTTTTTCTATTGTGTTGGGTTTTTTTCTAAATCTGTCAGTTGCTAACATGTTTACCTAAATAGAAACTGGTTTAAACTTGACATAAGAAAACGTGTTTCAAGTTCTTCAAACCCTGCATAATTAACCTGTCAATTGCTTTTGTATGCTGTATGATCTACTGTCTCCTAGAAACCATGGGTTTAATAGGATTTAAATATTTTTTATCATAAGTGTCTTATAAGAGATGAAATGGTACACACCTAACCATCAAGGATTTTCTGCGAGCTTACACTATGAGAGGCAGACTACTACCAAATTCCATTCCACAGTTATTCATAAATTTCTAGGAATTTTTCAAGCATTGTGCATTTTTCAACTCTGTAAGTAAAGGGCTGTCCTCAGATACTCACTGAGGTCAGTGAATATCACTTCACTGTCTTCGTTATCAACACTCTTCTCATGCTTAGAACAAAGTCAGTCAAAGGTATCAGTACTGCCAAACACTGTATTAAAACACAGGTTTTGTTCCTATATTTCAAAGCTTAATACAAATATTCTACCTATTCACATCCTACTCTGCTTATGAAATGAGTGGGGCAGGGGAAGAAAATGATGACAGAATATGAAAGTTCTATAGCTTTTGAGGTCTATTTGTGGTGAGGTCTATGTTGTGGTGAATCTGGATATTGTGAGTGATAGGAAGTAGGAAACTTGAAGATAATCTTCTCAAAATGTGTGTGCAAATTAAGAATCAGGTAAAATACCTTAAGCTTTACATATTTACACAGAAAACTCATTCAGCAATTAAGGAATGCTGTGTCTGGCTAGCATATATTTATCCAGAGGCCAACTCAGATGCACCACATCTTGCCTCTTAGCACTAAGAACTCAACCTGCATCTGAACCTGCATATGCTTAGTTTGTAATAAACTAAAATATGTTTGGAATAAAGTAAATATGCTTAGTTAAAGGGGAGCTTTTGTAGCACCAACCACAACAGGTACGCAATTTGGACTTCCTGCTGTTTCAGTCCCATAGTTAGCAACTCCCACGCAGCCTATCATAAAAATTCCATCACCCTCCAGCGTACCCAAAGAGGGACTCTTTCTAGAAGGGCCTACAGCTGGCAGGTTCTTGCATGAAAATATTGTACTAATTTCTGCTGGCATTCTCTTGAAATCTATACCCTCATATGAGAAAACAGTGTTAAGCTATGAATATAATATACAGCTACCTACATTAAATATAATCAAATGCTTGCCCTAAGTATGAGCAGACTCAGAGCCAGATTGTTATTTTTTTCCCCTCCTGTTTTGGGCAATAGGCCAATAGAGCTGGCCTCTGAATATACCAAAATTGTCAACATTTTTGTCATAAATGACTGACCAACAAAAGAGGTAAGTGCACAATACTATTTTGGAGTACTTAAATACCTCAGGCAAACATTTAGTATACTACAGCAATCCATGAGAGAAAATGTTATATGGAGACTTTACTTTGTGATTTGAGTCAAGTTAGTACAAAAATCATTATCATAATGTTCTATTATATATTGGGCAAAGTTTTATGGGAATTGGCAAATATTACTCCAATAATAGTCATTGAATTTTACTACTTTTTGTATTCTTGCATACATAATTACTCCGGTATCACATCAAATGCTGTTTGAATGGATTTTGCAATAGGGAAAAAATAATCTATCTCTTTTTACAGAAAAAATAAAAGAAGATAGGTATTGTACTGTGAACAAAGACGATGAAGGCAGGCAGGCTATGGCCAACAATTTCAGTTGAATAGTAGATGATGTGACTCATGGGCATTATGAGTAAATCCATAGTGCAGAGAGTTGATTTGTATCTTCTACATAATTTTAGCTCTCAATGTCGTACATTTAGGAACTCTGTAAAAAAACACTTAGGTCCTTCATGTCATTCCTATGTGTGTAACAAGAAAGAAACTAAAGCTGAAGAATGAAAATCTAAGTAGATGAAAAAAAATGTTTGGAAACAGCAACCACTTGAAAAGGATGAAATTTACATAACAGTCCTCACTTTGCTATCTTGGATCAATGGGGTAGATATAATCTTCATGAAAGCATGTAAATGGAACACTATATTTTGGTCAAGTGTAGAGATTTTCTTCTGATCTAAGACTGGACTTAAACTAGTCCAGTAAAAATTGTGTGAAGAATGTTGAATCCTCTCCTGATTATTTTAAGAATTGATAAAAAAGGTAAATATGTGAAAGTCAGTGACTTAGTTATAGTGACTTATTTATAGTTGTTGAACACTTTCCATGATTTGTCATTATTTTCAAAACATCTGGGAATCTGAAAGCTCAAATAACTTAATGGGAGTGCTCTACCTAATGTTGTATATTTTTATACTTGGCAACTTAGAAATGATACAAAAAAAAATGTCTGCTTACAGTACATTAGATGACATAAAAAAATGTACCTTCTTTTCTGCTATATTACTGACTTAAAACAGAAGAAAAATATTATGCATATAAACTGCAGCTTTGTTTAATTTCACACTCTCTTTTCAAATTTTGTGCTGGATTTGGTTTGTTGGTGGGTTGGTTAGTTGAGTGGTTATTTTTTCTCCCCTCAGATTTTGGCGTACAGCAGATTTCTGATGTTTGCTCAACTAAAGGTGGAAAATGAACTTAAACAAAAGAGGTACGAACTGAATGTTTCTGGGCCATTTGCAAATATTATACACTTAAATTATGCTGTGACCTTTTACAGGAAAGAGAATTTGCCACAATTTGGAGCTGTTTTGCATTATTATTCATAAACAAATTATTTTAATCTTTCTAGCTTTATTCATCTGTTTTTGTTGGGTTTGTTTCTTGTTTCCTTAAAGATTTCAATTTTTCAGCTGAAACACAGTATTTAAGATTTATAGAGCTTTATCTGACTGTATAAAAAAACTTATTTTCTAGGAGTAAAACATGAATACTAAATTACTTCTGCATCCTCCTATTGTGATTGCCAGAAATTCGTACTACAGATTTCACATTGTATTACAATATATTAAGTCAATTTGCTCTATTTTCTAAATTTTACTTGGAGGTAAAATTCTGCTACCCTTATTCAGAATGTTTTATATTCCAGCCTTGTAATGTAATTTAGAATAAAATTGTGTGATTTCATATAATATAATTTTACCATGAGGGTTTGATCAGTTGGAAATTACATCAGTACTTTCTAGTAACAAAAACAATGACACCCTTAGGTTAGACAATGCAGACTATGTAAGAATAAGGACTTTGTATTATCCTAGTCTGGCCAGTGAAGGAATCATTACATGAATGTTGTGGCCAATCTGAAATTAAAGACTTAAATAAGATTCTGAAGAGGCACTGATAGACAGAAATTGGAAAATTCAGAGCTTTTTAGCCTAACAAAAAAGACTAACTGGAACAGAACGTGAATAAAATTTTTATTTAAAATGCATCAAGGCTTACTACTTATTTTTAACAATAATTTATGAATGAATTTTGATGAATTCTAAATGACAAAAATTTGTTAAAACAAAAGTGATTTGATTTTTTCTTCTAGTTACAGATAGTATTTTTAAGGGGAATTAATTCAGCCAAATTCTTTCCAAACATCTATCCAATAAAAATAAAAATATTTCACTTTCCCTTCTGGTATTATAATGCTTGAACCATATATTAACTATGAACTAACATGGAAATTAAAAAATAGGAAGTTGGAATATCACTGAGGTTTTGAATGCCTGCTTCAGGTTAAAGTTGCATCAAATTGTAATATTTGTACCTGATTTTATTTCAAATAACCCAACAGTGTGAATTCATAGCCTTATTTTCAACTGTATTATGGGCTGCATCCGAAGAGCCGGGTCCAGCAGAAAAAGAGAGAGGATTCTGCCTCTCTGGTGAGACCCCATCTGGAGTATTGTGTCCAGCTATGGAACCCACAGCACAAACGAGAAGGACATTGACTTGTTGGAGAGGGTCGGGAGTAGGGGTCATGAGGATGACCAGGGGACTGGAGCACCTCTCCTATGGACAGTGGACAGACTGAGAGACTTGGGGCTGTTCAGCCTGGAGAAGTCAGTTAGAAGACCTCATAGTGGCCTATAGGAAAGCTGGGGACTGATAGGATACAGGAAAGTATGTAGCAATAGCACAAGGGATAATGGTTTTAAAATAGAGCAGGGCAGATTTCAATTAGACATTAGGAAAAACTTCTTCACCATAAGAGTGGAGAACCACTGGAACAACAGGGGCCCCATTCCCGGAGAAATTCAAGGCCAGGCTTGATGAGGCTATGAGAAACCGGTCTAGTGTGAGAAGTCCCTGCTCATTGCAGGGGGGTTGGACTAGATGATACTTGAAGTTCCCTTCCAACTCAATGATTGTATTATTCTACTGTGATAATTTGTCACCTTTGAGAAGAAATCGGAGGAATGCAAGCTACCTTCTTCCCTTCTTTCTCGCTCAGTCTGTCAAGCAGCATATCCACAGCTATTTCCCCATCAGGAAGAAATAAATTATCCTAAGAGCTGTAACTTCTATCCATTATTTGTCCCTTGTAATGTCAGTCTGAAGTGATTTTATCTCTCAGCACAATCTTTGTCTGGCAGAATAATGGCCGGTGGATGATGCTGCTGATGATAAAGTTGATGAACAGTTAGAAGCAAGCTGGTAAGAGGCAATCTGAACCAATAATATTGTTCTATGAAAATATTGTCACACATGAATGAGGACATATGGACTACATATGACATATTTTCTCTTGCCGTTGCATGGGAAATAAACTGACTAGTCTGGGAATTAGACAGTATTTTGATTTCTATTCCATAAATATTTTGTGCTTTTCTTTCAAATCTTTTTTTCATGCTTCTCGTTATGACAGAGTTCTGTTTCTTTGACTTTATATTTATTTCACCTACATGCATGCCATTTTAACAGTGCTTTCATCTTATTTCTCTCAGTATGGTAACTGTAAGTCGAGAGAGCTATGTGAGTATTGAGAGCTAGAGGAGGTGAACTTTATTAATACAATTATTATTGCTGTTGACATCATATGGATACATAGAATGATACAAGACTACATTATGAGAAGTACAAGTACCATTTTTTATAATACTTTGTGATTAGGACTTTTAAAATTATTTTCTTTTTTTTTAATCTCCTAGAATATTTGACAGAGCTGCTGCCTTGTTCCTACAGTCAATAATAAATCTTTTTTTTTGGGCCACAGAAATTCACCCAGAAATGCCTGATAAATTAATTTAAGAAAAATTATTTAGTTTCCAACCTTGTTTTCATTGCCTTTTCTGTCTTTTTTCATCTCAGTCATATGATAACTCTGAAATCATATGTATATTTCCAGAAGTAATATTACTTCATCTCTAACACTGTGTGAACTCTTCAAAAATATGTGAAATGTTGCACAGTTTCTACACAGAGTTCTAGTCTGAACACAATGAACAGCGATAGAACGTGAAACACTACTAATGTTTTCACAGCCTATCAGTTATACTTCAATTGACATTTTCAATCAAATCCCTTGAGGGTACCTAATTCTAGAAATAGCAGCCAAAGCATATACTTAATCAAAAGGTGAGGTTTTTTAATTGGCTACTCAATAACTTGTACTGTCACATATTATAGATATCCTTTTAAGGGATGCAGTACTTTTTAACTATGCCAAAGATAGATACTGTACAAAATGGTGTGCAATAACAACGAGGAAAAACATGCAAGTGTAAAAGCATGAGTTCCTTGAAATCAAACTACTGTAGTAAGTGCTTCATCAATAGCCAACTTTGAATGTTCCTCTGCATTTCATATGCCTTCTAAAAATTTCCCATCAAAAGTTTTCCAGAACTTGTTATGTCTACTTAGGTATTCAGTATGATACACTTCATAACAGGGATTTCATTTGATCAAAATGAAAAGTGAAAGAAACAAACTCATGACAGTGCATTTCTTTAAAGATCTATGCCTTTTAAAATTGAATATGAATTTTCATTTTGAAATATTTGGTGTTCTCATAAGCACAAGAATAATTTTTAAAGTGAAAATTATAGAATTCAGAGTTGGTCTCAGGGCTCACTGAAACGTATTAAGAATGAAGATTAGAAACCCAGATAAAAACAAAACAGTGACAAAATGATCTAGTAGTTCTATTTTTCCAAGGTTATCCTGACAAGAAATAATGACTAATTCTCCTGTCACCCTGTCATCCTATGGAGCGATGTGTGCCTAGTAACAACAGTGCAAAACAATGGTCAATGCGATATCAGTGCATTTCAGTTCACAAAAAATATGCTCACTGTGTGCCATGCAGAAACAACAGTTCTAGTGAAGTGACTTCAACCTGCCACTTAAAAAATGTATCTAAAATGGAGTTATATATACATTAGAGCTGTCAGACAAGCGAATAGTAAAGTTACAAGAGGTTGTGAAAACATCCGGAGCTGAATTTTTTAACACTGGGACTTCATTTTGGTTGACAGTCATCCATCACTTTATGTGTCTGAGGTTCTAAGCTTTTTTTTTTTACTATTTATTGCTTCCTTCCTCATTGTTTTTTCCTAGATACTTTGGTCTATATGCCAGAGATAAATATGATACTGATATACAAAGTGTTATAATGTTATTTTGTAGCTTTTGATATGTATTCCTTTTCATTCCATATTTTACTACTCCTAGTCACTTAACAGTTTTGAAGAACCATCTATGTATATTTGAATTAAAAATCTACTTTCAGAATTAATTAATAGGCATAGTTTGCTACTTGTATACATAGAAACATTGCCACATATATAGAAATTTTCATATTGCTCTTATGCATTACATTATTTTTTATGCATTACATTATTATTTTAATTGAATTTTAGCTGGTATTTCATTGCCCAGATTACTTATATGGTTTTCCTCTCACTACTGGGGAAAAAGAAAGTATCAGGTCTAAAAAAAGTTATCTTTCTGAAGGCTTAAATGGATGAACATGAAGTATGTCTCTTTCCACACAGTGTACAAGAATCTTACATTCCAAGTTTATCTGGGTTTCAAACTTCTAGACAGCTAAAGTCAGATTAGATCAATTTCATCTTAAGTGTCCTAAAATCAGCTGTTTGTTCTAAGTGCATTTATCTTATTTTATTCTAAATAATTTAATAATTTTCATAATTTCATAATTCTTAAAATCAGAAATACCTGTGACCTCAGTAGCCATTATCTTTGCTTTATCACTTTCAAATATATTGCAGAATACAAGGTGCTTTTTGATAGCCCCCTTTTGCAGCGAAATGCAAAAATTATTCCAGTTTAATTTTTCCTAGATTTTAACATTTACTACAAGACCAGCCATAGTATCTTTTAGAATTTCCAGTGAGCTTTTTTAGTTATTAACTTTTGAACTTTAAATAGTTGATGTCACTCAAATCAGACTTATTAGCATCATCTTATTAGCATCATCTTAAATAATTCTAATGAATTTCTTGTGCACGGTTTCCTACCGAAGGAGGTTTTACTTCTTCTATATTACTTGCTCAACAATGTATCTTCTAATTTCATTATTTAATGTGTTTTCTATCAATTAATTCATAATAATATTTTCTATTTGTAAATAATACAGCTTTTCCACCTTCCATTCCTCTAGCTATTTTCAAAGTTAAGTTGTATACTGAAACTACCAGTTAAACAATGTCAGAATGCTTAGGTGAATACTGTCTTCCTGGCAAACTGAATTTTTTCATTTTCATAATTTTCAATTCAGCTAGAAAGAGATCCTCAGACTCACCTCCCTAATAATGTCTGTTATGGTTTTGATATCATTGGAACCTCGGCAGTTTTGGGCTCTGCCATGTCTAAGTCACCTGATACAGAAAGTTTTACATTGCAATGGTGTTCACGAATTGTTCTTGAGAATTTTTTTTTTTATGTGTTTATTGTTATACTACATTTAGATATTAAGAATTAATACTTTTATTCAATTGGAAAAGACTACCACTTTATGAATAAAGCTTCTCTACTATTTACCACTTTCTTTACTCTTCTTGTTAGCCATACACAAGATGGAAATTATTAATCCTTTCAATATTTTTTTTTAAATCGTAAACCTGAATGCATAAACTTCTAAAAACATTCCTCATGCTGCCTGAAAACATTTTACTATTTTCAAAGAAAAATAAACTATTTTTATTTTTTTTTAATTCTCTGAAGTATGGAAACACCACAGTGACTATTAAAGCAATTCATGGATCGAGCATTGTGCTTTTCTCAAGAATAAATCAAAAGAAGATTTGGTTTCTTTGCTTGTTAGAGCAAATACAATTCAAAAGGCATTTGAGTTTAAAAAAATGCAACACTTTGTAGCACAACATTCACTCAGTCTATGTGAGAGCAATTGAAATATCTTAATATGATTAGAACTATGATAGTGTTTTTCTTGTAATTTTACAGCCATGATCAACCTCCTTTATGATTTATTTAAATAAAGTTCTAATTTTAAAATCTTCAGGTATCTTCAAGCTACTGAGATTTTGTGCTGTTTGGTGTTGCTAAATTCTATGTACATTTAGTCATGTTTCCTACTTCTATGTTGCCTGCTGACTACATTTATTTTTTCATTCTATATTTCTCATGATCTCCTGCCTTAATTACTTTCTAAATAATTTCACAGTATCCCACAGCAAAATTTAAGATCTTCTTTCTTACATAAATTTCTCAGATTTCTGGGGAAATTCTGTCTCTTTTTGACATTACACACAAAACACTTCAAACAGCGCAAAGAAATCTCAACTCTGGGTGGAGTTCACAGTCAACAGTTCTCTCCAGCATGGATCCATTTGTCATTAGCAATTATGTGCTCTGCAAATAGCAAATCTGTCCCAAATCTCTCTTGGAGATTTTAAAACTACTTCAGCATTTCAAGAAAATTTTCATCCAGAGGGAAAAACATAGTAAGAACCATACAGATTGGTAACCATCAGTTGGGAACATATTATTTCACACTAGGAAATAGATGAGCCAGTTTTGCCTACAGATACATTTGTCAACTCACAATGCAGAAACAAAGTAAACAGTTGTGGTAGCTTTTTTTTTGAAATTCTGAGAGAGGAATAACCTTAAGAAGACAATCTGATATTGATTTGTTAAATCAAATTTTTATCCATGAAGTAATGAAACATATATAGAAGCGGCTTATAAAGAAGCAGATTTTTTTTTTCCTTTTTTTCCTAAAATTACTCAGTTGTTCAAAAGTGGAAGAATTGGTGTCATAATAAGTGTTAAACTTGAAAATAGTCTCAAGAAGAATTTCAGAACAGGTGAAAACTTTTTGTGACATTTTAAACTAAACTAGCTAATGCATTTACTGTAGGGAAATAACCCTAAATTAGTGTGAGAATAGATTAAATGGCCCAATTGCAGACGCTTTTCTGTAAAAGACAATATTGTGTACTAAGGGTTTAGCTGAATTCCCATTGCAATCAATGGAAAGACTCCAGACAAAGCATACTCAAATAATAACTTCTCAGTCTTCTGTTCAATCATTATTTAAGAAATAAATACTCCAATTTAAAGGAGATTTGAAAGTTTGAGAATTCTTTTTTACACATCAGCTAAAAAAATAGTATCTGCTTTAATGTGTATCAGTGTGTTTTGTGCACATAGAGTATCTTACAGCTCCTAAGAAGACATAGATAATCACTTATAACTGCCTCCACAGGCTTTCAAAGCCATGACACTTAGGGATCTATTTTTCCATAAAACTATTTTGAAGACGACTTAAGTTTCTAACAAGAAGTGCAAGAAAAAGGTAAGCTGTCAAGATGAATGCAAGGAACTACATCCCTCAGAGTAAGATTAAGATGGTAAACTGAATTTTGCTCCTGCAATGGATAGTAAAAATAAATAAAAAACCCCCAAGCAAATAAATAAATAAATAAATAGCATTTGAATTACTCTAAACTCTTAAAGAGTATACTCTTATGTGTGGGAACATAAAGCTTGGTTTCTCGGATTACTGAACTTCGGGACATGTTTGTCTAGCACGCTTGATAGTTTCCTTGGTCAAAGGATTTTTTTATGTGACCACAAAATTCTGGTACAAGGAACTGTTTTCATGTTAAAGTAATGACTGAAGGAGAAAAGCTAAAGGCCCTCAGAACTTAACAGATGTGGTTTTGTGTTAGTGCATAGAAAACAGAGCTAATTTCAAGCAGCATTTGTGCTTAAAATGACACTCTGAAAGAGTGAAGTTTTGTAATCACGAGTTACCTTTTCATATACAGAAACTTCTTTTGAAAGTGTTGCTGCTGGTTTGCAACTGCTACAACATGCAGTGTCCAGATGAGGAAGAAACAGGATTGTCTGCTTTTGAGCTCAGCTACTCAGTCTAACCTATACAACTTGAGTGAAAGATGCTTGCCTTGGTTTTCTTTCCAGTTTATCTCACAACCAGCAATAAATTTTTCATAATCACCTGGTCTAATCTGGCAAATTACCTTCTCTTTAGAAAGCAAATTAGAAGTATTTAAACTATAGAAGATGATTTTCCTCCAAAGCCCTGTTGAACTCTGCTATTAGGCAGGAAGGAGAGTTGGGGGAGAAATTATGTATTCCATTCTGACATTTCCACTAAAGCCTACAGCAGCTCTTGAACAACTTACTTAATTAGCTTGTACTAGAAAATATAGCTTTATGAAGTTTTAAATGTATTTATTCTAATTTCATACTATTTTTACTGAATTAAGACTAAATCCTACAGACCTTTTTAATGAAAACTCTGTGATTAATTATGCTCAATTTTGTCTTCAAACTGTTAATTGATTTCAGTGGTGTTGGTGTATCATCAAGTCCTGTGGTGTTTTTTTTTTGCCATAAGAGGAAAAATAGGATAGTCATTGCTTGCAATTATTATTCCTGTGGAAACATTTTCACTTTTTTTGTTTGGACTACAGTTATGCAAAGCTACTTCTGACCATTATAATTTGAAAATGGATGATCTACATTTCTGTAATTTAGTCTTTAAAATATAATGGCATGCAAACACTTTAGCAACACCAATATTTTGCTTTAGCAGCATAATAACATTCTGTCAGGTATTACAGATTCATTAGCCTTTTCCCAGTCATACCTATCATTACTTCTATGTAAAGAAGCACTATGGAAAACATAAAACATACTGAAGCAACAATAAAAATGGGAAAATGAACATCAGAAAAGTCCACAAATGCAAGTGGACCTATCTTAATTTACAGTGAAATTTAAAAGTATAATCACTTAAATATTGAGGGTGAAGTGGAAACTAATCTTCATGAAAATAAACAGTTAATACGCTGTATTAATTAGCACTATGGTTAGTACCGTTATGAACCAATGATAATGGTACCATTAATAGTTAGTACCAAATTCTTGCCTTGAGGAAGCACTTTTAAATGGAGAATGTAATGTGTAGTTTTCTAAAATCTAGGCACACTTACTTCTCAAAAAATCCTATGAAATTGATGCCTTAAAAAAAAATAAATGAACTTATTCCAGTATTTAGTGAAAATAAACAGTAATAAGTAAAAAATTGAAATAATTAGGTGAGAACTTGAGTACCAAAAAATGTTAAAATTCTGATGATAATGTAATTATACAGAATATTTGACTGCCACAAATAGAAAAAAAATTGACAATATTAATTAGATTCAATTTTTAAAAAACTAAATAAAACAATAACTACACCAAAAGAGAACTTACTAGAAAAACCAAAACCAGAAAGTAGAAATTCCTTGAACATGAGGCTTCTGTGTTTACAGTGCTGAAAGCAGAGTTATATACTTTTTTATCTCAGTGATTCTTCCAAACAACTTTGTCAGCTGCAGATATATTTTTGAACAGCTACCTCTGTTTATATGTGATAATAATATGCTTAATTATTCATAAAAACGTGTATTAGTTTATACTAACCGAAAAGATCAATGGGAGGGTAAACATACAATGTGTGTTTTGCAGGTGATAATTGCAGTCCTGTAGGCTGAGCTATTTGATACAGTGTCCAAGCACTGAAAATGAGATTTCAAGGACAGCATTAAAAGGGAATTCCAAAAATTGCCGTAATGTGTCCATATGCAAATAAGTACCAATTAAAGAGAATGAAATGCTTCTGCTCCAGTTCATACCCATAATCTGTTCTTTCCCTCAGTAAGTGGTTAGTTAACTCAGCCTTTGTCAGAAAAATAGAGATCAATTTTATTCCAGAGCTGAATAATGAAACAGAACACATGAGCCAGGATGCAATCATGTTGGACATAAATTATACCTTGGTGAAGTCTCTAGAACATTTTCCAATAATTTCCCTGGATTCTATTTCAAAATCTTAAAAGGCTAAACCCATGCTTTCACTAAAAGTAATCAGAGCTCTCTTTATAAATTAATTTAGATAGAATTAAAATTTACAGTTTAAATTTTGATATCACATACGGTGTCTAGCAGTTAGACACAGAAGTATATTTTCACAGTTTTGATATTTACCTGCAAAATTTCTTTCTGTTTTCCCGTTACCTTCTTTGGTAAAGGGCTGAGTATTAGGGAACCAGAAAATTGTCTATTCACCTGTTTGCAGTGCTTCTGACATTATTATAATGTTAATTAATTCTTAGAACATTATTGTAATACTAACATACCTGGTACAGTGATTAACTCATGTTCAGGATTTCTGGAGCTAATGTCTACACTAATACTTCTTCCCAATGAAGTACCAAACTTTTAGAAAACTAAGAAGATGAGATTACTAATAAAATATCACATGATAAGCAATTATCATATAATTATGAAAATAGGCAAAAATTATGACAAATAGGCAATAATAGGTAGCCAAGAGCATATAATTAATTTCCTAGACAGCAAGAGTGCAGTCAATAGCCATTATACTTTTTGTGTGAAACTATCTAAGGTGAGTTTCCATGTAAATAAAAAAAAATCTATCTTCAATATACTTTCTAAATTATTCCTTACTGAAATCACACTAAGAAATTAAATTTTCCTGAAGAATACTATAGCATAATTCAGTCAGAAATTTTCAATTCTAGCGTAGTACTTCCAAAAGCACCTCATTTATACTATGATGGAGACAAAGAGCTGCCTGATGGTGTTGAACATCAGGTGTTTTTGGGCAAAAATAGGACCTCATATATACAACATTCTCTTAATTTTTAAGAAATACAGCTAGCTATGAGAGACCTTTACAATTTTCCTTTGTCGGGGTAGTTATTTTCTCATTTTGTGGACCATTTATTCTAGGTAAGAAATCACTTTCCATAAACACAGAATTTAGAAAAAGAGGTATGCATTTCTGATGTTTGAATATTCTAACAAGTCAAAATCTGAAGGGAAAAAGTATGTGAGTTCTGTATGAAGTAAGATTCAGTATATTTATGCTTTCAACTGTATTTCATAGGTAAATTAACAAAGGGTCAGCAAATCTGTAATCTTTAGCAACAAATCATTTTTGTGATCCCTTTTCTATACAAGAGGTTAAAGAATTTAGTCCCCTTTCTGTTTTGAAACATGTGTCCTGATGATAAATGAATACGTCAATGACACAAAGATTTCTATTTAAACAATTTGTCTTTGGTGTCACGTGATATAACTTCCTTATTTTATGTTTTCCTCCTTTTTTTCTGTTATATCAAAGATGCTAAGATTTTAAGAAATGTTTTTCTTTGCAATACCTTGAAGATGTAAGTAAAATGAAATGCAGTGAACTCTTAGGGTCTAATACAAAAAAAAAATATTATTTTAAGTTTTTCAGCATGTTTAACATTAACTCTGTATATACCAGATTCAAGCTGGATAAATGGAACTGAACTGGGTATAACACAGGAAAATCTACAAATAAGCAAGAGCTACACAGAATTACAAAAAACCCCCATCGGTATGCCAAAAGAGAAGCTCTAAAAATCCTGGAACACTTTCCTGCCATTCATTTCTGAAAGTTAATTTTAACTAAGCAACTGTCACTGAGAAAACGCTTATCTCTAGCTAAAAGTCCAAGAATTTTGATTTGATGCAACTAGTCGCCATCTCTAAAATAAAAGCATGCAAGGCTGACAAATGTTTAATGGCTCCCTGGCAAATGTACGTAATGTGGGAAGTCACAAGTGTTTTGATTTCATTTTATTATTTAGTACAGAGATCTTCAAAATCTTAAGAATTATAAACTTAATGTATGCACTTGACATTTTACTTAATTTTCTTTTATATTTATTTCTATTTTTGTGAATAACAATTCAATAAGAAGGCTATGTGTTGTAGAAAAACACCCCTGCTCACGGTAACCTGGAAGATATCTTTCTGGTCATAAGTTTTACCTCTTTTTCTGCTCTGAGATTAGCTCTCAGCTTTGACTTCATACTCTTGCACTCTTAAAGTAAGCCTTTTTGATTTCTTGTCACAGGCAAATTTACCTGCTGTGGCCAGAAGGATTGAATCATATCCTTCGTTGGCACACAGTTTAAAACTTAATGAGCAGGATAAACATTGTGGATGGAGAGCCATTTCTATTCTGAGATTCTTATTGTGTAGCACACACAACATACTTGTACCAAGAAAGCTCCCTGCCCAGTCCAGAATGGCAGCACTCAGGACATTGCCAGGGGAGGAGACACTATCTATGTACCTTCAAGAGAAGCTTGGTCCCTCATCTACTTATGCCACACCCTCCACACCAATTCTTTGTTTTCCAGATCTCAGTCTGTCAACCATTCATTGCTGAGCAGAGGTAGTGGAAGTGAGTGATCTGTGAGTGATGCTTTAAGACAGGTTTTATCTATGGCACTTACACATACAATGCGACTGAGAAATATTAAGTCTTACAGGAAAACATGAATAAGGTTATATCAGTTTTCTATCATATGTAGAAGAGATTAGATGAAAAGTGAGTCCTAACAGAGATCTAATTAAAATGCAGGTTTACATACATATCTCCTATATCTCCAGAAGTTCCAGAAATATTGCACAGTTAGCTTTACTGGTGTGGAGCTCATTGGTGTGGACACCATGAAAACTACCTAACAATCTGTTGCAAAGTATCAGTCATTGTCAGTTTGAGATAGTCAGCAAGTTAACACTGTCACAGACTACTGCCAACAAAAAATCTGAAAGTTAAAATAGGATCATTATTCAGTATACTATATAGTATCAGCTTTCCAGTATAGTTCACTAGCAGAGGCAGTTGTTACAGGCAAAAAAAAGCCCCAGCCTCTTGGAGATGCTTCCAGAAAAAGCACAAGCCTGCAGCCTCCTAGAGACTTCCTCTGAACAAGGGTTGAAATGTCTGAAAAGCCATTGCAAGATCAAATTAATTCTGAAAGACCTTTTTACCCTTCCCTTTTTTCATCTCCTGGTAGGATCTTCAGTGAAATGCTGTGGTACTGTGTATAGTAGGTTTACCAAACCGAGAGAAACTCAAAAGTAACTAAGAGAGCCTCCAGGAGCCCACAGTTCCCACAGGAGGGGCTGACAAGGCCCAGAGGTGACCAGGAACAATGGAAGTCAAGACATGCTCCTCTGAATAAAAGAAGACCCTGGGGAGAACTGCAACAAGTGTGTGGTGTAGCAGTTTGAGCTGCAGGACTATCCAGAAGGGTGCTAAAGCTCTGTCAGCTCCACCAGAGAGTAATGCCATCCACCTCTCTTGGGATGTCATGTCCTCTTCAAGCTCTGCACCACACAGAAATGATGAGTCTTCCCCGACAGAGTTCTGGTGGGAGCACACTGCCAACCAGGTGCCAGGCTGCAGGGTGTGCCCTGCTCTTATGCCAGCTCCAGATGGCAGCAGAGAGTACAGGCAGAGGGAATCATCCCCTTAGTAATGGAGCTCTGTGAGAAGATGAGTTGGTTAAGGAGAATCAAGGAGAACAAGACAGAGATAGATTACCGTAATTACTTCTTACCTTCCCTGATATAGAGGATTCTCTATTCTCTGCCTGGCTGAATCCAATGTCTTAAGCAATAGGGGCTAATCGCAAAAAGTTCCTGCCTGGGACAGGAGGCATGTCTCCAGTGATTCCCATCTCTTCTCAGGTGCCCTTGCATGATAGTTATGAGACTCTGCAAGTGAAACAGAGCAATAATGAGGATAATGGTCTCTCTAGCTTGAAGGGGTTGCCAAGGTTAAGTCAAAATTGCTTCCACAAAGAAAAAAGGATGGGTCATTGTCATAAGAGAATATCTTCTAAAGGCCCAGTATGTAGACTGGACTCACATCTTAGAGAAGTTTGCTGCATCCTTGGCAGCATACCTTGGTCTGGCCTAGATATGTGAATACTTCCTACCCAGATACAGCCCTCAGTTTACTATTCATTATTGGTTTCTTCAGATAGGGAGTGGTGAAGCTGCAGCAAGTCCAAGCACAATCAAGAGAAAAATCAGAGCCTCAGGAATGCAATTAGAAATCAAAGTTCTCAGAATTAGTTCAATCTTCAATGACTAACTGGATTCATAGGCTTGAACCAATTAACCTTTTCCATGTTTCCATTTTCACTTGTTATAAGAGGGAGAGCAACACCCATCACCCTCAAAGTAGTGTGTAAGTACTGATACCGAAGATCTCATACAGTCTCAGATAAAAATTAGTGTTTAGCTGAAAATGTGGTTTCCCACTCTCCATTGCCTTCATGTCATAGTAACTTCTTGTAAAGAAAATGAAATTCCTGAGTTAGTGTTTTTCCCATGGTCTCTGTGACTTCTTCAGGTATGAAAGGATTTCCCACTGGAACCAAAATTTCTTAGATTACCACAGTAATTTGCCAACTTTAACCAATTTAAATTAGCATTATTCTGAATTTTTATTCAATGTTTCTTGTTGAATTTTTATTCTAGCTTTTCTCTGTGCATGTATGTGCATGTGCACACACACAGAGCATAGTGAAGAGACTGAAGATATTAAAGCTCTGTGACTGTGTGTAGGATTTGCAGCTTGTCTAGATGTTTTCTCTCATCACCACAAGAAGTAATTTTAAAAGTCAAGATACAGATTTAGATTGACAGCACAATCTTAGATTATCACAGGAAGTCCATTTGTTACCTACTGTTAGGTCATGTGTGTGCATTCAGTAAGTTTAGAGCCACTTCAAGGGAAACAACTACATGGTGTGACCTTGATAACATGGAAAAAAGACCCATTCCTTAGTTCTGGCTTTACTTGGCAAAGCAAACAATGGAAATAAACATGTATAATGGAATAGTTTAATTCTGCAATTGATTATTACCCAGAGAAATAGTTGTGGCTAGTTATGGCAATCCCAGCGTGATTCCTATACATTCTGTCTGGAGTCTATGCCCTATAAAGTGCTGTTCGGCATTACGATTTTATACCTGTCTGTGGAACTCACATAACAATAAGGGAAATAACCAACTTGGCACAGACTTCAAGTATATTCTGAGCTGATGAGGCCAAGTTAGACTTTGATCCTACTTACCCCTCTAAAATTGTGGTGTTCTGCTGGGCAAAGGCAGTTACAGATGTATTCACTAACCACTGAGGCAGACCTGCATTTTTCTTTCATCAGAATTCGTATTTGTCAAACAGTAATTTGACAAACATTTACCTGACATGAACACGTTTTATTTGAAATTCTGACACATTAATTTCAAAAAAGTGTTCTGAAAGAAATCCATGTAATTAATATTATATCCATCAAGATCCCAGAAATGATCCTTGAGTTCTCTTTAAGTATACATATGCATCCATATAAGAACCTGTCTTATTGTATAATGAATGAAACAAAGCTGTATTTCCTTATGTGTGTATACATATACATGATGTTAATATTACTAGAGTAATAAATCCTTGCTGCATCTCCATCAAAGTAACAACTGGTTTAAATGACTTCATCTGATTTTCACATCAGCTATTTCTACAATTAAGTTACAGACAAATTATGAGAAACTATGCAGAAGAAGCATAGTTCAAGTATGAAGTGCTGCATCCCTTTTAATTAGTACTAATATTTAAATAACTGCATGCAATATATCAATCACTGATGAAATACAACCTTACAAATCTACTTAACCCATAGGCCACATATGGTATTTGTACATGGATATCTACATGCAGTCACAAATATATATTCATAGGGATTAGAATCATAGAATGGTTTGGGTTGAAAGGGACCTCAAAGATCATCTGCCAATGAGCACATCTGCCCCCAGAAACAAAACACCACCAAGACTTGAAAGACATCAAGCTACTTCCAGCGTTTAACCCAGGTGCTGAACTGAGTTTTATGTCATGCAGTAGGTTCACACTAAGTTTCACTGTAAGTCACAAACATCCTTTAGAGGAAGCTAAAATTAAGAAAAAAAAAAAAAAGAAAAAAGGCACTAAACAAAATGGAAGTTAATTGATTCTGTGCTTTGAATTCCTATCACAGAACTGCTGGTTGTACTTTAACCTTGGAATAGGTATTGATTGACATTAACCACAGGGGACTTCATTACTTTACACTAGTATATCTGAATGTAAAATGGTGTTTTCCAAATACAGAGAGACACTATCTTCCATGCAGCAATACACTCTCACATTTATCTGTGGCATACTGGGTCATAATAGTGATCTGTTCCTGAGGTTGCTCAGAGTAGGGAGCTGTGTGCATTGGCTTCAGTTAAGAATATTAATCTTGACTTCTTTTCCATGAAAATTAGTAGGTAGGTAGAAAGGGATAAGCATCTCAGGTCACTTTAAGTGTCACCCCAGTGTGTAACTCAGATGATGCATAGACTGGGAATGCAAAACTGCTTTTACATTTCCTAGCCTTGGCTTGGCATTGAATACTACCTTCTATGTACTCTGCTGCTTAACTAAGGTCAGGTGAAATAATCTATATAGTATAATCTTCAGTCAATGAACAAGCTTAAGGAACTTCAGTGTTTGAATCAATCTTCTCCTTTGCATTAAAAAATATATTAGTTTCATTATGGAGATGTTTATTGACCTCTGAATAGGTCTTTCCCATCAGATGGAGAAGGCAGCTGTGGGAAGGAAGATTTTTCTTTTAAGTATTACAAGCTCATGCAGAGGTGACAAACTCCTTTTGGTATCTATTTATAAATACTGAAACCTCATTGTCCTGAAAATGAATTTATTCACTATATTCAAAGGACTCATTGCATACTAGGACAAGTATGTGACTGTCATTTCACT
The DNA here is from genome assembly GCA_013400935.1 of Turnix velox. Classification (NCBI taxonomy): domain Eukaryota; kingdom Metazoa; phylum Chordata; class Aves; order Charadriiformes; family Turnicidae; genus Turnix; species Turnix velox. The sequence continues at coordinate 206,883 of VZTY01031801.1, read as the reverse complement.
TTAAAAAAAATATTGCAATCGTGCCTTTCAAACTGCTTACATAAATAGACTAACCTGGGACAAAATGCTTATAGAATCATGATCACAAAGGAGAAACACTAAATTTATTGATAAAGAATGTGTGTCAAAATTCTACAGTAATCTAATTCAAACTCATTTTCAACCTAAGGTTTACTGAAGCAACCAAGATAAATTCGGTGTGTCTGAATGATCTCCAGGTCCTTCCTGTAGTAAGCCAGAATACAAATGAAGGTTACTCCATAGGAACTGCTTTCTGTTAAGCCTTCCCATATTTCACTTCAGTTGAATTTAACTATCGAAAGATTAAATAGGCCTATTACACAGCATTAATGCAATATTCTTTTATTGTGAAGTCTTGATAACACTAAAGAACATTTTTTCCCCTAAGGTATCTTTTGTATGTGAAAATATATTTTGATATTAATATACAAATGCAATCTAAAGAAGTGGCCTGTATGTCTCAATGAGAATTTCTTAGTATCTAAATAACTTCTGTTTTACCTAATGTTTTACTATATTATCTTTGAAAGAGGGTCTGTGCGTGCTGCAGTACCCCTTGAGGAGATTCACAGGAGATACTGTATGTATACCTGAGGATCGATCAATCACCCCGTTTTTAATCATATCACTTTATTTTACCCTTTTGCAGGGCTTTCTGATTGGTCAGTGAAGGTGGCAGAAGCTTTTCAACAAAATCTAATGGGAAACATTTAGCTGTTACATGTAATACAAATCCATAGCACTGCTAAAATGGTAAAAGTATACATTACTCTTTATCTTGCAAATAAACATTAACCTACCCTAAAGTGTCTCCCTGTATCACACAAATGCACGTGCATGAGCACACGCATGTAGTGTGTGCCTGCCTGTTACTTTCACTGAGAATCTTGTCAGAGAATATAAAGAGATTTATAAGGTAGACATGTTGATCTGAATCCTGATTTTGTACCTCAAGAATATAAGATATGGTGCTTTTAACTTAATTTGCAGCTGTAATTTACTTGGGTTTTTTTAAAATACTTATTTATTTTAGACAAAAAAAGAAATTAACCAGAATACACACTTGCTTCTAATTTCTGTCAACGTAGTTACTTAAAAGAAAGTGCTTGAGTGTTATCTGAATACGCAATGTTGTATGTATGAAACCTACATTTTTCTGTAAACATTTATGTCTCCTTGTAGTTTTTTGTTGAAATACTTAATAGCCAATTAGAAATAAATTTCTTTGTCAGTTAAAATCTATAATTCATTGGAAGTGATATGATAATTGCTCATTTATAATCTCAAACATTGCATATCATTGCAGTGTATAAATGATTCAGAATTGTTTTCCAGTTATGAATGAGCTTAATTGCTTGGAAAACCTACTGCTTCTTACAATCCCATAGAAGCTAGCACTGGGAATTAAGATGACTATACTTAAAAGTTCCGCGGCTCATAATTTAGCATCTTAAACACATAGTGAAAATTTTATAGTTATACTTGAAGACCAATGGTGCTATTTATACCTTGTAGATACAACAATTGATTATGATCAGACAGTTTCCAACTCACAAAGTTGATGTTTCTTATTCTAGAAAGTTCATCAGACTAAAAGGACAGTAAGAAACAGTTAATCCATCCTTATTTCTTCATGCTTTAGAGACTTATTACCCACTAGAAAAGTATTTGACTGTTCTTAACTTCTGGAGGCTGTCATCTTATCTCTCTCAGCAAAATGTTTAGGAAGAAATTTTGGAAAATGGGACCTCTCTTAAGATTTTCCTTGCTGACTTAAAAATGTGCATTAAAAGAGTCACAGAATTATGCAGAATAATAATTACCTGTAAAAAAAATGAGGGATAAGTTTAAAAGTGTTTCCCTTTTCATTATACAGTTTCTATGATAGTTTGAGACTTGTATCATGACTACACTATATGTCGGGCTAGTTGGTTAATTTGCTAGGCCCTAATATTTATGTGATGAAAACTATAATAAGGTTGAAAAGACATAAGTCCCACTGACACAGAAGTGTGCACTACAGAGACCTTCTCTTTTGCCTCCTTTTAAAGAATGAAAAGCAGTTTGCTTTGACTGATAGTCACATCATGAAAATTCTTACTTCTTGTTTCAAGTGCCTGAAATATAGGACTGTCAAAAGACCACAAGGAAAATCAACTATTTCTGAAACCCGTTAAGCCTATTTGCAAGTACAATTGCAAAACAACCACCCCATACAAAACAATGTCCCAGCCTATTGAACTATTTGTTGCTTGGAAATGTAACTGAACCGACAAATACTGATGCACAGGCACAATGACAATCTGGCAAACAGTTGCTTAATATGTTCTCTTTGGTGGCAAAAACTTCATGGTTTCTTAACTAACTCTGATCTCACATCTTACAGATGAGATAATTAACTATTATAATGCATGCATGAAGGATCTACATAAGAAGATTCTTAAAAAATCATTGAGTTTCATACGTTCAAAATTTAAATTAAAGCACTTTCCTAAAAGAGGAATTTTTTCTTGAGTAACTTCCTGGCATTGAATGTTTTAGTGATCTCAACCTCACCTCCACATTATACCTGTAAATAAAACCATATCTTTACAATTAAGGCAGACTACTTTTTTTCCATCTGAAAAGAGAAAAAGCGATTATTCAGTAAGAAGCAAAAACCTCGTTCCTCCAAATAACCCTGAGGGATTAAATGTGAGTATATATTGTAAAAATGTAACAATATCTCACAGCATATTGCTAGACTTACCACTTGTTTTGTAACCACTCTGCTTTTTCCAATATAAAATACAACTTTGTGAGATTTTTTTTTTTTCAGTATTCACTAAAAGCAAGTTTATAAAACAGCATAGTTGGTGTGACTGAGCAAATACAGTTCAGTTACAACTTCAAAGCAGAGAGGTCATAATCAGATCCCAACTTGAAAGTATGTCTTGCAGGTGAGACAAGTGAGAATAGATTCCCTTTGTTATAAAAACTGCATATTGAACATGGAGAGTATGCTCTGACATTTAAGAAAATGTTTCTATTCTCTTCTACCATGCATACTTAATACAGCTCAATCTCATGAATATATACTTTTTTTTATTTTTCAGTGATAATAGAGAAGAGAATGGAGAACACGAAAGTACTCCAAAGAGCAGGGATGTGAAAAGTGGGATTGCAACCTCAAATACTTATCTGTAGCATCTGATTCTACTCAGATAATCAAAATTCAAAAATCATATACTTTTTTAAAGGTCTACAAAAATTATCATATTATTCAAAGCACAGTGCAATTAAAATGTGTGTTAAAATCAGGCTGAGGAAGTTCATGCAACTCATCTTGTAATATATACATATTCTGGGTTTATATTTAAGACCTTCAGGCTATGTCTTGTGAATTTGACTAAACATTTATCTAATGGAAAGATTACAGAAGTATTTGTTACTTCTCTCTCAAAAGTTCACTGTGTCAGACTGGACAATTTCTGCTCTCTTAGTGAGTACAAAAAAGATAACATTTTTTTCTGACAAGAACCCCCTGCCCTATTCAGTCTTACGGATTTTTTTTTCATGAGCAGTAAATTAAGTTAAAACAATATAAAATCTGCTACAGGATTTATTGCTCAATTCACTAGTCTTAAGCGAGTCAAATTATATGAAGATGAGCACTGGAAACTCAAAGCAAATAGCAGCAATTTTGTAATACAATTTGGTCTCTTTCATACTAAAAATATTAAAGAAATGTAGATGTTGAAAAATACAGGGGGCATCTAAACATTTGTTTTGCTATCAGCTCAGTACCATACCACTCCTGAGCATGCCTCAGGCAAGAAAGTAAATGGAAACTACAATACTGTACATAAAACCTGTTTTGCTATGTAGATGTATTGAATCCAGTGCCATTGACCTATAGAGATTGTAAGGTATTGCTTATTTGAAAAAAGATGATAGATACACAGCATAAATTATGCACTTAGTAAAAGCAGAAAAAGCATTTTGAACAGCATGACTCATGGAGAGATCAGACAAAGTGAAGAAGGTAGTATATGCTAGAACTTGCCAATATTATTGTTTGTAAGAACATTGCTTTTCTACTTGCTAACTACAAGTTCTGTATTTCAGCTCATAATTAATTATAATAATTTATCTACAGTTCCCTCTTGTTTGAGTTTTCTTCTTTTTTTTTTTTTTTGTCCTTTTATTCTGTGAGGTGATTTTTTGGTAGTTTACATTTGGGGTTTTTTTTTCTTCATTTTGTTCTCTGAGGTCTCCTAGGTAATATAAAGATATCAAGATATCTAGAATTTTGACTATTATCTCTTGTTTAAGGGCATTAGAATTTTTTTTCCTACTTATTATTTTTATGCCATTGAGGCTAAATTTGTCTTAGAATTGCTTGATTGTTTCTTAGTATTCCTGAGTCTGTGCTATATTTCTACTAGTAGTTTTGCCATGTGCAACCACAGATAGATTTAATTCAAAATAATATTGCAAATTGTAAAAATTGCAATTGATCAAAATTTTACATTTCAAGCCAAATGTCAGCAATAGTTTCACATTTGCGCTGGTATATTATATGGAAGGTACTCAGAATTCTAGCTAAGAAGTGAAATAGAAATAATAAACAAACATAGAAAGAAGATGAAAATATTCTTTTGAAGTATGACTTTATACAGAAGTCATTATGCTAATGAAACAGCAAATTAACTCTTTTTTAAGCATAGAATAAAAACTGTAATTGCTACTCCATACACTGTAGTCAATCAAGCACTGCAGGAATTTGAGGTGGTTACACCAGCACTTACTTTGTTTGACATGGGTCAGTCTTTGCTTGTTTTAGAGAAGCTGCTCCTTATTTAACACGTTCCTCCTGATTTACCATGCTGTAAATCAAACTGAACTGAGAACTACATTTACTGAGACTAACAATGCAACCTAGTGCTAGCTGTATTTTCCCACAGGTAATTACTCCTACTGGCAAATAGATATGAGGAAAATCTAGTTCTACACTGACCTTCAACACAACTAGTTCCATGGATGACATATTTTCTCTCCCCACTGAAGTATGTTGTATGATGAAATGGGATAGATGCCTCAAGGATCCCTTGACTTGTGCGCCATGTACCACATCCACCAATATAATTTTGTTCTGGAGTGGGCAAAGAGTGATCAGTAACTTCTGTGGCAAACCCCCTTAAGAGGGCATTAAAGATAAATACTGTGTCTGTCTTGGTTAGCTCACTGCAACACAGAGGGACAAGAGTATCTTGTGACTCCAGAGGTGATTATTGAGTTCAGCTTCTGACAAGCTGTGAGCACAAATGCTCATATGAGGAACGGTGTTTTGATTAGGATAATTCATAGCTGTCTGTAAGGATAATGATCCAGCTAGGAGATCACTGTCAGAACAACAAAAAATATATATAATTTTTCACCAGAATATAGGTACTGGGCAAAACAAAGAGACAGTCTTGACCTGGATAATTCACAGTCTAAACAGATGGTAAGTTTTTGGATAGATGAGAGTAAAACACCTCCCTTTGAAAGCTTCTACTTAATTTATCTGTGGTTCAAAGCTGTATATTACATAAGGAAGCAGCAAAAAATGTCTGAATGTGGAAGGAACTCCATCACCAAAATAGCTGCCTGTGCTCCTTACTCAGACTTGCATGTTTTCTGTCCAGGGTCTGTGGATTTATTACATGTGACAGAGTATCATCAGTACAGATTTCATGATATACCATTAAAATACGTAAATAATTCTGATCTTAATATAACATAATGTAAAATGTAATAAATCATTAATACTTCTGGTCTACAGATGGGGATTATCTTGATCCGTCCTCACCCCCAGAGCCAAGAAATTGCATATCGTGAGAGTTCTATATGCCCCATATTAATAAAATGAAATTTCTTGGCATTCCCAGGAGCTTTATTGTGAAATATTATACCTAGTCAGAGTGCCAGTAAAATAATATTATAAGAGGCATGTATTTTTTTAAAGAACAGTTTATGGCATTTTCTCATAATGCTTATTACAAATAATTCCATTGATCATGAGAAAACATTAAAAGTAACTGCCTCTATATTCAGTCATGAGGAGTTGGATTTTTACTTTTTTTTTTAATTAAAAGCACTCTCTGTAGTTTAGTTGCCATCACAGAAGATGGATTGATATGTCACCAGTGATTTGCTAATTTATGCATTTTGAAGTTGAATAGAAAGACTGCTTGTCCCAGTGTATACTTCTGCTGGAACGGGAAGTGTCCCATTGAAAGGTGAGGTGCCAATATCAAAAATGTTAGTACTACAGCAATTGGTGCTATGCTAATGAGCAACAAATAGCGACAAAGGGGAAAAAAGGAGGGTAGTCCTAATGCATTTAGCCATGACATGGATGTTTTCTTATGAACTAATAGAAGAAAATACTAAAAATAAGCTTGAAGCTCCTTTGAAGTATTTTCTCTGAATTTAGAATCTTTATACTTAATTTTAATTTCTTATCTTTAAGTTTGCATGTTTCTATGTGCTGTTATGTTTTTTAGTCAGATGTATATAAAATGGGAGCAGATGAAGAACTGGAAGTATAAATCCTAGAATCATAGAGTCACAGAATCATAGAATAATTTTGATTGGAACAGATCTTCAAGAGCAAGTCCAACCATTAAACTGACACTGTCAAGTTACCACAAGACCCGTCTCTCAATGTTACATCTACCTACATTTTTAGTGTCTCCAGGGATGAGGATGATTCTATCACTTGCCTGGCAAGCCTCTTCCAATGCTTGATAACCATTTCAGTGAAGACATTTTTCCTAATATCCAAACTAAGTCTCCTTTAGTGCAACTTAAGGCCATGTCCTCTACATGGGACAACCTCTACAACCTCAGTTCCCTTAGCATCTGTAAGAATTGTGCTCTAGAGCCTTCACTAGCTTCATTCTCCTTCTTTGGGCACATTCCAGTACCTCAATGTTTTTCCTGTAGTGAGGGGCCCAAAACAGAACATTGTATTTGAGATGAGATGATTTCCTTAGTACTGCTCTACACACTATTTCTGTAGAGGCTGGAATGCTCTTTGCCTTGGCCATCTGGGCATGTTGCTGGCTCATATGCAACTGTCATCCAACACTTTCAGGTCCTTTCCTGCCAAGCAACTTTCCAGCCATTCTTCCCTAGGTCTGTAGCACTGCATGGGTTTATTGTGACCCGAAAACAGGACCTATCATTTGGCCTTGTTGAACCTCAGAATTGTCCTCAGCCTATTGATCAAGTCTGTCCAGGTCTCTGTAGAGCTTTCCTACCTCAGACAGATCAGCTACCTCATCCTATCCAACCTGATATCATTCATAAGCTTAATGATGATGTACTCAATCCCCTTGTCCAAATCAGTGACAAAGATATTAAAAAGAACTAGCACAAAATCTGAGCCCTGGAGAAGAGGATTTCCTCCGTAAAGAAGTGAGATGGGTCAAGGGAACAATTTATAACAAATAAGGGCAATTCTATCATTTAAATCAAGATAAAGTACTGATAAATTTTAGTGGAAAATCACTGAAAATGATAAATTTATAATAATCCTTGCTATGGCAATTAAGCATATTTAATAAGGCATTTCATAATGATAATTCTTTTCTATTCTAAACCAAATAATATCTACCTGAGACACTGATGCAGTCACACTGGGGAAACAAAAATGACAGAAAGCACAGAATATGCTACAGAGGACCTGTTTAAAACCTGAAAGAAGTCATCATATGAAGTCTCTATTCCTGTAAAATTAAATTTTATTGCCCTCTCCACCAAAGGATGTTAATGAAAGTGCAGGGCAGAAAACTCAGGCCATCACAGCTTTCATTAGTTGATTTCCAGACATTTTTGGAGTGTTCTACCATACTTTTTGATGCAATATTCAGATGATGCAGGAAATCCATTGATACTGTGCTGTGAAACTACAGTGGGCAAGGTAGTTTATGCTCTTCTGTTCACAAGGGAAATATTCTCTAAATTTAAGAAAGACATAATTTTTTCCATAAGGGTATGACTGAAATGATTTATTTTTCTAGTTCTATCTTTACTTATCAAGCAATACTTACGCCATTTTTATGTAATACTCTCATATTTTCATTCACTTTTATCTTTATTAAAAAAAATAAAAAGGAAGAGAAGAGATGAAGGCTTCTTGGCAAACTGAGCCGGATGTCAGCAGGTAAAAAACTAGATTAGTTCCCTTAATTTAAAATATTAAATAGACAGTCAATTAGTTTCAAGAGTCCTCCACAGCAGTGCATTAGCAGTTGGTGCTCCTCTGGACCTCTCTGTGTCTTTCCTTCTCTTCCAGTGTACAGCATGTTTTTTCACTTGTGGAGAGAATTACACCTGGCTGAAAAAACAATCCAAACACATAGAGGTTATTTTTCAGGGGAATCTTCTACCATATCACTTCCTCTGTGGGTAAGCAAGCCTGCAAACAAGGCTATTGAGAGTCGAACAGAGCAGGAAGCTCTGCACCAGAGAAAGAAAACTAGATTCTAATACTGATCTATCTAACAGCAATTTATTCCAATTACCAAGAGAGCTCCTTTAGAAAGGAATTTGCCCATGCTGCTTCTATGGAAAAATCATAGCATGCTCTTCCTTTCTTTCTGAACCTTTATGCTCAGATCCCAATGAAATGCAAATAGCAGAGTTGTGCTTACATGAAATGGACCTCTCAATCAATACTAAACTAGAAATTTTACTCCTTCTATTGCAATGTGGTGAATAGTAGGCAAACATGTGCGAGAGTTCAGTTCTATTAACACTAAAAGATTTTTAGGAAAATGTTTAGAAAAAAAGTTGGATGGTATTTTTTCTGCCATGGCATGATACATTTTGACTGAGTCTTCTGCATTCAAATAGAGAAAAAGAAGCATTGCAAATTATTAGTTTTATCAACAAACACTATTGAAATGAAACCTTGGCTACAAGTATAGGTGATGGAGTAATCAACAAGAGAGCAGCTTTGTAGTCTCTTACTCAGTTTTGAATTAAAAAGACATTACTGATAATTTTCAGCTTTTTGTCACTTTGGCTAATTTGAAGCTTTACAATTACTTTTCCTTTTCTTTGTTGAAGCAAGATTCACATAGAAAAATACACAGAATTTGTCTTTAGACCAGTTAGCATAACTGAAAAGAAAGTTTTAGGTTTTTGCTACCTGAAAGAGGCAACAAACTTCAATTTATATACAAGCTGACAATATTTGTTCTGAGTTTAACTTAATTATTTGAGTTTGGGTTTTCTTAGTGCTTGACTAAGCTTTTGACAACTTGAGAAGTGGTATGTGAGTACTGCTGAGACTGAGAACAAGATGCTGTTTCATAAATACACTTGGCAGAGAAAAAGAGAGATTTATAGTGAAAATTAGCTTGTAAATGCTCAAGAGCCAGGGTAGTGAAGTAAACTGTTTTTTGGCAAGCCTACTGAAGTATATTTACCTACTGCATAAGCTCAAGGGAAACCTAATTTTTTCCATTCATTCATCATTCATTTTCCTATGGCCTACTCTTATTCTTCCTTCAGGGATAGCACTATTTATGATATAGATGGGAAAAAAATGTCATCTAATCGTACAGTGACTCAAAAACTCAATTTCAGGCCATCAGTTGGAAGACTCTGACTCATCACAGGCCTAACCAGGTCCTGGGTACAGCAGTGCTTCCCTGTTAAAACAGTAAAAACAAAACAATGGGTTGATAAGGATAAAGATGAGTAAGCTTGTCTTGGGCTGATCTATATGTCTTATTTCCACTTCTAACCTTTCCTTTTTTTTCTTCTTTTTGTACACTGAGTTTTACATTTTTTTCAGTATTGATGCCAACTTTGAGTTACTTAGTGTTTGAGTTGCATAATCTGTAAAGAATTGAAAAATTTTACAAGTTTTCCTGCTTTGGGATTTTTAAAAGCTTTATTTTTTTGCATTGAATTTTTAAAGAGCACTGTGTACTTTGTTGATTTTTTACCTTCTTCTGTACCTGCAATATTTAGAGAGGAAAATACATACTCACCTTATTCCATGCTTGCAACATACTTTTTAGTGTGTCAGAAAATATTATTTGTCTTTTTAAGAGCAATAATTGCTTATTTGGACACAATTCCAGCCCTCTGTGTCCCAGATTTGTACTTTTCCTAGCCTGGTTGTTGTTTCCACCATGTATTTTGATTTATTTCTCTTTATGTGTGCAGTTTTTCCACTTTGCTCTGTTGAATTTAATCTTAAAGTCTTCTGACCATGCCATCGATTTATCTAGATCAATTTATATTCACAACTTGTCCTCCAAAGGGTTTGCAGCACTTACTGTTGGGTGTCAAGACTGATAAGTCATCTACGTTGTTAATCTAACCACTAAATTACACAGGACATAAGACAGATCTCTACAGGGCCACCCACATCAAGCATCATCTTAGTTTCTTGACAGCAAACTGTTGATAGCTGTTTAAGCTTGATGATTTCAACCCAATTGAATCTGCTTATTGGTATCTTAATCTATACCATGCAATACTGTCTTAAAACTAGGGAAATATAGAACTCCATTAAAAGCTAATCATAAATAGCAAATATACCAGTACCTGTCTTACAGAAATTTATGTACATGAAATTCTATCTGGAAGGAAAAAGGAAATGTAGATTGAGCCATATGTAAGAGCTTTAGTTTGCAATCACAGATTCTGCCAGAACATGACATTTTCACCCATATTGTCTTCCAACTTTGTATCCTATGATGATATTACAAATGATTGCACAGCAGTATGCTTACTCTTCACATTCCATCCAGTCAACTATCATATTATCATTCTTGTTACTCATTCAGCCGTCATGAAGTGTTAACATCTAACAGGTACCTTCTTTGCTTTCCACACCTGAGGAAAATATATGTTAAACTCATGCCATTACTAACTCAGTTTGTATGGAATATAGATCACCTTAACAAAAAATGGGAATAAACTCTGCAGTATTAAATTTACATGATTCTTACCATTACGTGCAATTGATTAGTCAGGACTTGCAGAAGCAAATCAAATGGTCTTGGTTTTTCTCTATATCAAAACAAAAATAATTATATAATTCTATTTAATTAATTATTTTATATTTTAACTGAGCTTTGGTCAGGTTGTCCTGATTTTCTATGAAAGCTCATACAAAATATCTTTAAAGCTCCAGAAAAATATTTATCTCTTGTTTATACTAGCAATATAAAAAGCAGGTAAACAAAACCTGTTACTTCAGAATGCTGAGGATGCCAAAACCACTCAAACATTTTGTTTTCTGTCCTAAAAAAATTTTGATACAAATGTGGATTGAAGATTATATTAGAGATCTTAAATTTAATGTGATGTTCTGTGAGTAGGTTTAATGGGTAGCCACTGTTTCCATGGTGGAACTCTATGAACAGCTTGTAATTGTTGCACTCTTCGTAGCATTGTATTGTGTTAGCATTGCTCAGCCCAGAGGTGACAGAATTGTGAATAACTGAAGGGACTACAACAGACATCAAGGATGAAAAATGTTTCAACCTAATGAGAAATGAAATGGGAGGAATCACACTGATACTGGTCCATTGACAGCTTGCTGATATCCTTGGTGACACTAACATTCTTTGTGTTTCTGCTGGAGGGATCTCACAGTACTTAGCGCTATGCTGGGAAATCGAAAAACATCAAGAGCTGCATGTAATTGTCTAGGGAAAGGTTTGTTTGGGTTTTTTTCTGAAAAGGCAAGTGCTTTCCTGAAATAAAACTCACTCTAAATCACATTCTGTGTAGGAAAAAAAAAACAACAAGTGAACAAACAATTAATAAAACCCAACCCACAAACAAAACCAGCACCACCAAAACCCAACCCCTATGCTCACTGAATAAACTCTGAGTGAATGATGTTATAGCAAGTCTTAGTTTAGCCTCCAGAGTTTTGGGATTGGGGGTCTGGATTTGTGGTCACTTTTAATATGTTAGTATATCACTAATATGACAATTCTATCATTCTAATGTCAATTTTTGCAGCCAGATTCTACTGAATTGCCAAATTTTATCTTACATTATTAAAACTAAAAAAATTGGTAATAAAATGTGACAACCTCATTGAAGAAGTAATTTTCTGTTTAATTTTTGAAAATTAATTTAATGATATATTAAGAGTTTGTTTGTAATACATTTTCAGTACAACACATTAAAAGGAATGTGATATTGAAATGTATTGATCTGATATCTTATGGATTTCAGAATTTCTTAGGAATTTCTGTGTCAGTCAGAATCATAGAATGGTTGGACTTTGAAGGGACCAGAAAGATCATACAGTTGCAACTCTCTTTCCATGGCCATGGAAACCTTGTTTTGAATAGGGTTACTCAGAGTCTCATCTGACCTGGCTTGAACACCTCCAAGGATAGGACATCCACAGCTTCTCTATAACAGCCTTTCCAGTGTCTCACCACTCTGATAGAATAGCATCTGTGGTCTTACTTATTTATCTATTTAGATGGCAGCTGATATATTTCCCTCCTTTTTTGTACAGATTTAATTTTTTGTACAGATTAATTAAAAGGGTTTTAATGACAGAAAAGTTTCTGGAATAATAAAAAATCAAATATATTAAAAGCAGAATAATGAAAACAAAATCAAGATGTGTGGCATCATCTTTTTCCCCAGAAAATATGCCAAAGTGCTTCTTAAAATGTAAAATCTGAGAGAAGATATGCAGGCAATTCTTGACACATTGGATATAATCTCTCTCCTTTTTTATTTTATTTTTTAATAGTGCAAGAGCATTGTGGTTATCTTCAAGATACACAGATGATCATCATTTCAAGTGCTTAAAATTTAATTGCTGCGCCTTCAAGCTACAGCTTCTGCTATCCCTACCTGTAGGCACATCATGATAAATTCTGACAATCAGTCCGACACACTTCAAAAGACTGTACCATTTGTGTACCCCTAATCAGTAAAATGTAGAGCAACTGCTATGATGGTGTGACAGAGTGCATCCAAAAAGCATCACTAAGACCCAGCAAACTTTAAATGGTCTCTTACATGATGCTTTCCTTGTGAACATCTAAAGCCACTAAACTCCATAGTGCCTAATTTGCTACTACACAGTTAGTTACACTGACATTAATACAGGAAATTATTTCTGTTAGGAACATTCCAAGAAAATACCTCCTATCTCCTGAAAAGAAACTTTGTAACAATTTTATAGAGAGAATTAATTCTATTTCTTTTCCTATACGGACAGTGCATTTTGATTTCTGCAGAGAATTTCTAAATCAACAATTAATGACCCTCTTAGGTAGGGAATAATATTACACAGCTTTCAAGAGATTTCATTAGGACCTTAAACTGAAAGAAGAGTCCTACCAAAACTGGATAGTGGGGTGATCGATAAATACATATACAAAGAGTATTTATTTATAATATTCTGCAGTATTCAGGAGACTTAAACTTTATGACAGGGGGCAATTGTCCATACTTTTCTACAGTGATTCTGGACTACATTATATGCAAGATAACACAGTATTATTTTAAAGAAATTCTTCAACTTTTTGAGTTTTAAAAAAAATTTTAAAGGAAACAATATATAGATACATAAATAAGGATACTGTGAATTTCATATTTCCCAGAGTTATATGCTTATGTAACCATTGTGGTAGTTGTGTGTTATAAAAGTTCTAATTTGTGTGACATTTACCATGTGTATTATCAAAAGATAAATACACACAAAAATCCTGATTCTTACTTCTCTGAAGTCATCGTGGCAATTCTCTGATAGTAAAGCTGTGTGTGATATAACTCAATAATTCAGGATTTGTCTATAGCATTAAGAAGGTATGGAAAATTCCTAAAGAGAAATAAATTCAATTTTAAATTATCTATCAAACAGAAATTAGACACTTCTATCTATGAAGATGTTCACCTCTTTTGCTCAATCACAGGAGTAGCATAGATTATCATTTGAGACTTAACCTTTAGGTAGTTAAGGCTGGACAAGATCAATCCCATATCCTTTCATAGTGCCACAACATCCAGAGCACTTCGAGACATGCTAGCAGCCCTTCAGTTAATTAGAACTGGTTTATGGAATAAGCAAGCATCCGTATTAAATCACAATGCACACTCAATCAGGACATGTTATTTCCTTTCTTACAAATTTGGTTATTCTGGATTTACTTTTATGATAAACAGGGAAAGAGAAAAAGAGAGATAACAGAAGCTGCTTTAAATCTGGACTCTGAATGCACTCTGTAGGAATGATATCTTGCATATGAGATGCATTGAATGGCTTCTGTGGGGCCCTTTGCAGTACTTTCTTGTTTATATTTATGCATTGTCCAAGATGAATTACAGCTTTCCTTTCACCCACTGTGTATACATTTGTAACACTAACTACCATTGGATATCTCTTTGTTTTCATTCCTCAAAGTAGAAATTTTCCAGCTAACATCTTGGGAATAGAGTGACTGAAATGGCGAAGAAGTGAAAGGCAATGTTGTAATATTAATTTTATAGGAAAGCAAGAAAAAAATCTAACTTGTTCACATAAATTTAGCAGCTTTTGTATTCAAAGTTTGGTTTCTTAAAGTATTCTAATTTATCAAAGTAATGAAGCTATCCGCAGTTTGCTTCATTATGGTTCATTTTATATCAGGTTACTTGGCTGCACTGGTTCATGGTGAGTGCAAGAAACAGCACAAAGGTCACTAGTGAAAACATCTACTTGTGAGTGATATTGACTAAGGTTTACCTCTTTCAGTGAAGATGAACTCTTAGATATCTTATTGAGTTGGTTGCAAGTACAACTGGAAGTTGTGGTTTCACAAAATACAGTCTGAGAACATGCAGGTAAGTGTTCAAGTTACAACTTGTTGTTCCAACCTTGATATAGTCTAAAACTATATGGAGCTCCAGAAGGTATAAAACTTGAGAAAGATAGCATAGAATTTATGCCTTGTACTTGTAATGTCATTTACTGGATTCACAAGGCACCTAAAGCTGGAAAAGAAGTACTGGAGGCATACTTTTAAGATCTAAACTGTTTTCAGGACTGGTAGCAATGGGATGGCAGCATAAAAGTTCTCTGTAGTACTGTAACCATTAAATGATGCCGCAGTATCAGTGCAAGAAACAGCTTTCTTATTTACAGTTCTTGTTTAGAACTGCATATGATCAAAGACTGAATTTGAAGAACATGAATCAACTCTAGCAAAATAGGAAGTCAGGACATAAACATTTTCTATGTAATGGATCATTCTTATGAAGGTTCCTTAAGAATTTCTTAAAAGCCATCTTTAAAGTGAAGTGCAATAGCAGAACTTCATTCTCTGCTTGCATACATATGTTTCTTCAGCAAAGGATTGACAAATTAAACCTAATTTCTATGATGTACTGGTAACTGGAATTGAGCAACTTGTGCTGCGTAAAGATCATGTCTAATAATATAAGGTGTATAAAAATGATTGACTAGAAGACATGGCTGACTTTCATCTCACCTAAGTGTGTGTCAGCATGCTTGAGATTTTATTGCTGTGCTAAAACATAAATGCAACATCAATTTAATCAGAATATCATGCTGGGATTTGTCTGACCTAACTTTTTGGCAGAGCATAGGTCTAAGACATCAGCCCATTTTAATAGATGCCAAAGACAAACCTTGTGTCCAAATGTCTCTATTTATGAAGAGAGATTAAACTAGCTTTGAGATTATGCCTTACTTATGTAGCAAAAGTAGAGTATGTATAATCCTTTGTCTCTAATGAACTCTCTTTATGAGAACAGCAAATCTATTAGCACTGGTTTTATCCACACCAGGCTAGTTTTTATGGTGTGCTGGGAAACACTGATTTTTACTGCATTCAAACAGGAGGTGATAACCCCTCCTGCTGAGTTAATCCAGTGGACCTATCTCATACACCAATTAAAATCTCAACTTTTCTAGTATAGGAAGGAGGGAAAATATTTTTGAGGCAATCCAGGAACAGCCTGATGCAGGAGTATCTTGTTCTTATCTCTTATTAACAACATTTCTACAGCTTTCGCTATTCTATGTGGACAGAATAAAAATCAGGACGTGCAAAGTTTCTCCTTGCACTTCATCTTATATGTACACAAAATATGGATGAACTGGAGAATGAAAAGCTTCATGCATGGTAGTATTTAACATGTCACAACCATCTATTGTTTGTGTCCAAATGTCACTTTCAGTTGATAGCACAGTAATATGTGAAAGGTTAAAATTTCTAACTGCAGTTACCTCTTAGTTTTTCTGAGGAGAGGGATTTGTTCTCAAACTTCTGAAAACCTGAAAAGCAAGATACACTCTATCTGTTTTGCAGATGAATGCAACTTTTAGATCAGTGGGGCATTGTAGTAGCTACATAATGGGTTTTATGAAATGCTGCCTCTGCAGTTTATGAGCCGTAGCTTATAAAAGGTGGGTAATAATGAGTGGTTTCCATGGCATGTATTTAAAAATCAATGACAACACTTTTAAAAGAAAAGAAAACATTGCTTAACTTCTATATGTAGCATTCAGATTGAGCGTGATTGCTTCACACTGAAACTCCTGTGAGAAACTTCTTTTTTGCATGTGAAATTGCATAGAAAATATAGACAATCACTGCCTAGTTAAAATAATGATGATACAGAATATCATCCCTTCCTCTACATACAAATTGTTTATTCTGGGTCTACTCTGCTTAAGGTTTCTAGCATAAAGGAATAGTAAATTGCCAATACTCCATATTAATACCTGGGAAAACAGAAAGGCCTGCTGACTCCACAGTGATTTCACAAGGAAAAAGCTGTAAATACATTATCAGCATTTCTGCTCTAGTGGTGACTTTTATAACTCACTGATATCAGAGCTGAAGTCCTAAAAAATACATTATCATCCACAGCCAAGACACAGTATCATGTTTGTCAATCAGAGGAGACTATCCATTGTAGCGTGTGACTGTAGCACCATTGCCCTTTGGGTAATCACAACTTCTCTTCAGATGCTTGTGCCACAAGGTACTCATGAATGGCATTCCTTTTGTAAGCAGACATACACATCCACACAGAGCAATACTCCCCTGATCTGCAACCACTTGGGACTGTGAGGACTGATTGGCAATAGACATTTTTGAGGAATAAAATTAAGCAAAATTATAAAGAATGAAACATGCATGAAATTCCTTATGACAAAATGGGGCCTTTTCTTCCATGTTGCAAAATGTAAATGAAAATTATGTATTTAAAACATCAAGAAAAAGATTCCCAAAAGGCAAAGAATAATGATTTTTTTTAATCCTCTGCTTATGCACAAATACACTTTCAACATTTTCTTATTTTTAAGTAAACCTCAAGAATCCATTCATCATGAAAAATCCTAAGATAAATGAAATGTACCTCTAAACTAATTTTTTTTTGCACTGTATATGTTCATCAGGAAGATTAAAATTCCTACTCTATAAACACTGTATTTTGATTGAAAATATTTTTTAGTTCACATTACTACATCCTGCAATAAATTTACAGAATTAGCCACAACTTCTTCAATTCCTTTTTGTAGGTTATATAACACATATAGAAGGTACTGAAGGATATACAGTAGGATTGGAAGGCATTTTTGAGTCATTCAGTTCTACATACTTCCTTTCCTTACCAGAAATTAATACACCATCATTGTCTTCTTAAAATGATAGAATTCTTCCTTTCCTTGAGACTAAGAAGAGGTATGTTAACTGAAATAATGACATGAAAAATGTCTGCTTTCTCAAAGGCTTTCATAATAATGTTAAGACTGAAAATTAATAATATTTGGTGGAGGAGACTATGCAATAACTGTAAGTCCTGTCTTAGTTGTGCTGTTTGGAAATACTTTCTGTTTACATGTAAACTTTGCCAGTGAGAGAGAATTCACCACATAAAATCTACTTCAAAACTACTTCAAAACTACATAAACTATTTTCATGGTTATTTGACATAACAGTTAAATATATGCATGATCTCAGTTAATCTTATTTCATCTTTCTAATGTGGATTTGTCAAGCTCAAAATTGCAGCTATTGGATTATACTTGTGTGTAAGACTGGAGCATTCATTTATCTGTTCCTTTTGCAGCTATTCAAACTGTGATACAGTCCTCTTTTTGGTAAATGTGGTTGAATTTGTTAGCTTCTTGATAAAGTGAGTTCTCATTAGCCCAATAGGCTGTACTTTTGTGAATGCCCTCCTGTCTGCTTTAATCCTTCATTCGTGGATTAAAGAATTGAAGACAGCGAATGATTCTTACCAATGTACTGATGACAAAGGTAATACCTTTCCTGATACTTCTTGATACTTCTCACAGGTCTATAGGTGTGTATAGATCTATAGTCGCTGTAATGTACTTCATATTTATATTGCGTATTGCATATAGATGTATTCTTTATTGCATATTTATATCCCATGGATAATCCACTATGAACATCAAACTCTCACCAAACTCCCTTACAGTACCTCAGTAGACTTTCTCTTATGCACCTCCCTAGGCTGAAGGAGTTGTGGTTTGTCAGCCTAGAGAAGAGAAGGCTCAGTGGGTACCTCATAGTAGTTTATCAATACCTGAAGGGGGCCTACAGAAAGGCAGAGGTAGGACTTTTTAATAGGATATGTGACGGCAGGACTAGGAATAATGGATATAAATTGGAAGACGGTAGATTCAAGCTAGATAAAAGAGAGAAATTCTTTACAGTGAGGGTGGTGAAACACTGGAACAGGTTGCCCAGAGAGGTTGTGGATGCCCCCTGTCTGGAAGTGTTTAAGGCCAGGATGGAGAAGGCTCTGAGCAGCCTGGTCTAGTGAGAGGTGTCCTTGCCTATGGCAGCAGGGTTGGAACTAGATGATCTTTAAGGTCCATTCAAACCCAAACTATTCTATGATTCCGAGTTTTTTTCCTCCCTTAGTTTCATGTCCATATTTGTCTTGTCTCATACTGGATCCTGCATGTATACAAGCATAACAATCTTGTCAAGGATATCAGCAGATATATTGTTCAGCCTGTTGCATAAATATGTGCCCAAGTCCTGCTGTTATCACTGGGACTCAATCATACTGGTATGCTAAAGAAGTGCTTAAATGTTTGCAGAACTGAAACTTTAGTTAGGAAAATATAGTTTCTCCTCTGCCAGCACTTGTTACTCTACCAAACCACTTATTTGTTTGGCAAATTTTAATAATTCAGGACTTAAAATCATATGACAGAAACTAAGTAGTAAACTTATTTACTCGAAGTAGTAAAACTATTTCATGAAATACAGTAAAAAAATGAAGGTGATAAGAAGAAAATAGATCTTCAAGGATTTGAAAATTGATAAAGGCCTTAGATAACCATCTGAGGACTTAGCTGTTTATATTGACTACACTGAATCTTTGAACTTTCTAAAGTTTATTTTTCTGGTATTAACATTATGGAAGAAAAATAAAGTGGAAAAAAATTGATTTACTGGGACAGTTCTTTTAGAAGTTTATTAATGGAACATAGAATCTTTTAGCTCTAGGTCATCAGTTTTCCTCTAATCCAATTTTTATGGATTCATAGATTTTCAGGTCAGAAAAACCCTTATATTTCCTTCGCCTAAACTCCCTCATGACATAAACTATAGAATTTCAAACAATGTTTTCTAAACCGAGCACTTACCAGCTACTACAGTTTAAGAATAGTGTAGAAAGACAGTTTCCTTGTTCTGCTAGGACTGCTGAGGTGTCTTTATAAAATGAGTCTTTATAAAATGTGGCTTTAAAATAATGTCAAATAATCCAGAATTTGTGCACAAATTTCTCTCTTCTTTCTATGTTCTGATAACATTTTTAATTGCAATATGTAGTATTAGCCACAGTGCCAAAGATGTTTGTCTTATGTTACTGTGGTATAAACAATAAACTTAGATAACTTTTGTACATGCATTTAAATTTTAAAATTCAGATGGAATTTAGCACTGACATAGACCATAGTTACATTTTTGCTTCACATTTATGAAGTGCTTATTGACTGTCTTTTATTGGTATAGAGAAATATAGTAAATTTCTACTTTTAGTGTATAAGGCTGCATTGAATATCTTTCTGCTTTCTATGTAACCACTGAAAAGAGGACAAAACTCTCATTGCTTTTCATTAGGGCTGTTAATTTGAAAAACAAGCTAATTCAAAAGTGGTTGGGTTTCTATAAAGACCTGAACCTTCAAGTCTGTGAAGTAACTTCATAAATTTTAAAGCAATGGTATACAGACATTAGTTTAATTATAAAGCTATGTTTGATTACAGTGTTTTCAGAAAGGGCAATAAAGCCCTGGAGGCTCTTGAAATACAATGGTAAGTGATAGATTTTCCTCTTTTGATATGGTTTTTCCAATGTGGTCTGTTGTTCTTTTAATAATTAGAAAGAAATGTTTATACAGATCAGTTGCTTTTTAATGCAAATATATTTTGACTGTCTCACAAAAAAAGGAACAAAACCAAATAACAAAATAATAAAGCTCTCTGCACAAACTGAAAATCTCTTTTGTCAAAAATTTTGAAATATCATAATTTCTTTTTAATTACGTGAAATCAGTACTTGAATGTTGTACTTGGTTTTTTAGCTTATTTGAGATTTAATTTATCAGGATTTCATTTGAAATCTTTCCCTTTTGTCCTGGTTTGAGGTAAAATAGGGTAAATTTTCTAGTTTGTAACTTCACTTTTCAGCTAGGCCTCTTCTGTCTGACTAAACTCCGAAATTAACTGCACATTGCTCAGACACTGTTCGCTCCCAGACCGATAAGACCAGGGAATGGTATGCAAGAAGCTCTTATTTTCATTATTCACTATGGTGATCAAGGTCAGAAAGTTTGTCAACCACCCTACTGGGGGACTGGAAACAGAAAGACGTAGAGAAGTCCTACCTGCAAGGAGGAGCAGACAGGGCAGGTGACCCAAAATTGACCAACAGGAGTATTCCGTCCCATCTGCCCCATGCTCAGTATAAAAGCTGAGGGATCAAAGGGTCAGGCCTCTT
>VZTY01031801.1:111974-185617 GCA_013400935.1 Turnix velox | reverse complement strand
TGGGGGGGAGGGTCTTTTTGGGCCTAACCAGGACACCTTTCAAAGCCTTTTCTCGAGGAAAGTTTCTGTTGAAAAAAAAAAATTAAAAATTAAATATCTCTTTTGTGATAAAAAGCTATTTACCAACACAAAGAAGTCTGAAATGTAAACGCCCAGTTGTACTCACAGATGATTAGGAAAAGTACTTTGGAAGAGCAATGCTAAGAGAAAGTTTTTCAAACACTTTCAACTTTGTCTTAATTTTAACTACAAAGCTCTTACTTGTACATATGGCTTCAGTATTAGTAAACTCCATGTGAGACTGCAACTTCAGTTGCTACTTCTAACGTAGCACAATGAATAAATTTTCTTAGTCACAACGCAGTATGACTCAGTTACCATTTCTGCATATTACTTCTCTTGTGTTAGCAAGGAATCAGTGCTTTGCACAGACCACCTGCTCCACAGAGGCTGTAATGAGAATACCAAGCTTGTCTAATTGTTTGAGCATGGGACCAAGATCCATTTCTTAGAGCAAGCAGTTCTAGTCTGTCCCAACACAACACTGCATACATTTGCAATAAGTGAGCAGTCTGGGTACAGAGCTCATGTATGCCAATCAATTCAATCAATTTTTGCAGTGTTACGTAGATATTTCTAATTTGAATTTCAATAGTGATAAAGCTGTATGAAAATGTCTGGTGTCCTAAAACAGGCTCTCAAACAGTTTGGAAGATTTTTGAGTTATTCTGATAAGGTGGAAATTTTTAATGTACTACTAAAAATACTACATGTTATTTTTAATATTGCAAGTTATCAGTTCACTTTATGATTTTTTTAAAATGGTGTTAGAAACTTAATATTGGTTGATTTTGGATTTTTCACACGATTTCACAGCCAATTGCTATTCAAATTAATTTTTGTTTGTGTACACTAGGAAAACTTTGTATGCCAGCTTTTCTTCCTTCCCCACAGAGGTCGAGAAAGTGAAGAGTACATTCTGAGACAAATTTTTATTTCATATTCACACACCAAATTCTGCTGTAGTCAGAATCTTTGCACATGTATAACCAAGAGCTAAATGTGATTGATCCCTGCCCTCTGCCTATAATGGGTGCAGAGAGACCTACATAGGTAAACTTTATGCTTGACTTCTTTTTAAAGTGAATATAAAATGTAGCAGTAAATTTAAGCCCACAGGGAACTTTCCACATTGTATAATATGGATATCTCCATGTACACCACTCTAGAAAATTGAACCTTATATGAGCTATAATTATGACAAAGGTAAGAGAAAGTGTGATTTTCACTTTGAGCACTCTTCCCCTTTGTCCTTTGTCTGTACTTTTAGTCACCTTTAATAGCTAGGGAGATGGTTTGTGCCAAAGGTTTTCACACATGGTGGAAACTAATTAATCAGTTAATAATATATGAATCTTGCCCTACAGTATGAGTGCAATAACCCAGATGGGAAACCAGAAATATTGAGAATGCTAAAGATTTAATTGAGACATTTATCTTGGCAATGTTCATTCACTCTTATATTTTCATGTATTTAATCAGACTCATATCACAATTTATAAACTACCCTGATAGTTTAAAATTCAGCAGCTTCCTACTCATTTATGTACGACGCTGTTTTGATTTGTGAAAGCCACATTAAAATAACAGTCAGAGTTTTATTTCTGTTTCAACATAAACATATTCTCAGTCCAATTTAATAATTTTATCTCTCAAGCTAGGAGGAATGAAGCTGCTTTTTGAAAAGGACAGTATTTTGATGATAGTTGAAGACTTCTAATACGAGAAGTCTAAGCAAACAGTTTCAATGATAAAAGCATAGTAGTTCCAAATTCCTGCTATTTTTCTAGGATTGCTAGATGACAGATTGCTTTGTTTGCTTTAAAAAGCAAGTGCATTTCTAGCTGTTACGGTTGTGAATGAAGTCCAAACATGTAACTGAGGTAACAATGCTCTTCCTAGCTTACTGATTTAAAAAAACAACAGCTGAGGTGAGATATATTAATTTCAAAAGTCCACAATATTTCAGGCAGCAGTCTGTAGTTTAATGCAGTGATAAACATTCCACATTCAAACAGCAACACTTTCCATGCTGTAAGCTGCCTAATCAAAGCAATACTGAAATCTGGATAAGCCAACATGCTCTGCTGATATCTGAGGTAAATTATTATTTACTGACCTTTGCAAATTTTCACTTTAACTATTTATGGAACTTCAGTCAACATGATTAAACATAGCATGTCATGACTTCAAAACTCTACCATCATCTAGAAAACCCCAGGGGTGAAAAAGCTTAGCTCTGGACTTTCAGTTTAGTTAATAATTCAAGCAATATTTTATTTTATTTCATACATATATTTTTATCCAGAAAAGGCCTTAAACTACATGTGGTTGCAAATCAGGAGATGTAGCTGGGGAATACTTATTTTCTGTTTAATGTCATGATTTTTTTCCATTAAAAAACTAGTTTGAGTAATGCTTGTAAAAAATGATACTGGGCTAAGTGTTTTGTCTAATCCAGTACAAAAATTCTCATACATCCACGTTTTTATAGATATACACAAGTAAAATTCAATTAAATTTAAAAACTTAGCTATTGATACTCATTTTTTCAATAGAATTCTTCTTGAGGAAATAGATCCTTTTCATCTGAATTCTGAAAGCACATCACACAGAAACACAGTCTAAACATCCAACAATGCATTCCATTTGCTATCCAAATTACTACAGGGTACCAATCAAAATCAGAAAAACAAAATGAAAAACATAATGAAGCGCCATCGAATTTTTTGAGTTCTATGAAAATGACAGGGAAAACCAAAAATTCCAAATAAAAATTAAAAAATTGGAAAAAAAACCCCATTTTAAAAATCAGAGATAATATTCTTAAAAGATAACTCTGAATGCACATCCTTCTTCTGCTCAGGGAAAGCAACAATTCTGATTTCAATTGCTGGACTGAACTTTCCTACTGAATAGAACGTATCAGTAGAACTACTACTAATAACTCATTTGCTGCTCAGACAACTTCTGAAAACCACGTTAAAAGTAAAAAAGGAATGTGGAGGGAAAAACATTATTTTATTCTGAAATAGAATAGATGAATATGTAAGCATATGAAACCTCTTTGTTTTACCAGAGATTCTAGTTAATCCCATTCTGATCTAGGAGACATACAGATAATTGCTCTATGATTACTTTGAGTAAGAGATGTATAATACATGGCCCTAGAAATTGTAATTGTGAAGTGTGCTTAAGCCTGGTCTGTTGGCACTCCAGTAAAGTGATCCATGAGTTGAACTCAGCAACAAAATATGCTTGATAGGAATCTTTCAACATAATATTTGTAGTTTCTAGACAGGTATTCATTTAGAAGCAGCCATCGCAATCAAAGATATTTTACCACATGGCCGCTACTTATTAATTCCTCTGCTGGAGGTTATCGGTCTCATGGGCTCAGTCACAGAAAGAGAGCTCAGTGGTCTGGAAAAAGCAGGCAAAATTAGTCATAGTAAAAATTAAAGCCTGATTTATTTTGAAAAAGATTTTAGGGGCAACCACCTATGAACTGTGGTGATGATATGATTGGCTGATAGGTTCCCATGGATGAATAGTGATAACAAAATGAAGTCTCAAAAGCGCATGTGGGTCTGGGAAATCATCCCTCTTCATAGGAATATGCAGTAAATAAAATGTTAAGAAATGGCTTAGACTGCTTCATATAATGCCATAGAAAAACATTTCAATGTTATATTATCTATCTCCTTAGATTTATTAAAATATTTTTCAGACTCTTCAGATTGGAATTATGAGAAATTCATTAAAATCAGGCAAACTTTGAGATATAATATTTAAATCCACACTCTCTGTACAAATGAGAAGCATAGATTAAGAGACCATAAGATATCTGAGCCCAGACTGCAGTCCTTAATCAGATGTGAATGTATTCTGAAATCAGTAAAATTAGTTAAGATATATTGCAGTGAAGCTACTTGTCATTAATGTCAAGTGACAGTGATAAAGAATTTTGTGTTAATTGTCCATGTGGTCATGCAAAAATCTGTCTCTCTCATACACTCTGAGTATTTTCACACATAATTAAGTGCATACAGATGCTTGCAAAGAACCAAATTGAAAACTGGAAATTGAGTCATAATTTTGTTGATCTCATCTGTAAAATTCCTGTAGCTTCACCTGTGTTGTGTTTTGAACTCTGGGTTTGCAGCTTCACTAAAGCAAGCTAACCTTATTATAAAAACAAATACAAACTTTTCTTAGAAAGTGAATAAAAGAGAGAGTTCTTTTACTGGACAAATCACAAATTTAGATTGTACTAACCAAAGGAATTTTGTATCAGGTTACAGGAACTCTTTTGTATCAGGAAAGGAACTCATTTTAAAGAAAACATTATTCATTTAGGCTGTACTAAAGGTGGAGGAATGGAATCAGACAGTTCCGGGAAATTGGAAAAGCCCTGAGCAATTAGAAATAAAAATCAGGCCAGCTTTCAGATTTTTAATTTACACATGATTCCTCTCTCCCAAACAACTTTAATCTATTTCTAATCTACAATACTACAAGACCTTTAAATCTTCTAACATACTTCCTTAATCATAGTGAATCATAGGTCTAGTTTGATATTAACAGAGATACAAGAACAATGGAAACAAAGGTGATTATTAAAAGTTGATTTTACCTTCAGTAGTATTTTTCTTTGTGTTCAAATTATGTTTTTCTTTTCTTCCTCATGTTTTCTGAATGGAAACATTGCCTGTCTAATAATTTATAAAGAAACAGATAAATGTACACATAGTAACATTTTGCCATAATGTGTCAGAAAACTCCAGTGACACAAGATGGACATGAAGGGATTCTAAGGCAAGCAATGAAATAACAAAGTAATCAAAAAGTTTCCCTTTTTTAATATTTCAAATAACTTGCAAATGCAGTGAATTTTACCAAACAGTAACAGCTGAAACTGCTGGATGCAGNGACCACCCCTCGCCTGATGGAGCCCAGGATCCCATTTGCTTTCCATTTGCTTTTAAAACTGTCAAAGTTTTAAACCACACAATCCATTTCAGAACACCGATTTTAATCTCCCTGTTAAGTGAGAGGCCAGGCCATCCAGTGCTCTGAATCAGAGATTCTGAAGAACCTTTGGTTAGGGCTATTCTACATATATTTAAATATGTACGCGGTTGCAGAGAGAAGGAGAGCTCATAAGTAAGCAGGAGTAAATGCCTACATTGATGATTCCCTATTAAAAGAAGACAAGAGAATGATTGAATACTGGATTTTGCTTTGTACATGTCATGATTTGAAAAAAAGATATGAACAGTGTCAAATAACAAGAAGGCATGTCTCAGGTATTTTGCAACTTGGTGGTCCTTGTTTCAGTTAAAATCTATTGTGTATATGTGAACAATACATTCTTATCTTCCCCAAACTGCTGAATGTTTTCCTTCCTGGGCATCATTAAAAAAAACCCAAAAACTAATTATATAAATTATTTGTTACCACAAAAATAAGCCAATCATATTTTATTGAATGTTTTAGTATCTGAACAAAACCATAGTCCAATGCTTATATTATAGTTTTTCTTTCTTTGGAAACTGATGGTAGATGACAAGATACTAAGGCATCATAACACAAACTCATGAGATTTATTGATTCACCTCAAAGCTGCTGGAGTTCCCATACATCAGATCTTTCAAGCAGTAGTGCATTCACCCTATATCATATCCATTAAGGATTTTTTTATTATTAAAAATCCAATAAAATATTTATAACTCTGTTACAAACCCCTGATGGTAAGATAAGTGCAATTCTAAGCACCATGATTGTCTGACACAATGTTTTATATATTTCTTATATCTTATTTGGAGGTTATTTTATTTCTTTCTTTTCTTATTGTCAATCCAGTGATTTTAATTTCAAGCTATCAAAATTTTCAGACTATATGCAAGAGGAGACTTCCTGACAACTGTCTGAAATGTCTATCTCTTTCCAGGTAAGTCTGAAACTTAAATCTCCCTTAAAGCTATTTGAATATCCTTTTGTGAATTCAGAAATAATTAGATGATCTCTTATAATGAAGCAATTTATATTAATAAAAGAAAAGTCACAACCTATCTAATGAAGGCTGGAAGTGGACTCTTTGTTCCCTTGATACCCCATCTTAATGCAGCATCTTTGTGCTTCTGGGAAAGCAATTGGAAAGTATTCTCTGGTGATGTCTGTACTACAAAGAACATGAGAAGTTGCATGTGCAGGACAAATGCATGACACTTTGTCAGAGTGTACAGCCAGCGGTTTTCCTTGAAGCAGATGCATTTTGCTGGTTAAAGCAGAGTTTTAAGCTATTTAAATATGGCATCTCCTCCTAACACGAAAGATTTAGCTACCAATAAAAGTAGTATTTTCTAATTATTTTTCAAAGTAGGAATTTGTTTCATCAGCAAATGCATGAGCTATCAAGATATTCATATCCACTAATACCAGAGATGTTTTTTATAAATGGATTTTCAAGGCATTCACAGCAAAATTAAAAAATTTCAGCATTCTTGAAATGGTTTGGTTTCAGCCTTTACTTCTTTTTCAAGTTACTGTATCAAAAAAAAAATAATTTATGTCACTTCTCATGCAGCTTATAATTTACTACTAGTATATCTTAAAAATAAAAATTATTATTGAATAGATAGGATAAATTTGAGGAGACAGATTTGTTCAATATTCTAAAAAATACCTGTATCTAAATATTAGTGGAATAGCGAAAAATCTCTTTAGGCATTACCTGAGTGTATTTATGTCAGAGCACCTGTGCACATGGAAGTCACACCAGTTTAACTGCACCATTTTCTGAACTCATTTACCTAAGCTGACACAAAGAAAGACGGAGGATGGTTTTTAGCACATTAACTCAATTTCAGTTCAGGCTTAACATTTCAGGACTGCAGGCAAATGACATGGCCTTTCACCTGACTTGAAGAGAACTGAGTGGCACATGGAAAAATGCTGGACACTACATAAGAAATTACATAAGAAATCAGGTGAGAAGCACAAAAAAGTTTTCTGCCACGAAGCATAAGCACACATCATGGTGACTAAAGTGGAAGCTGAATGAGAAGAAATCAACTTCACAGAAAACAGGTGGGAAACTCTGGGCGCCTTTTGAGGAGTGTAGGCTCAAAAGGTCAGCAGCACCTGGCCAATCACAGCAGCAAGAGCACATGTGGTAGGAAATACTGAGGCAATAAAAATAACAAATGTGGGTTCAGTTGCATCACAACTTGCAGCAGGGGAGAAAAATTAATTAGGGATGGTGTTTATTTGTGCAGAGAAAGGAGGGTGGTAAAATGAAGAAAAGATTAAGAGACAGTAAAAGGGGGGAGTCACAGGGTCTTCAGACCTGTGCCTGATGCTGATGGGTAGTATCAGTCAGATAGCTGTCTGCTGTTTACTGTAGCATCAGCAGAGCAAAAAACCAGACCTATTGCCAGACCATCAAAGTCAGGTCTGTTGTCTGTGGTCAGGAAGACTTGTGGGAAGTGAGCGCTCTCACTGGCCAGGCATAGAATGCTTAATTCAGGATACCCTGGCACCATCAGGGCTATCCTTTCTGATCTGATGGCATTATCTCTACTGCCACTTTGTATCAAATTAGGTAATTCATCTTCTAATAAAAATAATTTATAAAGTGATTTCCATAAGCTTGAGCTGTAGAACCTTGGGAGGTATGTTAGTTGGAAGGTTAAATGAGCAAAAGGAAATTAGGAGTCCTTATGCTACTGCAGGGTTAATTTTTCCTTTCTTGTATCAAAATCTTTATCTGACCTGAAATACAAATTTTCAGACACTAATATGTCAGCAAAAGGAATTCCTCAGCATTAGCAAGTAAAACTGCAGAAAGGAAAACAGTATCTCATTCAGCTGCAGAGAATGATCGCTTGTTGCAATATTTCACTCTGTGGTTAAGCTGAGCCCATAACTTAAGGAGTGTCTTAAAATCTGTACGAGTGTCACTAATACAGTCATATATCCGAAAAAGTACTTTAGGAATAAAAGGTAATACATTTAAAATTATTAAAATTATTATATTTCAGATTTACTAGATATATGAATTTTCTAAACATAAGTTAATATGTATTCCGTACAGATAAATGAGTAAAAGTCCATGGTAAATTTAAGCATTTAAAAATAATACCCTCACTTAAACATTTCCCTAAAGTAACTCATAAGAACTGTCTTTCTCTTTTATTAGTTGGAATGTAGAAAGGCATATGAGACTGTCATGGGTTTTGTTTGTTCAGGGATGAAACTGTGGTGTCTTGTAGAAAATATTGCACTATTAGTACACACAACACAAGCAATATGCTGAAAGTGCAAGTCTACCACATTTGCTTCCATAGCTACTGTAGACTTCATGAATACGTTTCCAAACTAAAATTGTAATTAAGTTTTACACAAAAAAGGGGAAATTTCCTCAAGAAAAAAAAAAATTATTATCTAATATGTATTTCATTATAGCATTTCTGAGTAGATGGTCAGTTTTGAAATGCACTGATTTTTATACCTAATTTATGAGGTAATTGAGGTTTCCTTTCCCCATGGGAGACTGAACCATTTGAGTCTCTGAGATTGAGGCTTAAAGGGGTCAATAACAGGATACAGTTGCTTAAACACAAACTAATTTCCTAACTTCCCTGCTTAACTGGGAGACTTGCCTAGGCCTGTTAGGTTATCTTTGAAAGGGAAGGGTTTTGAGCATGTGTTGTTTAAGATCCAGTGCCCTGAGACCAAACCCATGTATAACAAAGTGGACTCTATATAATAGACTCCTAAACCTTGGAAAGTCTATCCTAGTAATTCTTTGCACCAATCACCTAAGTCTGTCTCAAAAGTCCTAGAAAGTTTGAGGTTTTAAATTTACATTTTCGAAGGGCATGGACTTCCTATATGCTGTCTAAAACAGTGTCTTCCACAAATAACATTTCAAGCCCTTTAAATGCCAGTTCATTTGCCTTCAAATGTCATTCTCTGAAATTATGGTGGCACTCCTGTGTGTGACATTTCAGTGTGGAGAGTCATTTTTGCATTAAGGATAAATAACAAGGATTAGATGGAGTGTAGAGGAAGGTAGTGCAGATGAAGTCTTTCACCTTTGGAGCATTTGCAAGGCCTGTGACACTATGTAGCATAACACGAATATCTGTTATGGTTTGAAGGTGTAATTATCTTGAGATGTCTTTCTGCACCGTCTTGTGATTATTTCAGAAGTAACCACACTCTCAGCTAAACAATAGCTGATGAAGTGCATGCTTGCTCCCAGGGTATTGCAATGCTGAATAAAGTAGATTAATTTAAAGTAAAGCTAAAGGGTAACATGGATTGAAAACAACCTGTTTTATTCTATACTTAAATGGAAATGGAGTGCTTATCAGCAGGAAGATAAGGATTCCCTGATTATAAACTTGGTGTCAAGCCTCGTGTGGTACTTGTCTCCTCATCAATGCTGAGGCACAGAGTAATAACAATGTAGGAAAGCCTACACCATGAAGACTATTCCAGGCAAGGAGATGGGTTTTTCTAGTCTCTTGCATTTTCTATGTGCTGAATGTGTTAGCAGCCTTTGCACTGTTTGTTGAGTTTCTTGATGCTTCCCTACTGTACTCCTCAGTCTGTGCTGTCTTACCAGACTGCCTCATCGAGAGACTGGTCTCTGCTGCATACAAACCAGAGCAAAGGAAAATTTAGATTAGATTATGGTGTTGTGATACTAAGTGTGCACATATTATGATTTTACATATTTGCATAACTCTCTTATACTTTTTTTTTTCCCTTTTTGGTGTGGTGTAGTATTTTTCATGTATTTACATCTCTTCATAAGATAGCACTTAATATCTTGTTTAACTTTAGCCCACAAATGCTTTAGCGTATTCTGGAATGCCCCCAAAGTAGTAAACATGAGATTCAATGCTTCTCAATTAAAAAACAATCTTGGGAAACAGAAAAAGACAACTAAATACTAAAGGAATCCTTTTTTGTTATGCATTGCCTAATTCAAAGTACAGAGTTGGACATTTCTAGACAGAACAGAAAACTGTAAGACAAACTTCTGCTATATCTGTTTTTATGGCATTGTGGAATGGTAGTAGCAGCAATGATAGATAATCCATACTGAAAACTACCGAAGAAAAAAAAAGTTCCATAACATAAAGCCATATCCACAGGTTAGGTCACAAACATAAAACAAATATTTGAGTTATTTCATGAAGTTACGTATTGATTCTTAAAGAGTAATGCACAGCAAAGACTTAATCTATAGTGCTGACAAGGAAGAAAAAAATCAATGGTGACCAAGAAAACAGATACAAAAAGCTGCTGAAATAATGATAGTGTGAAACTAACTATCAGCTAATGCTTGCAGATATGGCTGAACCAATAAGGAATAAATACGATCTTACATTGATATACCTATTCCTTAAGCCCTTTGCTGTCACTGCCAATAATATTAAAAAACATCCAAAGGAATATGAAAAATTTAGGTAGCAGTGTGAATATTTGGCATGAAACACATGTAGTCCACTCCCTTCCATCCCTTTTTCCCGTTACTCATATTATACAGAACTGGGTAGACTCAGGAGGACATGATAGCTCATGAGTGATACTCTAATTTCATGAAATCTTAGTGCAAAGACAGGTTTGAATAACAACTTAAAGAAATCAGACTTCTCATGTAAGATAACAAAGAACCATCAAATGAATCTCTTTGGGATATCATGTGAAGGAAAAGGATACTGAGATAGAACTCATGTTTTTGCTCTATTTAGCTGAAAGAGAACATTTACACCTGATATGAATAGCGAGAAGTCTCCGAACCCAAAGAATATAGAAAAATATTTGCTTCTATCCATGAGAAATATTTGGCAACAAAGGGACTAAAATTTACATATATTTGTACACATCATACAGAAAAGTGCACTGGCTTGAGGAATGCTGAGAAAAGTATTGATAAAGCAATGGGCTCAACTCTGAAAGAACTGGATTCACATTTCAATTCTAGAGCTCCTTTTCATGTGCTCTAGATATTTCTGTGTTTGAGATATGCTACTGTGAATGTTCAGAGAAATTAGTATTCAATATGCCTGTACTTCCAATGAAGAGGTTTGTCAATCTGCATTCGCACACCATTTCTTATAGTAATCTGCATTTCACATGTACAAATGACATAACTAACCATCATAATGTAAGCTATTTCTGTCACAGTTAGACTGATATTTGAAATTCAAATAAAACATGAAGAAATTCAGAAAAGAATTACATACTTATGATTCTATTAAATACAAATAATGATGCATAATGTAGTTACCTGATACCATTACATGAGCATTCTTCATTATGAATTTGAAAATAATTTCTTGATTAAAATTGCTTCAATCCCAAAAAATTTCTCTCTGGTAAAAAATAAATTTAGAAAACAGAACCTGGTGAGTATTGTGAAAGGATGAAATAGGAGAAAATTTTAATAGTAATTTCTATAAAATTATTACCACAGTACAAATGAACATTAAAAAGAACATTTAAATTATGGATATTTACTGTGTGTTTTCTCTTCTGGCAACTTTCCCACTAACAATAATATTCAGTGAAAAGCCTTTAATCTGTTGGTTTTTTGGTTGTTTTTTTTCAATCTGAATTAAATATAAGAATTTAAAGAAAAAAAAAACAAAAATCAAAACAAACCTGAAGGAAGAAAAATGTCATCCTTATATAGTGAATATCAAAAGCTTTCTCACGCAGTAGTTTTCCCTGTCATACGTTCTCAAGAATGAAGAATATAATATTTGCATATTATGCAAGTGAATCTAAAAATGCCTTAGGTTTTTAATCAATTAAATTTAATTGTGACTATCATTTTATACAATTCCTGAAGAATCTTAAAAGCCACATCATCTTTCAAGGATTGAAACTTCACACATATTAAGGTGTTAAGAAGCTTTCTGCCTTTTTTTTTTCAAAAGGTATTTTAAAATGAGGTATTTTATTCATCAAAATAGCAACTGAAGTATAAATGTGTGAAAAGTACCAGAAAATGTCTATTTCTCATTAGAATTTGAAATACCAAAAAAAAATTTTATTAGACTTGTGAATTGCAATATGCAAAGGACTTTTGGCTAACTCTTCCCTTTTACAAATAAAAGTCAAACATAAATAAATATTCAACATATGGAATGAGGCAAAACATATTTTAATACTCTTATCAAAAGGTGATCCTCCTTTGTACTTCAGCTGTCTGAAGTCGCTCAATATTAATATAATGACAGAAATACTTTGTAGACTACGATCCAGAAATGTGAAATACTAGGCAAAAGCAATTCATGACTTATTACTCAGGAAAAAGTGAGAGCCATGCATGCCAGAATGTCCAGTGTACTCTAAAAAATATGCTGAAAAGCTAAGTAATACCAGTGTTGGTCAAGAAAGTTATTTAGTGTGATCTGGAAATGACCTTTACTATCTGAACGCAGGACTAAAGTAATAAAAATGATCTGTGGGATAGGATAGGAAGACTGGCAACACAGAACACAGATCCATAAAGGTTCAGCTGCAAATTTTATGTGAATGCATATCATATTTCCTTAGATTTTATCCATTTTTATTTTACTATCTGATAAGATGCCATACATTTAAAAAATAAGATATACAGGGAGATTCACATTTTAATTGCATAACTGCTGGAAGGTGAAAATTGCTTGAGAATATACAGAGAGAATTTGGTATGGATGGGTTTTATTTTTAAAATATAGCTTTAGCAGAGAGAGAGTTTTTCTGACTTCTTGAGGGTGGGGCAAAAAGTGGGGAGATGTATGGGATGAACTTTGGACAGGAGCCAATTAATATAAGAACATGAAAAGTGTCCCTAGTAGTAATCATGCTGCTTGGATTGTTTTTTTTTTAATAATAATAATAATTCTCACATATCTAACTTAAAGAAAATATTTTGCTGACCATGTGTAGGCAGTTGCAGACAGCCAGCCTCAACTGCTATTTTTTCAGCAACAGTAAAATATACATTTTGTACTAGTGTTTGTATTTTCTTCGTCCCAGTTCATACATCTTTCTGTGCTCTGCCTCCACACTCTCTTGATAAGGCAGGCAGTCAGGTTGAACTATCTCCTTCCATTCATTTTGCAGTCCATTTCAATGGAATGATCTGAAGTAAAACAGTAGAAAGCTCTTGCTGTTTTCTAACCTTTCCTAAGAGATGACCTTTACATTAGATATGGTATAGTGACCTACTCTGTGGGAAGCCTTTTAAAGACAGTTGGTTTGCCATTTCCCAAATGGATTCGCTTGTCTAGGAACCAAATCGTTAGCTGTCTGCAAGTCAGTCCTTTGCTGCTCCTATCAAAAGCTTTGAGGCTCTTTAAGTGTTGGAAGTTAGCCAGAAAGATTTAATGTTGTGTACAAGTTCTGTTTCAGACCTCAGACCTGAATTCTTTATAGCTAGATTACTGATATCTCAACCACTCAGTCTCTGTGGGAGTGAGATGCTGGTCCATACCAGGAAGAGAAAGGAAGGGTGATCTTAAGTGAGATTAACCATCTCAGTTCAGGAGAAACTTGAATCTTATGATATCACCACTGTTGCTTAAAGATGTCCTTTTTAACTATTTGACCCTAAATGCTTTATATTCTCTTTCTTTCAAAGCCTCCTACAAGCATAACTAATCATAACAACTCATGGTACAAGGTGGTAAAGGACCTCATTGTTTTTCCAGAAAAAAAAAAAAAAGATAACTTACCCAAGTTCTGGTTTATTTCATGATGTCAAGACAGACAAATTCTTTCCTGCCTTCTACCATACTGAGCTCAGTGACTGACAGTTTAATGCCAGTGAAGACCTTATTTCTGCAATGCCATTCTTTCCTGAACATTGCATTTTACGTTTCTTATAGAGCATAAAATGGCTGGAAGCAAAAAGACAGCTTGGAAAGAGGGGAATCTGTTGTCTGAAAAAAATTGCTGTTTAGTTTTCTAAAACACAACGACATCCTTGGAGTTAATGCACTTTGGTATATATACTTATTGTAAAGCATTATAGACATGTATAAAAATAAGTCAGCAGCCTTAAAAGAGAAACAGTGTGTCACAGAGAGCACTGTAATCATACGGGGTTGTGAAAAGGAATCAGTTGCTCATTGTACCTTAAAAATCACCAGCAAACATCAGGAGATAGTAAGTTCAGAAAGAAGAAAAGCAAGAATTTCTTGACAGTCTGTAGTTAAGCTGAAAAGCTCCTTGGCTCGAGACATGGGGGTTCTAAAAGTCTAAAAGGAACTCAAATGGAGAAACTGTGAAAAGCAAAAAGGATGATGCAATTCAAAAATAGCATCATTGTTTCAGGCTGTAATTGAGGCATCAGTTATTGGAGGCTTGGAGAACATCATGAAGAACTAGTATTTACTCAGGGCTTTAAAATATGTTCATATATATACATACACACACTGTAATTTGTTCCTGGCATCTGCATTTCACCACTGCTGGCAAGATAACACCCTGATAAATCAGTCTATGGCCTTTTCCACCATAGACAGTTATATATATTTGTAACATTTATCATTTATTTTATTTTGTGCAGATGCTATGGGTGAATTTCCACATGGTTCCTAAGTACATATTTGTGGACAGTGGTTTATCTCCACAGTACAAATCAATTAGTTATATCCATATTTTTCATGTTCTGAAGTATTTTCATTTTAGAAAAAAAATTAATTCACCTCATCAATTCTTAATGTGACATAACCCAGACTTTCAACTTTTTTTCAGTGAATTGCAGTAATTTCTTCATCGAGTTGGAATTGTTCCCATGAAACAAAGCATCTTTTGAGTCTATTTCTGATTCTTTATTTTGTACATGAAAGATAATAGGTTTGAAGAAGGCCATCCATCTAAGATACTAGTGAAAAATATACTCGGAAAAATTTTTAAATTAGAATGGATGACAGTAAAAGCCTCTATCCTTTCCCTCTTTCCTTTCTGGTGTTTCTAATTACTAAATAATTTCTAATTTACTAATTAATTTTTAAAAATAATTTTATAAATAATTTTCTAATTTACTGATTTCTAATAATCTCTAAATAAATAAATGTTTTTAATAAATTCTGACCCTACTTCACAATTATTTTTATTGTGATCCATTTTCATTGGAATATAAACATTAGAGTGGGGATTGCTGATAAATTGAACTTGCATTTGATGAACTGTACATGAAGAAAGATTAGACGAATATTTTCAGTAATGAGATTTTTACCTTATTGATTGGGATTGAAATCTCATTTCCCAAACTGAAATTATTATACTCCTAAAAGAGTCTTGTCTTTATCAAACTTTCACTCATTTTTGTATAATACTCCTGATTAGTGGTATTTCAGGAACTGTGAAGTTCCTGAACCACCAAAAGTGACGTGAATAATTAGATATAAACTGCCAGCATTAATTCACCATTTGTAAAGTTCTAAGTTTGGGAATCATCAAAACTTTCCATATCCCAGTCCCAGCCATTAGAACCTTTGAAAAACCTAGGGCAAGATTATCTCTCTCATGGACTTGTCTTTACAGAAAGCTCTATTCATGGGGTCAGTGAGATTTTTAGAAAGCTCTTTCCTTTATTTCTTCATATCTTAGGGTAACTCATAAAAGTATTGCTACATTATTTTAAAAAAGATTAGGATGTCTGCTTATAGATACAATTTGCTAAGTTTCTTCTCATGCAAAAGTGACAAAGTCTAACAGATATGAAGTTCAAATCACTCAAAAATGTAAGAGCACAAGACTTACTAGCTTTGTAGGATGGCTTCAAGTAGAGTAAAAAGTGCAGGGTAAGTTATACTTAAAAACATGTCCCAAACTAACAGGTATTCAAGCATGATAATCCATTTTTTCTTGCATACAGTGCATGATTTTAAAAATCAGATACTTTATTCATGGAAAATTCTAGTATTGCTTGGTTTTGATTTAGTGTTAGGAAATTTTGAGGAATCATTTTGTCCAGATAAGCTCAAAATTTCTTTGGATCCAGAACCCAAAGCACCTTGCATAAAAAAACCAAGCAACTTTGTAAAGTATTTAAAATATGCTCTACCTTTTTGGAAAATAAAACTCACCACTTGAACGAAGCTTGAAAAAAAGAGGTTGCAGATACAGAAATGTTATCCATTGCTATAATGTATGTGGTAGATTACCAGCAGGTGTGTATCTGGTTCTGCCATTGCTCCGACAGATACATTATACATCAAAGCTGATGCAGTGATTAACACTGCTGGATAGATTAACCCTAATGGATAGAAATATACACTGTAAGAAAGAGAAAACATTCCAAAACCAAGAGGGCATTATTTGCCTGAGGACTAGCTCCTCACACCATAACCTCACTATGTAGCATTTATTTTTCCCCTATTAAGTTTCTCTTTACCCAAATTAAAAGCTTTGTTTTTATCTTGTCTGTGGGAAGTAGTTGTTTTAGTTTCCTTAAAACCTAGGCAGCTCAAACTGACCCACTGATGACCCTTTCCCACAAACACATTGTCTAAGCATGATACAAATGGGCAATGTGAACCCTCTTTTCAGAAGTATTAACTATGACTTCCACATAGGTAACCATAAACTGTATATAGATTCATAATTTTTATTTTTCATTTCATTTTACAGAACAGTATAAACAGGAAGTTCAAAACAACATGTTCAATTTGTTTTTTAACCTTCAGTACTCTGAATCATATTCACAGTAAAGATCTAGCAAGACCAACTTCATTATACTAGGAGTTAGAATTAGTTATGTGACTAAACACAGGTATACTTGGGCCTGAAAATTTAACCCTTTTCAGTATTTCATTATTATTATTTAAGCTTCTCCTTCTTGTAATAAATCATACAAAAACATCTGAAGAGTTTTAGTTGTTTCACTTCATCTGGAAAGTGATTGTTTAACTTCCTAGGTTTATATTCATAAGTTTTGCAAATAATCAACATTTTTTTCCTCTCTTAATTTGATAATAGCCACTAAATTCCCTTCTAAACAATTATTCTCCAAGTCTGATTTCTAGCTGTTTCAATATTAGCGCATCTCTTTTTCTTTATTTTTTCCCTTGTTTTACACCATTACACAGAAAAAAACTTTCTATATTATATATTCTATACTTACTATTCTAACTAGCTTCAGATCTACTTATATATAATCCTAGCTCTGAAAATAAGTGCCCGCTGTTCACCAAATTCAAATAATTAGATAACTTTAACATAATTATGGCTGGTAATAAAGAAGAAATGATGAAATATTGTTCTCAGTATAAATAATTTAATGTCTCTAACTTTTTTACGTGGAATCACAGAACAAACCTCGTTGCAGCTCTTTCACTCAAACTCGAACTTTAGTCATATGATTTATTTCTTGCTCAGAAAACTGTCAGGTTTTTTAAGCATTGGGTCTTTCAGAATTAAATTGTCTTTCTATCACATTCTGGGTACCCTGTAACATAAATAATCTGTAATCATAACTGACTGCAGTGCATTCTGAGAAAAAATTTAGATCCATTCTTAGGAGTTACCCTCAGCTCTTAACTTTTTTGGGGTTTTAATGATAAAGATATCTGGATCTCTGAATAGATAAAAGACTGAAACATCTACTGTTTACTCAGAAGTCAGATCCCAGGTGAAACAATAATCTGTTGTCTGAGAGTGCAATCTTTCAAGTAACAATGTTGCAGATAAAGAAATTCCTTTTCAAAAAAGACAAAATTGGTAGTGTTTCTGCTATTTTTGTTATTATCTCTTATTTTGGTACCAATAACTTCTTCAGTCTAGAAGCATTAAGGAATGAAAAAGAGTGTGAGGAGGCTGCAACATACATAACACAATTTGTCGGAGTACTGTGACAGCTGAAAAATAGGTAGTGTATTGACTTTAATGACCTAGAAAGAAAATTTTGTGTCTGTAACAACCAGTTTTGTAAACAGCTGAAGACCAGAAACTGTTTTTTTTAAAAAAATCCACCTTGAATCTTGTCTGAGGCATCAGTATCGTATCTGAAATTCAAAATTAGACTTTCCATTCTAGGCACAGTTCTCTGCAAATATGTAATCCCAAATACAACTGCAAATTTATTATTTTTGAGTGTTAGAAAAGAAAAAGACATAAAAGGAGAGCTTCAAACTCTGTGAAGAAGAATATAGCAAATTTTATAATATATGGCATTTAGATTTGTTTCAGCTGCGGTCTTCAGCCTTGCTATTAGTATAAGTAATTAGAGTGCTTGTCAAACAATGTATTTAATGACACTCATGTCTCATGAATCAGGTTAATTGTCATGTTCATAGCAGGTAGGACAGGATATTACTTACGCTTTTTAAATTGTCTGTTTTTCAAACTCAAGTGTTTCATAAAAGGAGGACTATAAGGGTCACATCCAAAATATCAGACATACGACAGAATATATCTAATTTAGTCCTTGATATTTTAAATATATCTATTCACTTACTTTGCTCATTTTAAACTCAAATCTATTCTTCTGTGTTATTCAGCCATAAATAGGCAAAAACCCTAACCATTTTGGAAGTATCTGACATTGAGATGTTTCTTCCGTGGTAGGAAAAGAGATTACAATTTTAGCTCTTAAAGTACAATATATCAAAGTGAATCTTTCATCAGGGAAAAATTGTCTGAAGGCAAACAGGGGAATTTAGGAATGAATGAACATTGGCGTTACCCTTACCCAAAGACATTGAGGCATTAAATATTTTAAAGCAAACATTTTAACTTCTGTGTGTAGTTTGTGGATAACCAATGAGAGTCTTGATTAATATAAGCAATGAAAGTAACCTCCCAGGCTCCCAATAAAATACAAATAAGTGTCAGGAAGTTTGGTCAGACCCATAAACAGAACATTTGATAAAATCTGTTTTAGTTTTGGATGAGATACTGATCAAAAATGTAAATGATACCTGTCATCCTTCCTTTCACAGTGAAAGATCAACACCCCTTCTTTCTTTAGGGTGTCCTGTGTCACAAGAATTAAGACAAGTAGACCTTGACTCAAAGAATGAATGAAATTCTAGAAATATAGTACAGCACCATTTCAGTTTGGAGTGAAATTTATAAGCCATCTAGTCCAGTTTCCTGCCCAAAGTAATCTCAAAGTCAGATGAGGTTGCTCAAGCTTGTGTCTAACCATTTTAAGTATGTCCATAGGTGAAGACTGCAATCTGGTACAGGAACAGCCACTCTATTTGCAATATTGCCTTTTTTCATACTCCCTTTGAATTTCTGTTGCTGAAACTTTGAGTTGTATCCCTTTGTCATGCCTGACTGTGAGCCTTTCTTCTGTTAAACCCCTACCATTGAGATAATAGATTACTTTAGTGTTCCTTTCCTTGAATGTTCCCTTTAGCAGACTAAACAAGACCACTTCCCTCCACCTCTGAACATATCCTAAGCACTACAATCCTCTTACTTATCTTGGTGGCTCTCCATTGGACTCCCTCCAACTTGTCTAGTATGTCTTTTGCTTTAGGAGACTCTGAACTGGATTCACTACTCCAGGCATATCCCCAAAAATGGGAGATGAATAGTTTTCTTTGTCTTCCTGCATAGGCTTTTGCCAGTTTTGTTCAGGATGGGGTTAGTTCATGTATTGTTTTATATCAACATCAGTACTTTCATAATTCCTCCACAGAAAAGTATTAACTGATTTTGCTTTTTGTAAGAAATTCTCTTTTTTGAGTATTTCTATGGATTATGTGGATCACAATAAAGAATTTATCTTTTCCAAATATCTGTTGATGTGTTTCTGTATATATGAGTAGAGAGTAGAACCATTTGAAAACAGAACCCAATGATGTACAGGGAGATGGAGAGGTAATTCTTTTACTTCTTTATTATGAATAACTTGACCCAACACAGTTATTCTGTTTGCTTAACAGAAAGTCAATGGAACAGTGGAAAAAAAAAAAACAACAAAAAAAGAAAAATATAAATACTGACATTACCCAGAAACTCATATATTAGCTTAATACAAGCAAGGTAAATAGTAGTGTTAACAGATTTTACATACTCTGTTTTTACCTATGTTACAAAAATAATTAATCTCCTTCCTTAGATTCATTCAACACCAGCTAACTGGCTGGAATGAATGGCATTAATACAAATCTGTTTGATCTGATTCAGTGCTGCTTTGATTAGACAAACTTAAAATGATAGAAATGGAGGACTTGCCTCGTTCATTGAAGTCATTGCTGTAGTGCTGACTTCAGGAATAACTGTCCTGGCAT
This sequence comes from Turnix velox, assembly GCA_013400935.1. NCBI lineage: Eukaryota > Metazoa > Chordata > Aves > Charadriiformes > Turnicidae > Turnix > Turnix velox. The sequence continues at coordinate 165,290 of VZTY01031801.1, read as the reverse complement.
TCATCAGGACAAGTTAGAGTTTAGAAACAGGGTGTTTCTAAAAGTAATGGACAGTTATTCAAGTAAAAATAACTCTTCCAAGGAGTTATGTTTAGAATTACCCAAACATATTAGACAGATGATTACAAATGTTACATTCTAGCTATAAACATGCAGGTTTTATGTGGGAAAGAGTCCCTCAGTGACATATAACTCATTATCAGATGCATGCAACAATTACAGGAAAAACAATTTGCCTTTAATTAACTCTCATTTCTTTAATCAAATGGCTAATTAGTGGTAAAAAAGAGCATAGATTAACACCATGGTTTTCATTTGTTATCTTGAAATTATTTTCCTTCTTCAGTATTTTCTGAGAAAATAATTTATGTAAACTGTTCTTTAGTTGTACCACCCAAGTACTAAGTTTGACTGCAAATGATCACCTTCATACCCTTGGAACTGTGTTGTTGCGAGGAGCAGTTATGATCTCCTTTATGATGTAAATGTGACTGCTACAAACCCACCAACACCAGCTACAGAATGACTTCCTCTCCTCAGTGCCTTAACTGATTGCTGTTCAAATCTGTCTAATAACTCTCTAAGCCACACAGATATTGCCAGCTCTAATATGGACTTGACAACTATGCAGCCAAATTTCAGATGTCTTTCAAGGCCTAGGATACCTCTAATCCTGGTGGAATAACTAGTATGGCAATACAAAATGTCTGTGCAACTTCTACAGTAGGGGAATCTGAAAATATTGTTTTCCAATTTTTGAGTCTACTCTTCACTTCTTTTATTGACTTTTATAAAAAAATAGAAATATCTTTGAAAAAATCATAGCATACACAAATTCTGTGGTATTTACCTTTTGTTACATTTTAATGAGCAACGTAAAACTCCTGTAAATAGTACTTAATTTTCTGTCAGTCACTCTTTTATAACCAATCTCAAGAGTGCTAAAACAATGGTAATACTACTTGTTTTCTGGAAAAATGATGGAATATATGATATGTGGCGATTTTAATTATCTAGCCAAATCACCCTTAAGTAGTCATTATTTTCTTCAGCCTTAATTTGTTAATCAAGATTCTCAAATACAAAATATATTTAATGTAATATATGCATCATAGTTCAATACTAAGTATTAAGTATGTTGTCCCCAGTTTTCTTTATTGATATTATTATAGATTAAAAAAAATATATTCTCTTGGGAGTAGATCTGTAGAGAGAAACAGTCATCTATCTCATTGTTGACAGGAAGTATAAGAAGGCAGAATTGAAACTTTTATGTGCCTGTGCATTTGGAAAGTGATGAAAAATAAAAGAAAAATTAAGGTTTTATTTAGTTTTTAAAGCAAAACAATAACAAAAACAAAGCAAAATAAAACAGAGCAAAAGAAATAAAACCACCAAAACTCCCCAGACATTTCACAAAGCAATATTGTTCCTGGAATCTTCTAGATAATCCTTGCCCAAACAAGATATACACCTTGGAAGGGGGAAAGTTAGGTTTTGAACCTTGCAATTTAGTTCTGGAAGCTATTGACTGACATTACCCCTTTCAACGAGTCCCAGATACACTGAAAAAATTCTGAATTCAGTTTCTGCTCTATTGATACCCATCCTTGCAGTTTAGAATTCCATATTTCCTAAACCACTGGTGGAAATGTCACATCATTCTGTGACATGCAATCACTGAAGGAGCCTAAGGCCATACTAACTGGGGTTAGGAGACTGAAAGTGCTACATTGAAGTTGATATAAAGGGAATAGGGGAGACAGTTTAGCATATGGAGTACTGGCATGCTGTTCTGTGTATAGTAGAAGTGCGGCTAATGCACTCAGAAAAGTCTGTCTTTTACCCTTTCCAGGAGCACAGAAAGAGTTACCCAATGTGAGCTTCCAGATATTTATGTCTCAGTTAGCAATGGAAAGTACCTCAATCTCCTTCCTCATGTGTGAAGCACAATTAAAAATTTTGTTCAAAATATACCATATTATGCTTGTATATTCTTTTACTATAGACAATGCTATGTAGAAAACAACTCACTGAATGATCTTGAAATGTATTTATGACATTCAGAAGGGGTGATTAAAATAAAATAAACACAAGCCCACACATGAAAAAGAAAAAATTAACATATGACAGATTTCTATAGTAGCTGATACCTTGTTTTGGAGATTTTTGGTGTCTTTTTCAGTCTTGCTTGTAGTGGTTAGACACCAGAAATCACAGGGTCACTTCAGCTGGTCACATGCAATAAGGAGAGGGAGAAGGATCCAGACATCTGCAGAGACATTTTGCCAACAATATTCAGTGTGGATCCAGGTCTGATCTGGCCATTCATACTTCTTCAGTGCCTTAAAAATAGCACATAATCTGGAAGGAATCACAAGGCTCACACAGGTGAACTTTTGGTTGAACTTTTGTATCACCAGCCAAATAAATGTTCCAAAAAGTAATCTGAGAATTCCTTGTGAGCTGCATTTTTGGAACTGGAAGATATTTTTTCATGCTCTGAGAAAATGCTATAGCATCTGAGTTTGATTCCTGGATGTGAAGGTTGACTCTGTATGGGCAATCCAGTATGAGGCTTGATACTAAATTATTTGCACGGACAAGTTTCTGCCACAATAAATAAAATTTATAATAGTTTTGCTACCAATCTCACAACCTTGTGTTAAAGTCACTATTATGTCAATAACTATGGTGGTGTTCAGTACTGAAACGTAAGTTCCTTTCAGTTGTATTTACAAAGCAATAAATAAAATAATGAATCATTACAAATAATGAATAATTTACAAAATATTTTTCATTTTAAATTCATGGGCAAGTGATACTTTGACATATTACTCCTTAGCATTTCTCTTCCCTTTCTCATCAACAACAGTGTGAAACTGCCTTAGAAGGTAATTTCATTGCTTTCTAAATGACAGTAAAGACAATAAAAAATTAGGTAACTCACCTGCAAGGCATATCAGCAGCTAGAGAAGGTTACACTAACCCAAACACAGATTACAATGTATAATTTCCTGGAAGGTGGAAAGGTGCAATGAATAATGGCATGAACATCATAAACATAATTTCAAATGCTAAATACAATTTTCCAGTTTCTTTTCAGGAGCTATAGAGCAATGTGCCTTCATTCTGCTGAAATGCTACAATTTTAAAGATTAAGAACAAAGAAACTGATTCTATCAAATAGTAATATCTTTCAGTCCACCAGTAGCTGTGGGTGCTGAGCACCTTCCGAAGAGAAGCCTAGTGCTTCACTGCATCAGCCCATAGCAGCACAATTGCAGTAAGATTTGGATTTTCTGCCATATAAGCAATACAAAAATGTCATGAGGTGTCTTTAGATGAAATATAGCAACCTAGTCAGCTGTTAATACTGGCAGTGGTGAGTCAATTTGAAATCATAGCTGCAAGGATTCCAGCACTAGAATTGAAAAAGTTTTGGATCAATATAGGTAAATAAGAACACAGCACACTTACAGAGGAACAGACCTTCCAGTTTCAAGTCTTTTAAAAGTAAAGAAATTGGAATGTCAAGATTACTGTCTTTAGTTGGCCCTGTGAAGTCTTATAGCATTCTAAAAACTATTTGTCCTCTTTAGGGGAGATGTTCAAAGCAGCATTGGCTAGCATTTTTATTTTCATTATATTTGTTTTCTTTATGCTTGACTGCTCTATACAATGCCATTCCCTATAATGCTGAGCAATCTAGCTTGCAATTTTAAAAGCATCATTCACCATAAATAAATGTATCTGTCAGATCTCAGAGAGAAACACAAATGTCCTGTATTTTCTATGGGAGAAATATACAATTGAAAAACACCCTGAAGTAATTTTCTCACAGGTCCATAATACACCCAGAGTTAATAGGCTTTTTTGACCCAGATGGCTGTAGTTAGGTCTTAGATTTTTTTATTAGAAATTCTGCATAGCACATATAGGAAATAACTTTACTACAGCAATGATAAGCACTTTGTAGCAAAAACATAGCATATCTTTTTTTTCTTTACTTTCTAACTTTACTTCAGAATCTCCTTGATCCAAATAAGCCAAGCATATTTCCAAGAGTAACTAGCTGCCAAGCACCTAATCTATACATCTCTGTATATCACCTGAGCAGTTCTTCCAACTGGAAAACACTTAAAAACAAACATCCTAATTTCGGGTCCACAGCATATTAGACAGACAATGCAGTAGAATTCAATATGATAACAACACTCTCCTTTAAATATGAATTCAAAGCAACAAAAACAACAAAACGTGAGCACGGTAGTGCCTTCCATACTGCTAAGATTGTGTTCTTAGCAATTTTAACTTAGAAATGTGTTGTTTCAGAACTCATAGCAATGACACAGTTTTCCATATATACTCATTCAGGAAATTTCCACCTTTCTGCTGCCTGGTGCAAAAAGAATTTGAACCCATGAAATCATAAAAGAATTTGACATCACAAATCTTTCAGTCATACTAGGAACTGCAATATTTCTAGGAATTCATCATTATGGCCATAATCCTTAATCTGACAAAACCCAACAAAAGGAGCCATTATTGTGGCACTTACTGTACACTTTGTGTCCTCTGCTATTATCTAAACAGTTTGTCACTTAAGTATTGAGAGATTTATTCTCATGAGTATAATAAGTATTGCTACTTCTCTTTTGCGATTGAGGATCTGAGCCATAGGGAGAGATAGATAACTGTGAAGCAGTGAAACATGTAAATATGTGCTCACTTTCACACATCTGAGAGGTCTGGGTTGTAAAATGAAAGCGAAGGATACATCTGAGAATTTGTCCAAACCAATGTTCACACAGGTGTCTGTAGCAATGTTGATTGCTGAACTCCCAGGTCTGCTGAGTGCTGGTGAATTGTTTTAACTACAGGTTCACATTCTGCCAGGATGTGAAAAAATGTTCACAGGACAAAGTCTTACAATAAGAGTGTTAAAATCCACTGATTTACTTGCATGGTGATTGGTTTGTAACCTTTGAGAAAGAATTTGATTAATAGCTGAACGCAAATCTAAAGTTATCATTGAAAGATAAATGATGAAATTTCCATTATATAAAGTAATGCCCTTCTGTCAGCCATGTTTCCTGCTACATTATTATCCTCTCACTTTTCAGTTATGGAAAAAGCATATATGTCTTCCTGTATACATCAGCTACAAGGGAATCCACAATATAATTTTAATCTATCTTTCCTATGAAAAAAATTATTTGTGCTCAAAAAAATTTCTACTTTGAAGAAACATCATAGCAAATGTAAAATGCACAAAGATTGAAATGGGCTTGAAAAGTTCCTTTTAATAGCATTTGACATCAGCAGTCTTAGGTGTTTTTGGATAATGAATGAGTAGCAGATTTTAGTTAGGGTATGATGATTGCATTTTCCCCTCCTAACCACTTTATAAGTCAACAAAAAAAATTTTTTGACAGTAATGATTATTTTTCAAGTATTGTTCCAAACTGTTTAGTCTAAGATCATTTTGTTTAGCTATTACAGTCTGAAAACTTTTGAGATATGCAGAAAGACACTAATGAGTTTTCATAGATGTTAGAGGGTTACGATTCACTCTGCCATTAAAATTCAATTAGTAAGCCAATATTTTAGTATATCCATAGTAAAATACATATTGTACACATTCAAACATTGCACCTGAATCACAGACAGTTTGCAGAAGAAATCTTTTTATATATGTTTCCAATTTGGGTCAAAAAAGAACAAATAAAGTAATATTACTTTTTAGCTAAACCCTTTCTAACTATAGAAATTTTCTAAAATTAACAGCATGTTGTAGAGTTTCAAGAACCTTGCTCCAAAAAAAAGTCCTCACATTCAGTCCTCACATAGAAATATTTAATATAGAAATATTAAAAACCAGATTCTGTGGCTTTTCATCAGAAAGAAACATTAGAGAATCAATTGCAGCAGACTGTTTTCTTGCAAGATGAAAAATGTATTAACAATAATACAAAAATTAATCCATGAGCTGTATCTGTCCACATCATTTTGTTACTTCTAGAATCTCTATTATCTCTAGTCTTTCCTGTGTTCCTGCTTGTCATATTTCAGCTTTCTCTGGGCTTTCAGTTGACCAAATCTCCTTAGATTCCAACGTATTCTGAGGGGAAGTTTTGAGACAGTTTACAGTATGGTGATCTGTTTTCTAGGTATTGCTTATTCATCAAGGCAAAGTGAAAAACGAGGGTCAGAAGTTACATTAAATATATCACGTTCTTTTCTGTTTAAGTTTGGTCAAAGTTACCAAACTAACAGTAACTGGAAGAAATAGTTCTAGTAAATTTCATGTGTCACTGCTACAAAAGCTGTAAGGCTATATTTTTCTCACTGTATGACATGCATGAAGAGAAATTGCTTAGAGAATAATAAAAGAAGAAACAATATAAACCCCTTAAAATTTATAACAATCTGATCTATAATGTATTTACTTTTGCTAGGGAATGTGACAAGTTGAATTATGAAATATAATAAGCTGTGTTTAAAGATGACCTGTTAAATGTAGTAGTTTTGTGACAAAAATGAAACCTGGATCTGTACATACTGCCTTTTTTCTCTGTTGTATTTTTTGACTCAGCAGTCCCAGAAATTTAATAATGTAACCTTTCTTCCTTTTAAATTCTGATTGTCTAACATGACATATGTTTTTCACCTCTGATGAAGTAATTTTAAAGTCCTATGGATTTTAAAGCATTAGTGGCACAGTCTGAGCTTCCAAAGGTGATTCTGTTGGAAATCTCTATTGCCTGTATTGCAGTGTATTTCTGTTCCAAGATCTTGGCATAACACTTCTATAGATATTGTAGCAAATAGGCCAATGGCATAACACATCGATAGATATTCTGAGCAAATATGAACATCTGTAGGATAAAAATTGCAGTTCTTAGTATGAAAACATTTCCAAAAGCAGAATTCCCAAAATTGGTTGAGTGCTTCATTAGTAGCAATGAGGCTTTATCAGTAAATTAAATTAGACAGGGATCCTTCCCCAGTACTCTAGTAAATTTTAATGGCATAATTTGTCTGTGGACAGTCATTCTTCACAAGCACTCATTCTCCACAAAAACATGGTCACCTCGGTGTTGTTTACTGAGAGTTGCCAAAACTACCTCCTGAACAGGGTGGGGAAAATTCTAAAGTACTAAAATTGTGCAATAATAGAAAGTTTTATGAATTTCCAGTTGTTTCTGACTGCACTGTAGAGTTCAGTCCTTTGGTCTAGTCATACTTAGCTTCTCAAAGATTCATACAGTAGTGGTTTTCTTCATAAACATCATGTTGAATTCCTTCAGGAAAAAATCTCAGAACAAACAAACAGAAAAAAGTCCCACAAACCTTACCTACATTTTTGAACATGGCTACACAGACTCTTGGAATCCCTTTCTAAGCTGTGAGCACATGGTACCAATTGCCAAGTATACTCTCATTCTATGTTATACCTCTTTGGATCTGCAATATGTAATAACTTCTAGGTTTTTTTAAAATTCATCTTGGGCACATTAGTGAGAAACATATATTAATAATGAATAATGGCAGGAAACCTGTCCATGTGTACTGAAAAATACAAGTACAGGTAGATCCAACAGAGCACAAAAATGTATGAAATTTAGTGTCTGATGGAATGTCACTGACATAGGGAAAAGAAATAGAAATAGCACAATTGTGTTCCTGCCACTGACTGAACTGGTCAATAAACTGATACAATTAGCTAACCACTACCAAACACTGCTTCAGGAGATAACATCTTGCCTGTACCAGGAGCAGTAGAGCCTGCATAAAGTATGGACAATGGACTAAAAAGATCTGGAACAGCAGGTGAATCAAACTGCCCATTTAGATGCACAGACCTCTGTCTGTGTATCTCTTGGGGTTTTTTTCCATTGGGATTTTTTTTAATCTTGCCACATGACAGGTTCATTGGCTGTCTCTCGTTCTTGTAGCCTGTAATCCCCTACAATTCTCTTTGTGCAGTAGTTTAGAGACAGGACTTTATCTGGCCTAGAATCACTACTACTCACCACAAGGCTTTCTCCTCTGCATCTGTGCAAACACTACTCATTCAGCTGCAATCAGATTAGATGCCTCTGGAGGCTTATGCCGATACAGAATATCTGCTGATATTTCTGGTAGACCCTAATGTTAATTCTTTTTCTTCTGTTCTCTATTGTTTTTTTTCTGACATATGAAGGAGATGATTATGATGTTTGTACTGTGAGTAGGAGCTGTAGGAACTCAACTTCGAAAAGTTCCTTTTGTCTCTGTATACTTCTCAATGAGTATTCCAGAATTCTGTAGCATGATGGTATGAAATTCTTGAAAATGCAAAGACTTCATTTTGAGGACTGGTGCATTACAACAGTGAAGTGATAGAGATATCATTTCCAGGGCTAGCTTCCTCCTGCAAACACTGAGACACACCAACTGTGTAATAAAAACATGGAGAAGAGAGAAAATTTCAGTTTGCTGCAGTAAATGGAAAACATAAAATAAAAAATGAAACCATTGTGATCTGAAGCTTTTTAGAAGGTGTTGTAAACAATGATGAACACTGCAAACATACACACTGATCCATAAATGCATGACAAGGCAATCTTAAGTTATTTGGTCTTCAAACAGAAATCTAGTAAAATGGTGACACAATTTTAGAAATATTGAGGAAGGTCAGGTGTGAATAATTGAAGAGGATTAAATATCAGCCAACAAAACAGTCAGCAAAGAGGAATGAACTGAACATTCTTTCAGTTTGGTAGAACAGATTTTTTTTTTCACTCAAACTTAGTATTTTTAGAGTATATTTTACACTGCTTTTGTCCTATGTAGTGTTTTATCAGTTTAGGCTACCCTTACACCTCATATAATTCTCATTTACAGTAAGCCATGTTATGAAATATAAAGAGGCGTTACTATTTAGTAAAGGTAATAACAAGGCTATTTTAAATTGCCCAAATAGAATTTAAAATGAATAAACAAAAGCACCTTAAAATTGCTTTATTTATAAGTGGGAGCATCCACTTAATTAAGAAAGAATATAAAAACTAGAGTTAATAATCTTCTCTCTTAATAAATTATATGAAGCAGCTGCCAGTAGGAAACATCAGGGTAACAGAGATTTCCTTTCCTTATAGTATCACAAAGATACAGTTAATATCTTGAGTAACTAATAACAAAACTGTAGCCAAATATTTCTTCAGGGAAAAAAGTGCCTTGTTTTCATAGTGCTCTTGTGATTGGATCATGTCTATTAAGAAAGGAAACAAGGTTGGCTTTAAGCCATTTTGGGGCTTCCTAGGGCTTTCCAAGAATCTGTAGCGTACAGAGCAGCTTTGGAGTATTTCCATACTCTACATTTTAACAGTTGTCCTCGACGTAGAATGGATTGTTACCTGCACTGAAATTCAGCCCTAAAAATTTTTGTGTCACTTGACAGACTTTGGGATACTCTGAGTGACATGGATTGCTAAAACTATATATAAGTATTAAAAATACAATTAAAAAAATATTTTTTAATTCTAGTTTGAAAATTGAAGATTCCTTAGTTTCTGCTTAGAACATGCAGATTTAAGTGTTAAGATTACATGCTGACTACTAATGTTCCCATCTGGGAAGTTTCTGTTGCTGGATGAATTTTCTCACCATGCTTTTCCTCTATGAACAGTTGAATATTTGGCAAAGATATATATTTAGAACCCTGAAGAGTTTGTTTGGCAGCTAGCTTTTGGTTTTTTTACAGCTTGTTCTCTTAATAAATATTCTTCTTTCTTCTCTTCCTGTGCGATTTTGTATGTGACACAAATATCTATTTTGTAATTTCAGCTTAATATTGGATCTAGTTTGTGTATATGTAGTTCTTTGTAGCTGCTCCTGAATGTTACCCTTTAAAGTCTGACAGATTTTTTTTTTCATATACATACTTACCATGATTTACTCTAAACATTAAGACTAGAAATGTTGTAGTAATGAGGTTCAGGATAGTCTGTCAGACTGCAGCCTGGAAGTCAAGTTCCAAAGAAATTCCTTTCTACACCCTTCCTTTTTTCTTGTCTTGTAGTAGAAACAGTAGTGAAGCAGAAGGTACAAATGCACCCAGCGTACCCAAGTGATAGACTGGAAGCAGCTTTGTGATAGGGACACCTGCTCAATATTTCCCATCACATAACTTCAGACAATATCACAGACCTCATCAAAGAATTGTATTTCCTGCTCATGGCAAAAACCAGTTCAGCAAATCTGACATCCAGCTCACAGCCTTTTACCAGCATAAAAGTCCAGACAAATCTGATAAAATACAGTTTGTTTTCTACCCTATGGTTTTGAATATATCTACTATTATACATGATCGTATGTCCTGGTTTGAGGTAAAATAGGGTAAATTTTCTAGTCTGTAACTTTACTTTTTAGCTAGGCCTCTTCTGTCTGACTAAACTCTGAAATTAACTGCACATTGCTCAGACACTGTTCGCTCCCAGACTGATAAGACCAGGGAATGGTATGCAAGAAGCTCTTATTTTCATTATTCACTATGGTGATCAAGGTCAGAAAGTTTGTCAGCCACCCTACCGGGGGGGCTGGAAATGGAAAGACATAGAGAAGTCCCACCTGCAAGGAGGAGCGAACAGAGCAGGTGACCCAAAATTGACCAACAGGAGTATTCCATCCCATCTGCCCCACCCTCAGTATAAAAGCTGAGGGATCGAGGGGTCAGCCCTCCTCAGCCCNAAATCTGATAAAATACAATTTGTTTTCTACCCTATGGTTTTGAATATATCTACTATTATACATGATCGTGTTGCCAGTTCTTTGGCTGTATGTTCTTCCTTCTGTCACAAACACTAAAAAAAATGTAATAAGAATGAAATAATCTTCTAATTCAACTGTGATTATAACAAAAAAATAAAAAATCTTATCTACTAGTGTAAATACCACTTCAAAATGAACCTATATATTTGAAGTTGCTCCAGGAAAACCTTATTCTACACCATAAATATTAGGTTTATATAATCGGATACTCATTATTCTGGACAGTGCATTTTCTCTAAATAGTCTCCCTTTACTTAAACCGATGCTGCTACTTGCATCTAGCATGATAATATTCTATAATGTGATTTTGAGAAAGCTGAGTTATGCTGTTGTATCTTGAAGAAAAATGTATGTTTCTTGAATTGATTCTGCAAAAATTTTCACTAAAACTTAAATGACAGTGTAAGTATAGTCCTCCAAAACATTGTTTGTGTCATAATTCATAAACATATGCAGCAAAATAGAAAAATTCATGTACTGAAACTGGTGTATATATTAGTATTTGAGCCCGGGAGTATGAATTTAAAACAGTTTGGGTCATGAAACATGCAATCATCTTGATTTTTTTGTGACAATTTCCATGTCAGAGCTTTATTTTCTACAGACTTTTATCAGATCAGCTAAAGGAGAGGCAAAGCAACTCATGTCACCAACACAGCTACAGGGTTCAAGATAAGAAGATATTATTTTTGTTACCAGCTTTGGTGAACTTCTGATAGAGTATATAATTTCAGCAAAATAGAATTGGCCCCAGATCTTATGTTATTCATGAAATACTTTTACTTGTCTCTTCCTGCCTGGCAGCCTACTTCCCTGCCAATGAGGTTCTCAAGTGTGTTCACTGACACAGTCACAGCAACACGAAAGAGGTGATGGCTGCTCCAGAAACCAGATCACAGCTGTTCCAATAGAGACAGCTTCAAGAAGTCAAACTGTGAGAACACTGGCGTCCTCTCTGATATAAAATTCTTTTAATATATGCTCCATGTACATTTTTATTCCTACATAAAATTGTGATTTATGCTCTGGAATTGTGTTGATTTCAGGTGCAAAATAGTTAGCTAATCCTGAAGCAAAATTTGTTCAGGGTTATCTGAACTTCCATTTCAGCGTTATTCACACTGAATGAAAAAATTTCCTTTAAATTAGGACTTCCTGTCCTTCAGGAAGTTTTTAAAAGAAACCTCTTGCTTTCCACATGAAACCTGATTTTCACATATTGTAGCAGTTTTGAACTGAATGTGTAGATTAAAACTTAAAATTGCTTTTATCTTCTCTTTGTTTCTTCCAGACTTTTGCTGTCTGTCTTTCTATCTTTGTGTCATTAGAGGACAACTTTGGGAACTTCTCTCTTGCTTAGGGAATGCCTTTCAGGGTTTGTGCATATAACATATTAGTATCAGTAACACATCATCCTTCTCCAACAAGAAGGAAGAAGCAGGGAATTAGGTCTGCATTGGAGTTCATTCAAATCTTGTCTAGCTAAAAAGTCTTTCCAATTCCACCTACTCCCCTGTCTCCTGGCAAAGATGACAAAAATGCTGAGATCCAAACACATAGAAAAATAAAAGCAGAACTATAAGGATCTCAGAGGGAAAAGGAATCCTAACATATTTAGTCTAGGACTGATGTCTTGTTATATTTGAAAAGAGATCAGAAAACATAGGAATGAAAATATAAAAGCAAAGCACTGTACACACATTGTAAAAACTGAAAACAATTCAGCAATAGAACTGAGAAAATAGAACTTTTTCCCTTATATAGTCTTACATTGACTCAAGTATGATATGAAGTTAACATTACTATGCCTGAGATAATAAAAATAAATACTTTTTCACTGAGATCCCTTTAGGACTGACAAAGAATTTGAACCCCTTTTTTTTTCCTGCTAGAATATTACTAAATTGTACCGCTCATAAATCTTGCAACTTGCCAAGAGATTTCTTTAGGCTTGGATGTTGTGTTTGTTTGCTTAGTTTTGGGGTTTTGTTTTGGTTTTCAATGTATTATTAATATAGAGATTTTCTTGCATCGTATCAGTACCAGGCTACTTAAACTACTTATCACCTCTATATGAAAATTCAACATATAGCTGGAGAAGAAATTACCAGAATTCATAACCTTCCAGAAGGACAAAATATTTTAAATACACCTGAAAAAGCTACTGTTATACACTTCAGGATTTGTCTATAATTATTCAGAAAATTGGAAGAGACTACACCAGAAGAAATTTATGCCAGGTAATCTGTTTCTTTTCCAGCCAGTCCCTTAGCTTTACTATGCATTAAGGATGTTCCATAGTAATTACTAATGCAGCCACTTTCTGTGCGATTACACATTGTCTGCATCTGGGCAAGTATACATAACACATTCTGAATTTTGTGAGAGTCGCCTGTTCTCATGACTCATCTGAATATGGCAGTCTGAATTCCCATAAAGTTGTTCACTGATCCGTGCTTAGTCCATGCAAATCACAGGAAGTCACAGCAATGCTGATGTTGATGCATCTTCATGCCAGAATGCTCTGTTGAGCCTTGGCTTTTTTACCACAGAATTCCTTTCAAAGAACAGACTTGAGTTTATAAACAATGAAGACCTTAATATATAATTAATGTGCTTTCTAATTAAATAGTAACTATGTTGTAACATTTCACTTAAGAATATTGAAAATAATTATAATCTTAAATACTTTATGTGATCATACCAATTAACAAAATGCCACTTCTATAATTTAAAAATTGTTCTTGGCCCAACTTCACGCTAACTATAAATTTTTAGTGCTAATTTTTTTTTGTTTTTTACAAATTAGGGATTGTATTTTTCAAGACCAAGTTGTTTGGGTTATTTAGTTTTTCTCAAAACAGACATCTCTCAAGCTTATAAATAAAGGTACACTCAGATTAATTTTGCACACAGCAAATCACATAACTTAAGCCAGTCTAATAACTTTATGAAAAATCCTTAACAAATCCTATTTTGATTATTTTTGTTATTGAACTTATTTGGAAGTGAATGGTGTAAAATTCCTTGGTTAATTATTATTTCAAATGTATTTAGTCTCTATAAAAAATTGTATCCTTTATGTATATCATCAATGCATTTCACTTCCTTTGTCTAACAAGATGTAAAATGGTATTGAAGTCCTTAGAACTAAATTATCGGTTCCATATGTATTTTAGACTTTGAAAGAATCTTTTGACTCTCAACAAAAGATTGTATAGCACTGGAGACAACTCAGACAACAACAGTTTAGCAAGAACAGGGTGGAAGGCACATTATAGTAATATTTGCAGTTTTTCAAGAGCAGATGCTTGAAATTAATTTCTGGCTTTTTTATTCTTTTCTAGTGTTGTGGAGGTACTCTAACAACCAAGAATGAGTAACAATAGCAGCTCAAGTCACACTCTATATAAAAACCTGCATGGAGAGGTAGGATGAGTAGCAGTTTATCCAGTCACTGTCCATCTCAAGGTGTTTTCCACTTGTTGAATTCTAAAGTAATACACATTTACTGCAATGTGTGTCGGTAAGTTTTAGAAATAGAATCTTTGGATCATTGTGGTTATAGTGTTGACTGAGAAATAGAGGCTATATTTTAGGGATCACCACAACACTGCTGAAAAAGGAGAGAAAAAAAATTGTTGTCTAAAATAAAAATAGTATCATATTCAGACACTCCAGTACAAGTCATCTTGGCTATTAAATGTCACGTTTCCTTATACCTAGTGAAAGTCAACAGAAGTCAAAGTTTTGTGAGGTCTGTTCTGGAAACTTCTGTTCAAGATTTCCTGGGGAATCTAAGCCTATGTTTCTAATCCTGAATGGAAATAATACCACAGAAAAGAATAAAGAATTGTTGGGCACTCATCTTGTGAACCTCTGAAACTACAAAGTTTGAATAGATGTGAGATTATTCACTCCTTAAATGGATCTCTGAACTGTTATGCAAACAAAATTTTGAAAATAAAACATAGGTTAGCTCTTAATTTATTCTGTAGAACAGTTTATAATTTGATAATTTCTCTAAACACATTATAGATAGATTTTTTTATCTGAGGAGAGTCATGCAGTATTTTGGGTGAATTAGAAATGTCACCTTAAATTTATAATGGGCCTAACTATAATGGTAAACAAACTATTTAATGTACTTTTGCATTTCAATGGATCATAATGCATCAGTGCATAGGTTACTGCCTTTGAGTTATTTGATATTGGCCAAGGTTATAGGCAATATAGCTATTATGAAACTAATGTAATTATATCATAGTTTTACTGCAACCATGGTACCTATGTTTTGAGGATAATTTAAGTGACAGTTTGTTTGCACACCCAGAACACTCTAACCCTCATTGTAGTTTACTACTGCACGTGTAAGAAGTATTCAAATGCACATGGGATTTCTTTTCATATCATATATGTCTTATTTTCCAATGCTTAATACTGAAGAGGGTAGCATGAAACTTAACACATTATGCTTGATTTCCTGTACAAGGTTCCCTTTAACTTTTCACTGCATGGCTGGTTGGAATGTGCAAATTATAACTTGCAGCAGAGTATTGTAAGAGAATAATATTTGCCTTAGGAGCAGTGGTCACATTGTATTTTCAAGCCAGAATGCAACACTGAGCTACCTGCCCTGACAGAGTTCATTCATTGCCAGGAGCGATGCTATGGTAGAAGTCAGAGCGGTAGAAGTTTCCCGTTTTGTAAAGTGGCAGCACAGTTTTTTAACTTCACTTGAACAAAATGGTGAAATTCTGTTTTCAGGGTTTATGCTCTTCCTCTTCACGGAGAATTAATACATTTAAAATATAAAGATAGAAAATAATATTAATCTACTTACTTGAAGACATAAACCAAGCTCCAATTCATCAACTCGAAAAGTTCCATGCAGAAAAATTGTTCTTTAGCTGTCCACTGCTCTATTTTATTGTCTTTCTTTCAAGTATTTTTTGTATACTTCTGTCATAGATCAGGTGCTGAGTCAATTCGATGGATCTATGGCTCTTCACTCTGTAATGTTTTTAATAATTTGAGGATATTATTCCTTTCAGGTAATGTTAATGATTAGAGTTAGGTGTCAAGATAATCATCTAACACCCTCTGTAGCCCCTGAAGCTAAGACCTTCCAAAGGCAAAATACGAGCTCACCAAAGACAATCCATCACCACTGCCTTTGATATCTATTCTGGGACAGACAGAAACACCCCCTGGAAGATAGTGTCTCTTCATTGTCAACACAAAAAAGCTAAGACATTTCATTTTTGATGGCCAGATTTACATAAAAGCAATCTCAGGCTTTATCAGTTGCTTAATATAAATCTACCTCTTGAAGAAGGAAGTATTTCACAGTAATGAATGTAAGTTTTCATAAGGACATGGAGTACAAACAAGACCCAGCCTGTCTGAGAGCCTTCTCAGTTTTCACATGCATAAAATCTTTGTTGCATAGAAGTCAGTATTATCTCTTGTCCAGATTTTTAAATTATATTGTGTCTCTACAACGTGAACAGGTACAATGTGGAATTTTTTAATAGTAGGTATATTGAAAACCCAAAGAAATCATATTCATGACTTCATAAATATATCTGAAGCTTTGATAAACAAAAATACTAGGATAAAACCAGCAACTATACCATCAACTGAAATAATTTGCTTGAAAATGGTCTTAAAGAATACTAATCTGTTCTCATACATGTCCGAGAGTCTTTGGAATCTATACAATAATGGGAACAGTGAACATCTGGAAGCCATTTTCTAGAAGAATTTGAGGACTTTACCATTATCAATTCATTCAGCATTCATTGCAAGTCACTAATAAATGTCTCTAGTGTTCCTAGCGATCTTAGGATTTAATTACTCTCCTGGATCTAGCTTGCTGTTCAACTGCAGTCCGTTTGTTTAAATGGCACTAATTTGTGCTCAGTTCTGTCTCTAGATAACAAATCCTTCTGCCACCTTTTGGTTGCTTGTTTTCTTTGCCTTTTTATTTTGTTTGATGACTTTCTTGGATTTTAAAGGTGCTCTTAGTCTGCTGATTTTTTAAACTAAAAAGTTCTCTCAGAGATCTAGTCTTGATATCAAATACATTGTTACTAAGCATTTAACATAAACTTTTAAAAGGAACTTCTCTATTCATGGCCATTTTCTCATAAAATTGGAAAAGAATATGAAAGCAGAAGGTTAGATTCCAACCCAAGAGAAACAGCATTTTTTTCATATTCTTTAACATCACTGCCAGAAGTAATTATAAGTCATTAATGCTTAGGAGTTTAGCATTTTAGCTGTTAGTCTCTCCACAAAGTTTAAATTCACTGAAGAAAAAAATCAGTTAATAACATTTTAAAGGCGCCATAAAATTTGGCATACACTACATATTCTATGCTGTTAGGAAGGTCTCCAAACAATTTAATTTCAGAATTTTCCTTCATAGAGGATGGAACACTCTTACTTTATGTGTGCAGAGAACGTGGACAATTCAGGGATGCTTCAAAATTACTGCAGTTTTTATTTTTTTTATCTGTATACTCCATTTCAGATACATGGCTCACACTCTGCAATTCCTGATGGAATTTGTATAATGTGATCAGCTGTGTTTTATTGCCAGATGAAGAAAGAACTGGAGAAAAGATGGTGTAGGCAAAGAAAATGGGTGAGGTTCTTTTGTCTCATTCAGTCTCTGAATCCAGTTTTTAGATTGCTCTTACTTTAAAAATATTAAATTCTTAGACTATGCTAGTTTCTGTCCCATTACATTAATTGAGGTCCACCTGGAACATTAACCATTTAGCAGTTACTCCTGTAAGCTGCTTACTTTTGTGTCTACAAAACTGTACTTGTTTCTACTCGTATTCCCACTGTATGCCCACAGTAGCATATAAACACTGTCCTGCTCATTCCAGTAGACATTCTAAGGAACTTAAAGTTCCAACAGAATATTTTTTTAAAAAGACCATGATTTAAAACTATAATCTAGTGTCCAATGTATTTTTAATTCCAAGTCACTTAAAAATAAAATTTTATCTACCACGATGAGGCAAGTAGGGTGTCATAAATCAAAAAGCCTGACATTCTGTAGAATATTAAACATCTCATTATTCAGCAATGTATGCTCTACCTTGCAAAACACATCCAATATCATGAAGTTTTACATGTTCCTATAAGAATCTGCACTGAAATGATAAGACAGGTGAGAAGCAGTAACAAACACTTTAAAAGTGAGGGTTTTTTTAAAATACTATCAGGAAATATTTAAGGAAAGATATTTTTTTAATCCACTTTAGAATGAGTCAAGTTACTTTAATCTTTGTGACATGGCTAGTTATAGTTATTGCTGTACATATACTAACATTTATTATATATTATGTGTGAACAATGATAACAAATATTGAAAGTGAAAATGGTATATCATTTGTCTTTACATCTGTCAGAGAAAATACTGGCATAACCATTGTCTCAGGAAATAATAACAATGACAAAACAATTAAAAAGACCTATGTAAAGTGTGTAAATCACAATGGTTGTGACTTACTACCACGAGAGGGAGTGAATCTCAAAGACTGTGTGATCCTATGATCTTCCTTAATTAGCCCTACTTCCAGGAAATCACATGGAGCCAAAGTGATTCAACACAATCATAATAGCACATATCAGATACGATAAATGACACATGAGATAGTCTGTTCAATGCCTCTAAGGGGTTTTATTTGGTCATCAACATTCACAGTTGCATTAGAAATTAAATCGGACTACAACTTTTTTCGTTACCAGCTTCCTCTGTTTAAGTTATTACAATAAGGTCTGAGAATTATTCTCTTCCGTGAATTATTCAACCCCTAAATCCAAAAAATAAGTAGACTGTCAGATTTGTAAAAGACACTCTGCAGTGAAGAGTGGACTGCAGCTATCCAATTATCTGCTCCCTTGGTTACCTAACTGATCTATGAAATCAAATTAAACACCAATCTGCTGACTTAATATTTCAGTGCTAAAGGATCTAGACCAAATTTACTGAAACAATGAGGAATATCAAGTCCTCTTGGGGTTTTCAAATGGAAGTTAGGGAATGCTGAGTGGTTAAAATCTAGAATTAGTTATTCTGTTTTCTCCAATTGAGCATTATTAACTCGTATTCTCAACTTCTTTGCTAAAATTACAGTCCTATTCACTCTGTCCCATCTGCAGCAATAACCAAGCAATGGAGCATACCGAAGAGGATAGTTATTTTTATCCAAGCTGGTTTCTGTTTCCTTTTCACGTTGGTGGTTTTGCTTTTGATTTTTCCTTACCTTAAATTAGTCAGACATCTTCAGGAACCACATACTGCAGCAACGAGGAAACTGATAGCGATTCTGTCACCTCATCACTCCCTCTCTTCTTTACTTTCTGTTTCTGTTGGATCAAGGTGATATCCATAGACATTTTCCATTTTTTTCAACTTAGCAGGAATACCGCAGAACAATACTTTTCCCTTGAGTAGATTTTTACTCAAAAGGGAAAATGAAAGGGAAAGGAAAAGGGAAACTAAAAAAAAAGAAAAACTATCAATTTAAGAAAACATAAACATATGACTAACCATCTCTGTTTATATACATAGTAATTTAGTAATTTCCAGTGTGCTTTTTGACAATGTTCCCCCACTAGTCAAGGAGGTAGCAAAATGTCCCTTCCACCTCTCTCTTGTTCCCTCTTCTGTTATCCCTTCTGTGACAGTATAGAGACCAAGTGCACTTGAGGCATTGCTCTTTGAATATTATGACATTCTAGCATATAGGTCACTGTCAACACCTACCTGAAGGCACCCAAATCTATATTTTATATTTAAACTGAACTTCAGACTTGATATCTTTTAGGAAATTTGGATCCTGTTTGACATGAGCTATGTGCTGCTCTTACTGCAAAAGAAGGATACTTGGCTTCTCATGGTTTGTATTCTGTATTGAATAGATGAAAAATGCCCTGAAGCAGAGATCACTTAGGTAAAATTATAATATCTAGTCAATCTTGTGAGTACTTATATTTAGGAATCCTCTCTGCATATCAGTGTCCAGGATTGTCTCCCCTTTACCTTCAATTTCTTGGCTAGAACTTCAAAAGTTTTGAATTAGAAACAGAAAATTTAGCTGTTAGTAGGTACTGGCAGCACATTCTTAAACACAGAAATAAGGTACACCACACATCTCAACTTCTTAGTCTGCTTCTGTTTAAATTGTCATCATTAAATTGTGAAAGACAATTGCTTAGAGTTTGGATGATGCTGGAATCCTTGGTATTAGTGTTTGGTCCTTCTAATACACAAGAATTTGTGAAGTTTTTTTCAACCCTAATATCATCTTGCTTCTGTCTGAGTTCTGAAGCTTAACCATCTGAACTTTTCATTTCGAAAATACTAAGTTCATTTCTACAACTTACTAACCATACAGATTAATTATAGTATTTCTTGAGATAATTTGTCACTAAAATATAAATATTAAGCAAAATTACTTTTGATAAATGTATTACTTTGGATTTTTAAATGCAAAAAGTGTTATTGGTTTGAAAGCAAAAATTATATTTATTTTCAGTTTTAATATGCTTTTTCTAAGAAGTCGAATAATTGAATATTTTTTTTTTAATTAAAGGCTCATTCTAAAAAAGTATTTTTTTAAATCTTGAAATGCCAAATGGCATCATTTTGTGTGGGCCATTGTTAAAAAATTATTTTTTTAAAGATTTGGATGTTTGGCCTCTTTCATGATTAGAAAAAATTTAAAAATAGTATTTTTCCAAAATGGCAGAGACATTTTGCCCAAGTCTAATAATGGCATGGATGAAAAAAGTTTTTAAAGAGGACAATAATGACATAATGACTGTCATTACTGAGAAAAAGGTAAATAGGAGGTAGAAATGGATGACAACTCCCCTTGGATTCTACTGCTCTGTTATCCCAGTAACTGTGGTAGCTTGAATATATAGCTCAATTTGCTGAGAGGCTGATCTCCAACAAAACATTCTCTGAGAAGTAAAACAACCAAATATATGTGGCCTCGACTGTTTACAAAAATAACCTTTCATAAGCTCATTGTTGAACGTAGAGTTATGTTCTTTTCCACACAGATGTTGCTAGGAAGAACATGCTTTCAGTTGTGTTATTAAAGTACAATTTATTTCATTTTAAACCTTAAATTTGTTGAAATGGCCATTTTGCTTTCATGTCTATTTAGAAATTAGCATATTAATCACTGCATGAGTGAATTAGCCAATGATGCAAAAGCATAGCCATTACTCAGTTCAATTATTATTTTAATTGTGCATGCTCATCTACTATGAAGGATGTATATGTTTAGTTACAGTTTCTTACATGTTTCTTACCTTTTCTGATACACTGTCCCTAATAGCCATGTTTTTCTGCAATAATGGCATGGATTTAATATCTCTGGTAACAGAAGACATTTTTGTGTGTGACTTCATAATGCATGGCAGAGTTTTCATCAGACTATTGTAATAGTTTTACTGCAGACAAATGTACATTTCCTCTGCCCAAAATACTATGCTTTGAAAGATATATGTGGGAGGATTTCCAGAAAATAATGGACATGTGGACTGAGTAAGTAAGGTTTAGTGATGCAGTTAGTATGTGAGACCTGGATGCAGGGATGTGACTGAAAGCAAGGAAAACAGCTGCTCACTGCCACTCATCTGACCCACATTTCCTGAACTTACATATGAGGAGGTTGTGGGACCAAATCAAGAGCTTTGCTGAAGTCAAGGTAGAGAGCTCCACTGTGCTTCCCTCATTCACCCAGCCAGTGATTCCAAAATAAATGGCTATCAGAGTGATCAGGCATGAATTATCCTTGGCCATCTGACCACTTCTGATGACCTGATTTTGTTCTACATGCTTAGAGATGACATACAGAATAAGCTGTTCTATCACCTTTCCAGAGATGGAGATATGTCTGACCAGCCGTTTTAGAGGACTGGTGACATGAGCTTTTCTCTGGTCCTCAGGCTTGCTCCTTAATTACTGTCTGTGAGCTCTCAACACATTCTTCATCACCCATAGGCAGAACTTGCTACATTCTGGTTGCTTTCTCACATAAAGAGCAAATGCACCACTGATGGTCTCCCCTGATTTTTATGATGTGCCTTCTCACTCCTTGTGACCAAAAAATCGTTAGTGGAATCATATACTTTTGAATATGTGCTGTTCCATTATTTACCATCAATGAGATGTCTGCGGTAAATATCCACACCTAGTTCTTATGCACTGATTTTCTGTTAAAGCAAAGTGCAGTGACTACCACAGTATAGTATTATTACAGTTCTCTGAAAAATAAAAACAAAACCTTGAGATACGTTTAGTCCTGCAACACTATATAAAAATGTGAAAAATATATAATTTCTTAAATACATAAATTATGGTGATTCTGGGTTTGTGTTTGGTCCAAAATTACATTGAAATAAAAATCCTGGAAAATCATTCCACATGCATAAAAACTGTCTTCATATAACTTTGCATAGAGCAAAAAGAAGTAAAAATACCTAATGCTACAAGCCAGAATTTAAAAACTAATCAAAATAAAATCTTCTGTACAATTGCTTTAATTATAGATAGATTTATTGACTTTAGGCACACAGTGTTTAGGTTAATGCCATAGAAAATGACTTTGCTTAATGTTAAGTGGACCACCAAAGTGCTTGTTCCCCTTCTTAATCAGAAACTGAGTAATCACAAAAGATTGCAGTATAGGGCTGAGAGTTCTTCATGTGGAATTCTTTTCTTTTAATTGTACAGCTGAAACTGGGATAAAATCTTCTGACACAACTTTTCATTTTAAGAACAATCAAAAAATCCCCAATAATTTATAGTGAACTTAGAGATTCTTAAATTCTATTATGAGAAAAACAAAAAAGTATATCTATTTAAAGATAGACTGCAAAAGATTAAAATAAATTACGAACTTTAGTTTTTATTATTAATCACTTACTGAGGGAGAATAATTTCACATTCTAGCAGATGATTTGATATATGAAACTTAAATTAAGGTTAGAAGCAGTGCCTGTTGAAGTTAATGGAAAATGTGACAATTGTTTTCAGAGGAATTTAAGCTGTATTCTTGATGACCACTAGGAAATCACACAGATCTTATTTGGATGGTCATATTAAGATACATGGGAGGAATATTTCAGTAGTGAGCTTTGACATAATGATGATTTATCATGTTTTTAAGCTTACATAAGGTGGTACATATCCTCTGGAATCATGTATGTATTTATAAACACACAGAGTAGAATTCCTATGTACACTGAAAAGGTGTAGTAAAAATATGATATTAGCCTACATTTCAGATAAGAAAATTACTCATGAATCTGCATCATTCACAAATTCATAAATTCAGGCTTTCAGAACTGGAAGGATTTATTATCACTTAGTATAATCTTCCACTTAGTTCATATATTTCATGTATATCGAACAGAGTTATCAACTCTTTGTTTAAGAAGGGAAAGAAGAATTTATCATGGGATAGGGTTATTTAATTTCATGATAGAAGAAAACCCAAATAAATAAATAAGTAAATAATGAGAACCGACCTAAAGCAAAGCCAAAATCTTTTATCAATTTCCAGTCACAAGATTTTGTTTACTTTCCATTGCGGTAAAAGTGGCAATTATGTGAAAACCAGAATACACATGAAAGGGAACCTGCTTTCCCCATACACATGTGCTGAACATGCTGAATTACCTCATGGCCTTATCTGTGATAAGTAAAATAGGTAGTATGTATCACTGTAATGTGTTTCTTTCACTTTACTGAATTGTACTTATAATTCTGGTGAGCTCTTTCCTGCTTGTCAGGAGCATATTTAAAGTACAGCTTATCTCAATCAGTTATCACTAAAAACTTCCTGACATTTGCAGCATTTGTTGGTTTTTTGGTTTTTTTTTTCTGTTGATGTTTTGTTTCTGTTTTCCACCACTGAAAAAGCTATCTCCTTCAGTTTAACAAGTACTATTTTCCAGCTTTTGAAAGGGGAGGGAAAACTCTAAACAATATAAAAATATTTCTTCTTGTAATACGAATCTTGAAGTCATAAACAGAACTCTTTTAGAATAAACACCTTATTCCATTGTAGAAGAAGCTTTCAAATTGTGATTACTCATATTTTAACCAGTCATGACATATTGCAGCTTTTATTTAAAACAAAGTGTTTGAGCCCTAGATTTCAGACAGCTCCATGTTTCTTTGTTGAAACTTCTAACACTTCAGTTAACTGAGCAGCTTCAATCATTCATCACAAAAATAGTAAAACAAAGACAGGCTAGGCTGTTAAAACCTATGAGGCAATCAAAGGTGCATGATATATGAAATTTACCAAAAAGACTCCAGCGTGCACTATACATGTCAACACTATACATACATTAAGTATTGTAACAGTTGAATTCAGATGCATGTGTCATCTTTGAAATTTAGGTTAATTTCTAAATACAAAGTCAAGTGTTTATCTCTTAATTTTTCCATTCATATATAACCCAGTGTTTTTAACAAAAGTATGATTAATACTCCAGCTTTACACAAAGAAGCAACATATAAAAGATATGGGTTACAGGAGGTTTCTTTTGATAGAGAAAAAACTGTTGGAGAGAAGATGGCATGCCTGATGCAAAGCTTTTGAATCTGCCATTCAGACTGCTGTTTGAGAATCTAGTGGATTTGGAGAACAGATAAGAAATGGGAAAATTGAATTATTTTGGTTTATTTGTCATTTTCAGTATGCAACATTAGACACTCCCATCTAGAAGCACAAATAGGGCTCTGCATTACAAAGCACTTAATAAATAAACTTTCCAACTCAGCAGTAATGGTGTCATAAGTAAATGAATGCCTACAACTCATATTTGTTGAATTATGATGTCCCATTACATATCAGTCCTAAAAAAAAAGTGCTAATGTGCAACTCATATATGAGTTTATGAAATCAGTTTCATTTCCTGCTCAGTGTTTTTTTATTGAAAATAAAATATAATTTATGGGCAGAGATACATGACATTCTACAGGTATCCCACTTCAGTCTGAATCTTCTGAGTTTCATGTTGGGCTCTATGGAAAAGAATATGAGTATACTAAGGTTTATTTGAGACAAAACACAAAAATAAGATTATATGTCGGACTGGTTAAATAAATATTGTTTATGATTATTTGTTTTCTTTTTTTTTGACATTCAGTTTTTACAATGTTAGTCATTTAAAGAACATAAACTGCAGGGAATTAGTGGCTCATATGCTAACTAACCACTGAGGCCTTATAAGAGAATAATCATACCATCTAGAAAACTAATAAAGTCATGACAATATTATATTGCTAAAAATAGAAATCAGAAATAAATCAGAAGTGAAATAAAGGAATTTAACTAGGACATTAAATACCGGAGCAAACCTCTAGCAAATCAATGGATCAACCATGATGTAAGGCAAAAAACATTTGCCATTTTTAAAAAAAAAAGACAGTCTGATGTAATCCAGTTAAGTTTGACCACCACATTGGACTTCTCAGCCTTTAGAATCTGTAAGAAATATATAAACTCCAGATTCAGAATTTATTAATATGAAAGTATACTCTTCAGTACCCTCAATATACCAGTAATGCAAATTTGCATAAAAACAATTATTCAGCATTCTTCAAGAATAGTTCTCCTGTAAGGGTCAGAAAATTTGGGAAGAGGAATAAACTTTGGTCAACATTCAGATGACAAAAATGTTGCAGTTCTTTTTTTTTACTTTTCTAATTAAAGCATAGGACAAAAATAATCTTGTACATTCCTGAATTATTTTTCAACTTTGTTGGCTAGGTCTAGCCAGTCTGTGACATTTTCCACTTCAGGCACCTGAGTATCAAAATGCTTGGCTTAACTCAAGTTACATGGCCTCAAAGAGTATATAAGTGAAAGTTAACAACTTACAACATATCATAGATTTATAGAATCGATTTCTTAGGTTCCTGTGGTCTGAAAGGGTTAAAAAATAAACCTGTAACACTTGGCTTGTGTAGTTGCCCATATGACTAAACCAACTCATGCTGACATAGCTGGGGGACTCTGAAGAATCGTTAGATAAAATTCTTAGTTCATCTGAAGCCACTGTCTAAGTCCCTACTGAATGCAACAAGCTCAGTTTATTATTTGAGAACAACTCTGAGAGCTATCCAGCTGGTACTGAGTCCTGGCAATCCCAGCTGCAGTTTCTTCCTCACAGGAGCATTGAGAGCACTTGAGGACCAAATCTTTCATGCAGCATTCAATAAACAGCACCCTGAGTTCACAAGAGAAGTTTGAGAGCTGTGTGAAAAAGCTCCTCATGTAAACTGAAACCATTTATTTTCTGACCTTCAAAGAATGGAGAGAGTAAAAATGAAAAGAAATTCTCTTGTGTCTTTCCATGTGATCAAAACCTGGGATCAAAACCAGTTTTTGACAGTAAACGCTGCCTCTTATTGGCAATCTAGGTAGGGAGTAGGCATAGAAGATAACGGTCAGAGTTCAAACTGTTCACAATATTACTCTGTCTCAGTGTTTCTCACATGATTGCTAACAGTAACTCACCTATTATCTGTGGGATTAGCATAATAATTCCTTCAAAATGGGCAAACCTTTATAAGTAGGTGGCTGTTATAAGGTTAAAAGAAAGACCAGACCTGAGCAGCATCCCTATCTATCGTCCCCACCCACACAACACACACATTTTTTTTCCTCATTATAGCAGTTTCTGAGACTCTCTGTGCCTCTGTTCTGTATAATTTTCTTGACAAGATTCAAACAAGCAGCACCTTCTGGAAACATGTACAGAAAGAACCGCCTGGAGATGGTTACAACCTTCAGGCCAAATCTTTGGCCCATGCAGTTAGACCAGTGAACAAACTGCTTAAGAACCTGAATTATCTGCTTATATTAAACAATTCAACACAAGAGAGAGAAAGATATTTGGAGGAGATGCATAAGTCGATGCATAAGTCACCAGTGAAACATGTTGTGTTTTTTAATAATTGCCAGATATGATTTCTTTTAAGCATTATCCATACAAAGCTCGGGGTTATCTGTAACCCAGCTCAGAATTTTTGGTTAAGAGCACTTCTCATTTCTCTCCTTCTTTGTACCACATAACTCCATTATAATCCTGTATCACATTAGAGTGTAATCCTGCAGTACCACCCCTTTTCAGATTCAGTCACCTGCCTCAAAAAAAAGAACAAAGAAAAAGGGGTCTCCATTGCGAATCAGAAAGGATAACAAACCAAAGACTGGAAAGATGGGTGAGGAAAGACACCGTATTTAGCATCTGGAGTTTTTTTAACTAGGTACACAGTACTGTCAGATACCTTTGCTGATCTCAGAGAGCTGCAGCTCTGACATGAAGTAACCGGAATCCAAGCAACTTACTTTAAATAAATAGGGCAACAGTTCGTTACATTGAACTCTGATGAGAAGTGAAACAGACTAAGTCTTGAAAAAAGTGGTGCTTCTGACACTCACTTTCTGATCTTTAATCTGGAAATATAAATCATCTGGATAACTAACTTGAAAGTGCATAGACTGGATTCCACATATTCTCTTTCAGTTTTCCAGCTTTTCAGGTAATTGAAAACCTTGGAAGGGATATCTAAGGAAAATTATGGAGAGTAACCATGAACAGCTCAAAATTCTTTTCAAAAACCAAGATATATTTTCACTCAATGAAATCTTAAAGTCAGTGCACCCAACCAGACTGATCAACATTTGCACTGGAGAGCATGAAGGAGGCCAAAATTGCAACTGCAGTAATCTTCTGCATACCCAGGCAGGATGGCTTCCCCCAATCTTGTCATCATGTAAAATCAGCCATCTTCTTTGTGAGAACCTCATCTTAGTCCTTGGGCCGCCTCTCTTGCTACTTTCAATGAGGAGCAGTTTCTACAGAAGAAAATCCAAAGAAAAGGGCAACTAAGCCACCAAGTTAAACAACACATATAATCCATAAAAGAGTGAGGCTTCTTTTGCATACCTTAAATTTTGAAAATGAAACAGTTAAATTTTTTAAAAAAACAATTGTTTATTTATTTATATTTATTGATATCACAAGTAACTGTATCAAAATACATAGCACACTTGTATAGTACATGCCTTGAATTGCATCATAACTATATTTAGTGGGTGTATAAGTCTGTGTAGGCAAGAAAAATCCAATCTTCAGTGATAACAAATGGAAAGCAAATAGTAAAATACAAAAAGAAGCAAACAAAAAATCACTAGTGCAAGTTTCTGAGAAACTTTGCAGGCTCTGAGTTATCAATAGCCAGTTTTAATAACTTGCACAGGACTCAGTTAAGGCTTCTGGTCTACTTATTTTAGCATGGGTGTCCTTTTTAACCTTTGCTTTTAAGATTGGCATGGACTGGAATGACATATTTGGTTCACATTTCATCTTAATGAAGGTGTGTTTCAGCTCTCTTCTAACCATCTTCTCCTTCTGAAACTCCTACGCACATATTCACACACTGCTTGCTGAAAGAGGATATCCTGCCTGAGTAGCCAAGTCATAATTCATCTCAACAAAGGAGTGGGACTGAGAGTACTATTTCACAAGAGAAAAGAACCTAACAAATATTTTAGTTCATTAGTTCATATAGTTGAGAGTGACAGAGCACTGGAACAGGCTGCCCAGAGAGGTTGTGGAGACTCCTCTGGAGACATTCAAAACATGCCTGGACATGTTCCTGTGTGACTTGGTCTAGGTTTTGCTGCTCTGTCAGGAGGATTGGAGTAGATCACCTCTTGAGATCCCTTCCAATCCCTGATATTCTGTGATTCTGTATGATTCGGTGAAAATTGCTCTCCTTGTATTTATTTGTTGCAAGTTTAAGCAAAAGATTGTGCACATCATATGACATTCAGGACACTCAGCGTCTAGAGTAGCTGTCCCATGGAAATAATAAGCAGAAGCAACAAAATCTTGCCTGGTTTATACATATAGCTACTTAATGTTATTTAATGTCTGTCTGTGGACAGGTAGCTTGATGTTGAACTGACTTTTACCCTTGCAGATGTCTACAGTTGTGACAGATCCTTACTGTAGACACTTAGGATATGATTGAGTTACACATGCATTTACTATCCTCTGAGATTCTTCAGGGTATCTGAGATGTCTGTCTAGAAGGGATAGATATAATACAAAATCTGTGGAAGTCCCTCAGGGAGAGTAGTTGCAGACATCCCAAATGGCACTGTATGCCTCTGTATGAGCCACTGGACAACCTCCAACTCAACTGCCCCCCTGCGTCTCTCTGATGAAAACGCTGATGACTGAGGATTAGCTTGACCTCAGTGTGCAAATCATTTAATATCTGAGTCAGTCACTTAATCTGATTTAGCCAAATCAATACTCCTCACAAGACTACAGATTAAACAACACCTGTGAACTCAATGAATGGTGTCACTAGTAATAAAAATTATTAAGACCTAGAATCAGATCCAAATTTTTATGACATCTGCATGTGTCCAGTTCAAGATTTTGCTTTGGTCAACAGAGAGATAAAGCTGAGTCAGACATAAACACCAGATCTGAACTGAGACTTTCCAAAGGGTAGATGAACTTCAGGTTTTGTTTCAGGTTTACTGTCAGTTTTATACCTTTTGTTTTGAAAATCAGTGGGTGGAGGCTTTTGTGTGGAGAGGCAAGAATCAAGGAAATAAAGAGTAAACACAGGGCATGTCTGTACTAGGTAATATAGCAATGACATAGCAGCTGCTGGCAATCTCCGAGCTGTTTGACACTGGGCAGATGCACCAACATGCTCAAAGACAGTACAGAAGTCCTTACACAACAATCCACTGTGTGAGGTAGACATGCCTCTTGGGGAAAAATTTCAGCAGATATAAATAGCCTTTGTGTACAGTTGATGAAGTTTGGATCCAAGGGATTTTATAGTACTAAAGTACAAATTTTAAAAAGAAAAGGTAAGTCACAAATTCCTCCTCTGTCTTTTGCTCTTATTTTCTGCATTGTGAGGTGAGTATACTCAGAAAACTCAAGAAGAGTTTGTGAGTAGGTATTCTTATATCAATCTAGAAATATTTCCCTGCAAATCAGCTTTAGATTTGGAAATCTGGTAGTTTGATGAGTCATTACATTGACATATAACCTATAATTTCTCTGATTTAAATTTTCTCTGTGCTATTAAAGGAAAATTTTTCCACTGCAGTTTACTGAATGCATTGAAACATTTAATCCTTTGCAAATATACACATTCTTCAAATGGAAAGCTGTATTTTCACACTTGAAAACTGAATATTAGGCATCAAAATAAAAGGAAATGGCCTGTTTCAAAAGCACTAACTACCATAAATATGTTATATAGTAGGTTGAAATTAATATTTTACATAACTGTCTTGGAATTTTTTTTTTAACAGATTAAATTTTTCAATTTTTACTCACATTCATATAAAAAATACATAGAGATAAATTTATTTAAAATCATAGTTTACCATCAGAATGTATCAGTGTTAAAAACAGGACAGACCATGTCCATTTTTAGGTTATTGATGAAAAATTTTAGTGAAAGATTAATGGTGATGATTTAAATTAAGACAGAGAAACTACTCACTGAAATACCTTTGTGGAGATGTTTTAGTAGAATTTCTTCTAGTCTTTTAATTTAGATGAAACCACTCTGGGAAAATAAACAGCATGCTGACAGAAATACTCCTATCATTTCTGTTAGGTAGGATTTCTGAACCATGTCTGGTAATAGCTGATATTGACAAAGATCATCAGCAAGGAAGCTCTTGCTACAACTGTCAGTCACTTCCTGTGGCAAGAGGGTAGGAGAGATGTTCCTTGGGAAGTAAGACTGAAGAAATACTTTCTATTCCCTGCAAGTCTAACCATTAACACTCTCGAAACCATCACTAAACCATGTCACTAAGATGCCCATTCTTTGCATACCTTCAGGGACAGTGATTCCACCACCTCCCTGAGAAGCCTATTCCAATGTTTGATAACCATTTCAGTGAAGAAATTTTTTCTCATATCCAATCTAAACCTCCCCTGGCACAACTTGATGTTGTTTTCTTCTGTCCCATCACTCGTTACTCGGGAGAAGAGATTGACTTCTACCTTTCTAGTTGTAAAGAGTAATAATAACCTTAAGCCCCATTTTTTCCAGAATGAACAACAGCTATTCCCTCAGCCGCTCCTCAGAAGACTTGTGTTCTAAACCCTTCACCAGCTTCATTGCCCTTATCTGGACACACTTGACTGGCCATTATTCTTCTTTTCTTTTCTACGAAGAGATCTAGTTTCCTAGGATGACCAGGTTTTAAGATTTCAAAAATAAATATATTTGGTTTCCTTGTAGTAACATTTGGAACAGGAGCAGACTGTACTCCAAATGAACTTCAAGAAAGTGGAAAATTAAAGTAACTTAAATACTATCATGGTTTCTTTCATATGTGCCAAGAGAACTTAGTTTAAATAAGGACTGCTATAAAATATTACTAAATTAGGACAATCTGCTTTGTATTCACTCTTTAAACACTGGAACAAAATGATAAGGTCTCCCTTAAGCCTTCTTTTCTCATGGCTTAACAAATCTAATTCTATCAGCCTTTCCTCATATGGCAGATTTCCAGTCCTTTGATAATTTCTGTGACCCTTCTCTGGACTCCCTCCAGCTTGTCCACATCTTTTTTATACAGTGGGGCTCAAAAGAGAACATAGTATTACAGGCATGGCCTGACAAGCATTGAGTAGAATGGGACAATGACTGTTGATGCATACTGTGGGCCTTCTTTACAGAAGCATTACACTGTTCACTTGTGTTGAGTTTACTGTCCCTCAGGTCCCTTTCCAGAGAGCTGCTCTCCAGCTGGGTAGATCCCAGCCTGTGCTAGACTCCTGGGTTATGTTTTTCTAGGTGCAAGACCTTACTCTTGTCCTTATTGAACTTCATGAGGTTCTTTCTAGTTGATTCAATTAGCCTGTCTATGCCTCTCTGGAGAGAGGCTCTTCCTTCCTCTATTCACATCCTCCCCCAGTTTGATGTCATCAGTAAACTCTGTCAGGGTACATTTGATCCCATCATCATGATCACTTATTATTATTATTTTAAGATAAAATTGTTGTTTTTTCAGCTTCTTATCCAAGATGATGTGACCTTACTCTTCTTTTGAATATTGTTGATCTGCTGGTTTACTATCATTAAATCCCTTCTACACTGCGTTACAGAAGCCTGAAGAATTAACACTGCCTCTATTCAGGCTTCCCTGGCGATACTGAAAAACTGGAAGATGTGAGTAAAAGTATATCAATTATCTACGCAGTTATGCTCCAACTCTCCAGATTACTGCAATATAATATTTTCAGTACTACCAGGCATCTTAAAAATCCAAAGAAAAACATATTTCAGTGCAACATGCTCTTTACAACTCCATTGTACTATCCTATGTTTCCCATCTATAAAAAAAACCAAGAAATTTTGGTTGAAAGCATTATAAACATAGCCCAGGCATCAGATTAAACAGGAAAATAGAAACTTCAATAATTTTAGGAATTCATAATACTTCTTTCTTTTTCTTCTCTGTTATATCAGTATTTTTATATTTCACTTCAAGTGCTCTAAATTGCAGCCCTGGTATACTAAAACTGAACAAGGTGATTGCAAAGGGTGAAAAAGAGCAGGTCTTTAGTAGCTTGAAAAATCAGATGGCCACAAGTGAGATAAGCAAAATATTTATGATTCTCACTTTATGAACAAAAAGATAATGTCCAAAAGATGAAATTTTTTGCTCAATCTTTAGAATTTTTTGCTCACAAAGCTGAAAAAATGCATGTTCACAGCCACTTAAAGAAACTTTTTTCTTTGTTATCCTACTGACATGCCAAAGATGTTGTCCAGGAGTAGCTGAAGCTTTCTCATTTATCTTTTAAAACAGCAAAGATTCTTCTTTTTATAAAGCACCAAAATTATCTCTAATAAAATCCATAGATATGTTGTATGAAGCAGAGAACATTTTTATTACTGTTATTATTTTCAATAGTACACTGAGAAAAACTAAGAGAATGAAGAAAGTAACTGAGGCTACTGGCTGTTGAATAGGCTGGGCATTAATCCTACATAATCTCCCATTCAGCAAAGGATTCATCCTGATTATGCCAGCAGAATAGCATTTACAGTGGAGGAGGAAAAGGGATACAAGAAAAGCATAGTAGAAACCTGAAGGAGACTTCATACACCCTGATCATGAGTTTACCACTTCCTCACTGCTTTCATCCTGGCAAAATCTTGTTGGTAAATTAAATTAGATTGTTCCAGGAATCATCCCCTGGCTTTGAAATCATACTAATACCTGGTCATTTGCCCAGTTACTTCTCTGAAGTGACCTGTATTGAGTTTTTGTCCTGAAAGAAGCAGATCTCTCCAATCTGTTTGCAGACATTTTTCAGAAGTTAGCATGAACAACTGCACAATTTTGGCACAATTTTGTTTACATATAAAGCAGTCACCTCTCTGGCTTTATTATGCATATCCCCAAATTCATTATGAAATTAAATTCATTTCAGATTTTATTAATAATTTATCCATTTTTTGCTGGATTTCTAAAACAGTTTTGGGTGGTTCTTGTTTCATTTTCCCCATGTATCATTGTTTTTCAGGTCATTGGGAGGATTTTTCATTGTTTTTGCCTTTCTTATAATGTTTATCTTCCAAATGTCAGTGTCTAGCTTCCTTAACATAACACTGTTTGGGAAATTGTATTTTTTCATGTTCAGTGGTTTATATTGTGGGATTGAGTGCACCCTCAGCAAGTTTGCAGATGACACCAAGCTGTGTGGTGCAGTTGATTCACCTGAAGGAAGGGATGCCATCCAGAGGGACCTTGACAGGCTTGAGAGATGGGCCCAAGCCAACCTCATGAAGTTCAACAAGGCCAAGTGCAAGGTCCTGCACCTGGGTCGAAGCAATCCCAAGCACAGATACAGGCTGGGTGGAGAGTGGCTTGAGTGCAGCTCCAAAGAGAAAGATTTGGGTGTGTCAGTTGATGACAAACTCAACATGAGCNCCCTATGAAGACAGGCTGAAGAAGTTGTGGTTGTTCAGCCTGGAGAAGAGAAGGCTCAGGGGGGACCTTATAGTAACTTATAAATACCTGAGGGGGTCCTACAGAAAGGCAGGGGAAGGACTTTTTGATAAGATATCTGATGGGAGGACTAGAAACAATGGATGTAAATTGGAAGGGGGTAGATTTAGACTTGACATAAGAAAGAAATTCTTTACAGTGAGGGTGGTGAGGCACTGGAACAGGTTGCCCAGAGAGGTTGTGGATGCCCCCTCTCTGGAGGTGTTCAAGACTAGGCTGGACAAGGCTTGATCTAGCGGGAGGTGTCCCTGCCTATGGCAGGGGGGTTGGAACTCGATGATCTTTAAGGTCCCTTCCAACCCAAACTATTCTATGATTCTATGATATCAATCATTCAGTTATCTCTCTGCTCATGGTGACTAAAAAGTGATGCAAAGGTTTTGTTTATGTTTAAAGTATACAATTTCAATAAAACATAGTAAGAATTCTGATAAAGGAGTTGAAGTAATCCAATGGTAACATAGTAGTGTGAAAATCCAGTATCTGACAATTTGTTTGCATTTAAGTAAGTTGGGACTTTCAAGGCTCCACATGCTAATAGATTTTAAATATTCAGACACGATGGAAATCTAGGCATTAACTATTTAGTATTTTAGATGGATTTATTTTACTTGTATATTTTTTTACCTATAATATGCTACAAACATTTGCCTCAGGCTGACAATTGGATGTTACGGGGGTAAATAATAAAATCATATTGCTTCTTCTATTACACTTTTTATCAATTTTTTTACTTTGTCAGATTTTCCCTTCCACTGATTATGACTTTGAAGTGTAATAAGACAGTATTTAAGATATTATTATTGGGTTTAGGAAATTAAGGTTTTTAGAAAATAGCAGTTTAACCATGAGGTGTCAGAATGAGTGCTTAATGTGAGTTCACGATCAGCCATTTTCAATGACACATCCATGAACACTATATCTGGTAGAGTTAATAAGGTGCCTGCATGTACTTAGTTGTTGAATATTTTAGGCTACAGCTAAAAGACAGGTCAGGAAAAAAACATCTGACCTTCTGAAAATCTTAGACCAAGTAATGTCTTTCAGGGTCTGAATACAATCACCTCTCTTCACTTTACAGCTACTGTCCTTGAACTGTGATTTTTCAGCTGCTTTCTGGGATAAATCAAAGATTATTTTTGCATTAAGTCAGGACTCCTTAGTCTAGTCATTCCTTGGCCTCTCCCAGTAGCAACAAATAAAATTCCATGAAATCTCATTAATTCAATTCACTATACCTTTGGAAGTGGAAATTATATTACTATAGTTATACATAAATGTCCTAAAACAGTAATTTAAAGACTTATTTCCTTTATCGGTACTCTGCCATTCCTTTATACTTACAATAATACAAGCCTTCAATTGTTATCAGAGTCTATCTGTCCTACTTTTCTGCATGCTTAAGTGTCAAAATTTCTTCTTCTGAAAAGACAATTTCTTCTTGGTTACCTTTGTGTTTACAAGCTCCATAGTTTTTAATCTCATCTGGAAGCAGAATCTTAATCTAATCCAGTAGTGACAAGCATTCTGAGGATTTAACTGAAAGCTTATAAAGAAAGGAAAACAAGAAAGAGAGAAATTTAAAAAAAAAAAAAGAAGAAAGAAATGTTTTTGTAGTAAATACCAAATCCTGACAAGTTCTGGAGCAATTTGTACATCCAAGATCTCTATGAAACATAAGGGTTATAGTGTACATATTCTGAACGTATTAACACCAGAAAAATTCCACTTTGTTTTAAAGTGAAAATATTAGCTGACCTATAGTAGGGTGATTGACCTAAATCAAATCTAATTGTATGCACTAAGATTAACTTAAGTCTAAATTACCTATGCTGTATTGCACCCCATGGCATTAAAAGAAAGAATAGTTTAGTTTTACTATCTAACATTTTAAATCTGCAATTTACATGTAGGAATGGAAGTTTAGTCTCTTAAGAATAAAAAAAATAGCATGTCATTTACTTCTGAAGTTGAAGGAAGTGACAAGTTATACTTATTGTTTTAAAGGAAAGTGTTTCTGCCTAGAAAGGGTAGTAGAATGTACCCATCAGCTTCCATAATAATGACAATTCTATAACACATTATTTAATTGAGAATATTTTTGATACAATGTCTTAAACCACAAAGCATAGTGTCAAAAAAAAAAGTCTTTTGGAACATAATTATAGCTTTACCAAAATTTGGAATTTTTATAATGTGAAATTCAAGCTAATGCAGAACACCTACACACATCTTTTAATACATATTTTAAGTGTTAAAAAGGTGGCCATGTGCTTTATTCCAATGCTGATTTCATACAGATTTATTTATGAAGTTCTAATTCCAGTTTCTTTTCCATGTCTATATATAAAGGTAAAATCACTTAATAGATGAGAAATATTTTCATAATGGTATACATGCAAGATGTGTTTTATGTGACTCCAATCTAAGCATAGTCAGATTTTGTTTCTAAAGCCATATGGAGAGCTGAAAGGGATCTAAGAAGATAGGTCCAAATGGCAGCCAACTTGACTATATCAGAGGAAATGTCATGCCTGTGTGTTTGTTCCCAGGCAAGGTCAAATGAGAGGAAGGCCAGCAAAGGTAGGAGGGAGTGAATCTCCCATACCTCCACCTGCTCAGCCCACTCCCAAATAAAGAAATTTATTCCCTCTCTTATTCCATTTCTGATTTATAAAATAACATTGCAGGCAACTAACATAAGCCAATTTAAAATACATTTGCTTAGGTTGATACAAATGCTGAGGCTTGTTTTAGTATAACTCTTCTCAGAATTTATTCTTATTTGGGTAAAGTTTCAGGAACTTATTATAGAGCCTACATGAGTCTTGCATTGTAAAAGCCCAAATATCTTCCCTTGCTGAAATGTGCTATGTGTAGACATCACCCTGCTTCTTTCTGAAAGCAGTTAAGATAAATTATGCGATACAAAAGTGATAATCAATTGCCTGCTTGTGATTACTTTCTCACAGAAGCAATAGATCACAATTGTCTACCTCTGTTTGCATGAGGCATTTAAATTATGTAGTGAGATTGAGGCCATACTGAATACCATGACTACCATATCACTCATAATAATTTACATGGTGGTTAGGAATGACAAGATAGTCAAGAAAATTAGTTAAGTGCATTATTTGTTGGCCTGTAAAGTAATCAAATAACTTCTCTAGATTTTTAAGTAATCTGTTAATGTAAGCTATTACCTAAGAGTTATTTAACTCAATGCAACTGTTGCTTAATTTCACCACAACATTTAAAAGGACAAGGAGTGCCGTGCTGTCTTGGTGCCAGATATTTGTCATTGTATATTTTAATCAATCCTAATAAACATTCTCAGTCACCTACATGCACTGTCACATTTTAGAAACCATGAATGAGAACACCAAGCCTTCATATGTTAATTTACCCATACATATGTGTGTCTATACATACATATATATATTTATGTACATGCATTTTTGAAAGCTCCGTATCTCTGCAATGTGGAGAAAAAGCTGTTAGTCGCATTAAGGAAACTTCCAAGTTGTCTAAGAGAGAAGGAGTGGATAAGGGAAAAAGAAGTCAAAGTGTACACTGGAAAGGTAAATATGAAGTGAGAAGAATAGGAAGGGATAAAGAGATAAATCACAGTACGTATGACTTCCTAGCTTCTCGCCAATCCTGAAGCTAGACTTGCACTTCAATCAGCCTGAATCACTTCATACTGATAGGTTTTATTCAGAGCAAGCCTGTTCAGAATCTTAGATTCAGTAAAATATCTGCCTTGAATTCACATTATTGTTCATAAGCAGCATTTTTTCAGTAGGCAGAAATGATATACAAAAGGCTTTATGTTTTTCTTAGAATTTTCTTAGAACGCTTTGCATTCAGTCTTTCAACAGGCTTCAATACAGAGAGCCAGTATTGAAGGATTATCATAGTTTAACAAAGTGAAAAACTAATTGAATCATTAACTGGCCATTCAGATTCAAATATCTTCCTCTCATTTGCACCCTTGTTTATACTTCTGCTTTGCTCCTGCACATACCTCTTTAGTTTGCCTTATTTGTAAAACTCCTTAGATTGTAGCCATACCCTAAAGAGGTCATGTGAAAATGTGAGTGGAAGTCAAGGCTTTTTATGTTGTTAGTCACACATTTTTTTTCCACTAAGTGTTCTCTAAGTTATGGAAAACACATCCAAAAATTGGTGGAGACTTTGCAACTCTATTAATTTATACAAATTTTTGCTTCATATTTTTCTCAGCTTCCCACCAATAATGTACATAGTTGAACAAAATGTACGATTAAACACAATATTCATGCATATCAAAAAAATAATCATGATGGCTTCACAAATTAAAAATGTTCTCTTTCAGTGTAAATTAAGATCTTGCTTTCCATCTACCTTTGTTTTTGCAGTGATAAATAGCAATTTTCTCTTTTCATTTCTAATCATCCCTTACCAACAGCAATGAAAAAAAGTTATTAAATTTATATATACATTGAAGATATCTTACTGGTAGAGTTCTAACTTGTTTCTGTAATTATGTGTTTGCATTTAAGTGCCTAACAATTATTTCTCTCTCAAATTTCGGTTTTCCTGCCTCAATATCCTGTTAAAACTCACACTGTGACTTTTTTAGTGCCTAAACCCTAGTCAACCTAGAACATTAGTCAACATACAAACTACATAGTAGACTCTATGATTCTCAGATTTGAGATGTAAATTTGTATAGACTTTTCTTATCAGGTTATTCTGGATTTTAAAATTAAAATAAGCTTTAGTTCCTTAGTGCTACAGTGGCTGGATGAATTAACAGATGGTCACATTTCAAGTATGCCAGCCTATTTTTATTTAATATAATAGTGTACTATCTTAGGGTTAGCAGTAAACATCAGTTTCAGGTAAATGTGCATATGAACATGCACACAAACAGAAACTAAGTTGCCCTTCCTCTCTGAAATGCAGCCTAGATTTTCTGAGTTTCTTTGAGGAGTCACCAACATTTCTTAGGAGAACCAGATATCGACTGTATCTTTCCCTATGTACAGAATAGATTTATTTATCTTTGAAATTTTATTTTCCTTAACTTGCTCTGTTATTATTCATGAAAGAAAGAGAAACTATAGAAGTAAAAAGACTGATGCCAGAAGAGCAAATCCATTCACACATAAGTGTGTATGCTTTAATCTGTTTACTCAGTTTCATTAGTCTTGTTGCCTATTGGGTGGATCAAAAATTTAAGGGTTAAGATGAAAAATTAACTAAAATTTCCCTCATTAAAAAAAAAGAAAGAAGCTAAGAAAAAAAAGGCATATTCAAGTAAATTTCCAGTAATTTTTATCATAAGACCTTCTTTATAAAAAATTGTCATTAATCTCTTTTTTAAAAAGATACTAGGTTTGAGAGCTGAGAAGATGGAAAAACAGATCCGCAGTATCCAGCTGAGGCTATTGCAGTCCCCTGAAAACTCTCTACATCTCAGTCCAAACCACTGTGCTTTCTTCAATCATTCTTGCAAACCTGTCTAGAGGGTGATCAACTTTGCACAGTTTATTTCTCCTCTGATAGCTGCCCCCTTCTCTCACCTATACATAGCCTTCTCTGTCACCATTCACCAGTCTCAGTCCTCTAGAGCTACGTTGTATCAAAAGCACCAATACAGAAGGAAATATCTTGAATTTAGCCATAATGAGTCTTCATTAAAATTGTAGGTCAGTTTGATCCCTCCTTCTTGTGTGATAAAGTCTCTTTAGTCTAAACGGGTCAATATTTTGCATAGCAAGTTTCACTCATGTAGATAAGGTAAGTTTGTCTGTCCTCTCCCGACACAAGTCTAGAAATACGGGGAAGAGTTCCCTCACTTGTCATCTGCAGATTAAATTCTTACTGACGACATAGAGACTGCGCTGGAGAGGCATTTTTGGTTAGTGCAATCATAAATTATTCCTGATGGTTCAGCTAAGATGAATGTCTTGTCCCCTGTCACATCTTTTCTTCTTCCCTCACAGGAGCCGTGCAATTCACACACACACATAAACACAGGCCTATACATCCCTTTCCCATCTCTCTCTCACACTCCCTATGTGCCCTCCAGGAGCTCCCCACTACCAAGATGAATTTCTTGTTTAGTGATATGGGCTATGTCAATGTAACATCTATGCGAAAAGACAAAGTAAAAGCGCATTATCTTGTAAAAATTTAGTCCCCAGAAAAAAAATTTATAACCATGGTGAATTTGTCATAGCGCACAAAGTTTCTGTAATAAGATAATAACATACAACATTGTGGGGATTTTCAGAGGCAGGTATATTACAGAGAAGTTCAGATGCAACAGCAACTTCTGAAAAAATACATATCTATCTATCTATATATCATCTATCTATCCACCTCCACATGAAAAAATTTAGTTTCTAAAGAACAAAAGATCAACTGTAATGGCTGCAATTTTGACTTAAAGGAATGGTTTTCACTATTTTTCATCTAATATTTTTTAAATTGAATTCATGATCCTTTAAATAAATCATGAAAGATAAGAAGTTAAAAGCAAGGGTTTATTTGGTGGGCTAATGAATACAACACAAGTGACAGTTAATAGGTTATCAACTAATTATACAGGATTTTTAAATTCCTTATGAAATTCATCAATATCAGCAATGGGGAGCTATTTTAACATGAGAAAAATGGCCTTTTCCCATTGAACAATTAAATAAAAAGTAAAATGAGAAGTTTATGAAGTCCATAGAAGTTTTTCATAATGCCATTTAAAAGTCCTTGTCACTTGGGACACTCCAAATTTTATCTTTGCTTGCTTGCTCTTTCATATCACTAAGATACAGTCTTACTGGCATTTATGCATTGTTTTTTCTCATATAACACTTGGAGTGGGAAAAGAAAATTTAGAGGGGAAATAACCTACGTGTTAGAAGACCTAGTGTTTGGGATAATGCAAGCATTTTCATGGAAAGTGTAAGTAATCTGTCCTCTCCATGCTTCAAAGGTATGTTCAAGGCAATATGTGATTCTACCTGTCTTAATTCTCATTCACTTCATTTTTTACTTCAGGCAGGGTGCAGACAGAGAATTCAGAATATGGCAGAGAATAGTAGCCTCGTTTATCTGGCTTTCACTTTCACATCATCAGTTAAAACCATAATAGCTGAAAGCAAATAAATGAAGAAACTAAAATCTCAAAAGAAATCCCTGGTTTTCTGTTTACTACAAGATTTTCAGAGAATCATGGAATGGTTAGAATTGGACAAGAACTTAAAATTCATCTGTTTCCAACTCCCTTGCCAGAGACTGAAGTACCTCCCATGAGACCAATTTGCTCAAGGATGAACCAACTTTACCTTGAGCACTTCCAGGAATAGGGCATCCACAGTCTCATCACCCTCAGAGTAAGGAATTTCTTCCTAATATCTAATGTAAATATACTCTCTCTCTGTTTAAAACCATTACTCCATACCCTATCATTATACGCACTTATAGAGTTCTCTATCTTTTCTGTCAACCCTCTTTAAATGCTGAAAGTCTGCAATAAGGTCTCACCAGAGCCTTGCCTTCCTCTGGCTGAACAGCCTCTATTCTCAGCCTATCTTCATAACAGAGGTAGTCCAGTCAGCAGCTGGACTCACTCTAATGGCCCTTCTCTAGACTCACTCTAATGTTTTTGGGTCAAAACCTCCTTTTTCCTTATGGGCCAGATTAAAGGACTAAAACAATAATAAGAAGAAATATTATCCTAACTGGACAAATTGAATTTAACCAGAATAATAAATACTTTTACTTTTCCTTTCACCTAGCCAACACAACAGAACAAAATGGAATTCTCTTTGCATCATCTGAGCAGACATCTGTTGCACAGACTCTGA
This sequence comes from Turnix velox, assembly GCA_013400935.1. NCBI lineage: Eukaryota > Metazoa > Chordata > Aves > Charadriiformes > Turnicidae > Turnix > Turnix velox. Next base: position 123,469 of record VZTY01031801.1, on the reverse strand, counting down.
AGTGAAAGAATTTCAGTTTCTATTTTTCCCAGAAAGTCAGTGAACATGAAAAGATGGGAAAACTTTTTAAAAAGAGTAATTAAAAAAAAATCTTTCATAAAATCATCTCACTATTACTTATGTTACCACAGCTTTATGTTAAACTGTCTATAAATGCTTCCTGCAAACTGTTCTAAGAGAAAAGAAGAGTTATTTGGATCATTCTTATTACCATCATATAATACTCAGCAACACCTTGAATAGCATCAAACTATTCCTCCTAACTGCTTTCAAATGTATAATAAGGAAATTCTGCCTGCTGCAAAGAACTTGCAATCTCATTATAAGATGATAGACAACAGATGGAAGCAACAAACAGATGGAGGAAGAATAAGGTAGCAATGAGATTATTATAATCAGCATGATAAGCAGTGATGCATACCAGCAAACTGGCTGCCTAGTTATTATCTATGTGGGTGTGCATGCATGTAAAATTAACATAACTACCATTTGTATGGCATTAACTAATTCAGAATGCCAGATATTGCCAGTTTAGAACAAAGAATTCAGCAAGACATTGATGATCCTCCAGTAACATTAAGAAAAAGTATTAGAGATGCCTGATGGTACCAGGTAATGAAAGGATCAAAAGGACTTTTGTCATTAATTCATTTGCTGAGCTTTTGCAAAGTAATCATTTCCATGTTCTGTGAATTATAAGTCAAAGGAGAGAGTTTGGGTCAGGAAGACTCATCCTTCCAGATTTTGCATTTGTGTTCTAACTAAACCAAAGTCAAGAAAATGAGTACTGGACATAGATAAACGTGTCTTGAATAGGAGATATGCTAGGTGAGGTGTAATCTGAAAGGTTTTATTGCTAAACATGAGGCCATTTTGCTCACTGTTAAAACAGAATTTCAAACAGATTATTACACTCATAACAGCAGAATTTTTTTTGGAAGAAATTGTAACTTTGAAGAAATTGTAAAACCCTTGGGAAATATTTCATCTGTTCTCTCAAAAAAGTTCTCTCAAATAACAAATAAAAATTTAAGACCTGAGCTTCCAAAAATATTCAGAGGACAAATATTAGCAGGCAAATATGATTATATCTCATTCTCTTTGCTGTTGCAAAGGGACATGTCTAAAAGTAGGTATATAAATTTAAATGTAAATTTATTTTAAAATTTATATGAAGCAGATAGTTCTGCATACTCACTTGATTTCTTTGTGTTATACAAGTAATTGTCAGGAACAGTGAGCTGTAGTCGCCTCTGGCCTCATGACAGCATCACTATCAGAAGATGGCTGAGCTTCATAAAATATTATCAAAATGGAAAAGTTCTGCAAACTGCAGCAAATATTTTTATAATTCATTAAAATGTGAAAACCTACATGAGAAGTGCGCTGCAGAAATTATTTGCAAAATATATTCCACGCTCAATTAGGCTGTATTCTTCCTAGTGTGGCATGTAAGGAATTAATTGAAAGATGTATCTGTTACTTTTTACATTTCAATACTAACATTAACATTATTCAATACTATGGATTTGAAACAAATCTTCTGATGATGAAAATATTACATTTATATTTCCAAGACAGGTGGCAATGAAAAGAGCAAGAGCTACTTTCAGTATTGTTAAATGTTGCCAGCAACATTTTACTTTTAACAAGATTATTTTTAAGTTTAAAGATTTTCCCACAGTGTATTTACCTGTAGATATAACTTTGATTTTAATGGCCATAACTGCGAAGAAATAATTATTTTCAAATAGAAGTATTCTTTAAAGGCATTTCACTTCATAGATAGTCTTCGTACATTAACATGATGGAGACATGTGAACACCTATTAAAAGCACAAAGGTATTAAGAAAGCTTTCTATAAGAAAAAATAAGTAGCTGTTTCCTTTACACATGCAAATGAAAGTCACTCAGTCATCCTGCCACTGTTATTTGACTGAATTAAATAAATAATTATGCACTGATATGAAGGAGAACAAGCTGGAAATTGTAAAAGGTGGCTCAGACCTACCTGAACACTGTGGATGCTTCTTTGCTTATGACAGAATTGTATCCACTGGAGTCTTCTGTGAATGTCCAAAGCACTTCTGAAGACATGCAGGTTAATTAAGCATGCACTTTAATGAAGCTTTCAGTTTCTTGACTGATATATTTGCAACATTATTATGCTTGATGATTTTGAGATCCAGATGTCAATCATTATTCAGGCAAAATGAAAAGATCATTAAAGGAATTAAAAATTAAGAAGATGTTAATGTCAAAATTTTGTAATGTTCCCACAATTTGACTAAAATAAAAATTACCTTATTTTTTGATGTAGTGGTATCTAAAGTAATAGGCTATATTAGAAAACAGTACATTTTCTTTTATTTGAAAAACTAAACCACTTTTATCACATTATTGCTTTGAAATTTTGGTTTCTGTATTTTCAATATTTATGTCCTTTTAGGACAGTAAATGTTAGCATGACTTTTGTAAATGTCTTTTGTGCCTTAAACCCAGAGAAAATAATCTAAGAAATAATACCAAGAAAGAAAGAAAGAAATAACAAAAGAAAGGAAGAATGGAAGAACTATAAACTAGTAAAAAAAGCAGAAAAATATAGAACAGTAAGGATGATAAAATATGCTAGAAAGTCTAGGACAGAAACATTCCTGAATATTCAATTTTACAGAAATACTGTATAAGACTACTGTATTATGCAGGATTTTTATTCCAACTGCAGCTACTATTTGAATATGCATTACTGAAATGGATGGTAGTGTTTTCTATGAAGGGAATACAACATTAGAAAACATTCCACTATTTCCAAATAATCTCAGAGAAGTAAGAGTATTTTTAATTGAAACAATATACCTTTCTTCTGCTCAGGGATGTTGTAAAAAGTGGTGAGTTTTTCCCCCTTCTCTACAAGTGTAGTTAATGTCATTCAGATGAAATGAATACCAAATCATTCCAGAACAGGGAACTGAACTGGAATGAACCAGAATCTTTGCACATAATGTTGCTAGAATGTCTTTATGGATTTAGATCTGAGACTAATTTCCATGTGACTGCTGAGAGGCAGTATTATTGTGAATGCCCTTTAGTAAGCATGATGCAATAACACATTCTTTCTGAAGACATTCATAGTTGCAGAACCTTCATAACTTTGCTCATCAGATATTTCTTAATTTATATTATAAATAATATAATTTATTGTTTCTATTATTTTCATAAATCTAGTGTCAGCTGCAAGTAGATTCAAATTCTACTTTATGTTCCAAATCACTTGAAGAATTCTTATTTTTTTGTGTATCTGAAAAAAGAGAAAAGATATAAGGTCACAGAAAACTTATAAATTATTTTCTCACACTTCTCACATTTTAAAATTTATTCTACAGAATATCCACATTTTAGAAACTTCTCACAAATGAACTCAATTTGAAATATTTGACAGCTTAGAGTTTTGCTGACTACATTGTTTATGTTTCTGACTGCTTGATAAATCTGAAAAATGGATATCTCAAGTTGCCTATATAATGCAAGGTTGTTTCTGAATACCTAGAAATGAAACATACTGATGATGATAAGTCAAGCAGAGAAATGTCTAGGTGAGACAGTAAAGCCTCATCTATAATTATGAAAACATGAAACTGTTCTGTAGATGTAGCTTTCGATAAGACATCTATGAGAAACTGAAAATCCCTTCTGAAAATGCAAATCTCTTCTCATCCTAGACACTGAACAAAGCTAATCAATATTTACTTTTTATGGAAAAAATAGTATCAGAAAAGAAGGGAGTGGCTGAGTGACAACTACTGTCTAATAGGTGAGTATAGAGAAAACCTGATGTGAAAGTAGGGAGTTGAAATATTACATTCTACTTGTCCCTAGGATGTACAACCAGGTATAGAAGGATGAGCTAGCATACGCTACCCAGCTTGCTATACTGCAGGCACTGCCTGCTAAAGCTTGGGATCCAAGGAAAAAAAGATCAGTGGATAAGGGAGAAGAATGCCTCTACACACTCATAATCAGGACTTTCACCTCAGAGACAGGAGACATCTCAGATTTTTCAGAAATGCTCCGTTGCCAAAGGATCCTTCTCCTGAAAAGCCATGCCTTACCTGAGCATGAAATGTGGTTCAGGTATTGCAAGACAAGGGTACTTAAGGGCCCTCCCAAGGACTTCCTCCATTCTGTGCATGGCACACAACTCCATTTCAGCCATCCATGGCTACCAGCCTCCTACTCCAGCAATACCACAGCAGGGCCCATTTCCATCTCTGCACAGCCCTGCCCTGCCTAGGCATAGGCCCTGTCAAACTGAGCCCATCTGCAGGCCCACAACTCCAGCCAGGTCTTGGCTCATCCCCTTCCCCGTGGTGGTGCCTGGTGACCATGACAGTGGCAGTTGTTATCCCTTGGGTCCACATGACCCTGATGGGGACCTCACCTGAATTAGGACACATTTTAAGTGAAATAGCTGTCAAACATCAGCTGGCCTTGGAATGTCTATAAAATTTGATATTGATGACTACTTTTAACATCAGTTTTGCACTGTTTTGAACGTGGAAGCTGAGAATTAATAAACTCACATGCTGAGAAGTTAACAATCCCAGATAGATGCACAGATCTCCTACAATGACAATGTATTTCCTTCTCTGGAATTCTCCTTCCAGTGAATTTGACCATGACTGCTGCATTTTGTATTTCTGGAGTACATTTGATTGGCTGGCCCAAGGAATGTGCAGGGAAGAAGGCTAAAAAACTCAGAGAGCTTAAGCAGCTGGTGGGTACCTAGATGCACACATCCGATAAGAGGCAAATGCTTCAGGGCCTGATCTGTAGCAGAATCTTAAGTGCCTAAGCAATTTGGGAAGTAAAAATATGCTCCCTGAACAGGATAAGTGGTGGTTTTACAGACTTTGAGATCTAAATCTTGTTTTGGATTTAGCCCTCAATTCATACCTTTAAAAGGCTAAATGGTCTGTATCCAGGATAGCTGTTCTTCAAGTGGCACATCACTGCTGACAACTCTAATCCTCATGTCCAGACAAAAATCTCCAAAATGAAAACTCCTCTCTCCTAGAGGGACATAACTTGAACAAAGCTGATCAAGTTAATTGCTGCAATTATGCTTCAAAAGGATCTTACTAGGACAACTTCTCATGGGAAAGAAAACTTACTTCTTCAGCCTTCTTCATCTTAACAAAAATATGCACAGTTATAATATACTTAATAATTCTTAAAAATTTTCCCACATGGTTTTGTTCTTCAGAGCCAGATGGCAAAGCAAAGGTGATTTCTAACTTAGAGCACTTTCAGAAGTTTCTAAGATACCATACTAAGTCTGTGTAAATGCCTCAGTTGAATGCAATAGCTGTAATGTTTTATCTGCATTGAAATACGATCTAAATCAAACATATCTTCTAAGTGTATTTGTTTAGAGCCAGATTTAAGGCTAGAGTAGGATAGAATACAGAAGAATAGCCTAGACCAGATGGAAGTATTTCAGTGGGAAGGAGTGTGGAATGATCTTCTAGTCCAACTGTGTCAACAGTACAGGGCTGTCTTAAAGAATGTTGTTAAGGGTATTGTCCAGATGCTTCTAAAACATTATTCATCTCTCCTGTGTCCAGTGTCTAACCAACCTCTTGGTACAGAAAAGCCTCTTAATGTCTGCCCTAAGCCTCCATTGATGCAGTTTTGAACATTTCCATATGTCCTGCGTCTGGATACTAGATGAAAGACTTCAGTATCCCTATCTCTACTTCTCCTCGGCAAGCTGTACAGAAGCATACATTTTTCCCTCAGCCTTTTTTTCTCCAAACTAGACAAGTTCAAAATCCACAGCCACTCCCTAGCATTTTTGTCAGCTTTGTTGCCCTGAAGTGGATGTATAAGAATAATTCCCTGAATGAGACTGGGTGATCAGTGGATTTAGAATCAAACAAAATCAAAGAATCACACAATGATAGGGGTTGTAAGGTGAGTGTCAAAGTAGGTTCATCTAGAGCAGTCTGTATATGAATGCATCCAGGTCGGTTTTGAACATCTCCAGAATAGAAGACTCCACAACATCTCTGGATAATCTGCTCCAGTGCTCTATCACCCTCAAAGTAAAGGAGTTTTTCCTCACATTAAGGTGGACTGAGGGAGCCCAGAACTGAACACAGTTTGCCAGATGTGGCCTCACTAGGGCAGAGCAGAGGGAGAGGATGACCTCCCTCAATCTATTGGTTGCAACTTTTTTAATGCTCCTCAGAAGACATTGGCCTTCTCCACTGCTGTCTCTTGGTCAGCTTGTCCACCAGAATTCTCAGGTTCATCTCTGCATAGTTGCTTTACTGTAAATTAGCCTCTAACCTGTACAAGTGCATGGGGTTATTCCTCCCTAGGTGTAGGACCCTACACTTGTCCTTGTTGAATTTCATAAGGTTTCGTTCTGCTCAAAACTATCTAGCCTGTCCAGGTCTCACTGTATGGAAATGCATCCTTCTTTTCCACTAGCCACCCCTCCCAACTCTACATCATCAACAGATTTGCTGAGGATGTACTCTGTCCTCTCATCCAGAGGGATGAATATTGAACAGCACAAGACAGAGTACAGATCCCAGGGGAACACCACTAATTATAGGCCTCCAACTGAGCTCTGTGCCTCATTCTAGTTCCCAATCGACATCACTGTCCACTTACCCAATCTATATTTTCTAAGATTACCCACGAGGATGCTATAAGAAACAATGTTAAGTTTCATAGCGTTTTAAAAAGTTAATTGTTTCAACACCTACTAAATCAGGTGAATGCCTTTGGAAAATGGATATATCCTAGGATCATTTCAGATATGAATAAGAGGACAAGTCTTAGTCAAATTCAGATTGTAAGCTAACAGATGCCTTTCAAAACAGTGGTATAAGGCACAGAAATATAGGGAATGGAGTAGAGGGAGAAAAGAAATTTCTACAGTATATATTCCTTGGAAAATGATCTAAACTTCATAGAACTTTCATAGAAAATGAAACTTCAAGCTTTTCAGTACTTGTTTATTGCCATTACTGGTGACAGGATACAGGCAAGAAGCAGTAAAGGTAAATATTTCCAGCTGAGATATTTGTTTAATTTGAAGAAGCAAAGATTCATCTAAGAAGTGTTCTCTTTCATCTACACTGCAGGTAGCTTAAATCTTTGCTAAAGAAGAAAGCTTTTCTTCAGGCAATATTTCCTTAGACAAAGCCATACCTTTTGTCGCCCTTTTAGGGAGAGCTTCAGCAACAGGAAAGTTTGCTGACGCAACTCCTAACATATTCTTCATCCTTATCAGAGCAAAACAAAATAAACAAACAAACCAAAAAGTTAATCAAAACTGAAATTCTTAAATAGCACAAAAGATTTTAAAATAGTAATAACCTCATGTGCAAAAGCAGTCCAGTGTGCAAAATGCCCATTAAGAAGCTGAGTGCTAAGATTTGTGGTCGATTCCATCTACCCCTGGAGGACAGATGATTCTCCACAGAATACATTGACCCCTTCCGGGCTCTAGAAGCTCATTCAACAGTTTTAAACATGTCTATTTGGAAGTTCCTCCCACAAATATAGCTTAGAGGTCTATGGGGGAAAGGCAACACATTTTTGTCTAAGGCTTCGATGCACTTAGACCTACCACAATTATTTTCCTATTTAGTTTGTTCAGTTGCTGGATAGTTCGGTAGGTAAAGCCAAGGATTAAAAAGCAAGAAAGAAAATAAGAGGTGGTCTGAGATAGGCTGAGCTGTAGTCTAAACAAGGAGAGAGTGACTGTGCTTTATCTTCATGTGAATGGAGATTCCTGGGATAATGCTTATGGCTCTTAAATGAAAAAAAAAGACTTCACCAATAGACACCCATTGTCCTGCTTTTGTCAAGACTGAAATAAGAGAAGACTGGCTTTTCAGGTCCAGTCTGTGAGGATGGCAGGGTGGAATGCAGTTGGATTCCAGCGGAGTGTTTGATGTCTTCATTTTTGAGCTCTCTTCTGAAAAGGAGCTGGCAGGAAAGTGTGGCCTTACATAGAAAAAGGGCAAGTCCTGCAGCAAGTTGCTTCCCTGGTAATGAGTAGACATCCAATTCTGATATAATAATGTGCTTTCATTGCCACAGTAGAGCTAATAGAGTTGTGGTGACTTCACACCTGCTGCAGCCTGGTGAAAAAAAAAAAAGTCACCATGAAATGTCCCAGAAGGCTACTGCTGTCTATGGGCAAGAGTGCAGGTGACAGATGAAGTGTCTGACAATGACATATTGCTTGAGGACTGCAGTGAAATTACTAGAATGCCATATTACAATCTCCAACTGCCTCTGAAAAGTAAGAAAAAGGCAAAGAAGTTGTACATACAATTAAACGTTGCCATTTATTTTTCCTGATTATCTGTGGTAGGACTAGTACTAATTCTGAGAATTTTAATTGAGATTTAAAGTCCTCAAGTCTATATATACTATCAAATTTGTACCTGATTTTGTTGCTCTCTAAAATTAAATATTTTATAGTCTTATTGTTTGTATTCAATTTGAAATGATAATTTGTTATTTAAAAATATCAATATCAATGTTTCCAATGGCACAGGACTGCATTATTTCTTTTCTCCAGATTTCACTGATAAACACAACCATGGTTTTCTTAAACAGCAAGATACCATCTTTTTGACAGATACAATATGTAGTTATGTGACAGTATTATGATAAACCTTATAGGGAAGACACAGCAGGGTCACAGTGTTTCTACATTCCCAGCACAGTTTCCATGAAAGGAATGTTTACATGACCCACAGCACAAAGTTTAAATATATGCAGCAGTTTTGCTGTTAACTCCCTGAACTGGCTTGCTGAGCAGCCTTTGACCAGCAAAATTCTGCTCAACTTTTTGTCACAGTGTTAGTATTAACATTTTCCTGTCTTGTCAGCTGTTTTGGACATCTGCTGTTCTCTATAAAATGTCTGCACAGGGGTGGTTGGGGGTTTTTATTTGGTCCATTTGAGTGGCTGAGGAACATAAATATTAGTCTGTCATTTTGTTTATATTGGTGGAGGGTAGATGAGAGAAAAGAAGGAAATCTTGGATATCAAGCCAATGAAAATGAGTAAGACTCTTGCTTGACAAGTGCAGTATTTGCCTTTTGCAACTCTTGAAAATCTGTAACATATATGCACACAAAGCACAGGGTAGGTATGACCTAATGTTTTGTTAACATGTGGTTTTACAGGACTTATTCAGGACTTATTTTGGTCATAAAGGTTTTTCGTAATCACAGTTGATATATTTTGACTTAGTTGGGATTGCTTTATGCATTGGGATGCCGCTATTCACTGGAGAAATTAAATTGGATAAAATGCCTCAAATGCTTACAGAGAACTTTACATTATTCTCAATAAGGCCTAATTAAAGAATGAACACTGAATATATAGGACACTAACCAGTGTCTGGTTGAAATACAGAATGTAGGCCAAACCCAATTGTGTTTGCTCTTCATGCTAGAAAATCTTATTTTCCCTTCAGCCATTCTAAGAACATTCTATCATAGTTTATATCCACAGGCTTTAAAACAATTTTACAAGGAATCTTATTGTTCCTAGTCTACAAATAGAAAAACTGAGGCATAGAGAAAGACAACTATTTCTCAGGACTGAATGGTAGACCTAAGAGAACAATTCAAGACTAAGACTTAAGTGTTACTTACACTAGGATTAAGTCTATATTCAGTGACTAGTTTAAAACTTGGTAAAGAATTAGAAGCTACAACAACACAAAAGATGAGTGCAGGCTTCAAAACTGCCAATAAATCATGCCTGTAAGCTCACAATAGCCTCTTTACTGCTGTGGTTAAACTATTAGAGGTGCCTGCACTACCCTGTTTAAAGCTAACTTGATTATGCTCATAACATATTACCCTTGCTTTTGTGTTTGATATTCCAATTACTATCCACAGAAGAATGCTGCTTCCTCAGGAGCTCTAATTAGATTGCAAGTTTTGAAGGACTTTCTGAACACTCAGCACTCTGGGGAACTGCTCATCACAGCACTAATTTTGTGTCATTGTTCAAAACTTTCAAGTTTTTTTGAAAGAAAGAATGATTAAGATTGTGAATAACTAACAGTGTACTTGAAGATTAAAACATTATAGCTTCAGTTTATTAGAAGATTCTCAGTTGAAGCATTTGACCTTACCTAGAGGTATGGTTGGGGTTTTTTTTTTACTTACTGGTCTGCAGTTAAATTCAAATGTGTATCTTCCATTTGCAAAGGATTTTATTTATATGTGATGTCTCCTGTCTTGGTTGTACTTTTTAAAGAAGGCTTATTTTTCAAAATGTTAAGTTTTTTTATCTCTTAGAAATAATTTTTTTTTCAAATATGAAGTAAATTCTTCCCATTTCCTTTTCCTTTGTTTGAGTGTACATGGAATTATCTCAAACAAGGTAGGTACACGTGTTTTCTACCCCTTTTTTCGTTGATTGTATTTGAAAGGTCTGTGGCAGTTACTGAGAAGAAACACACTACATTGATCCTTCTCCCAAAAATAAATTTTACTAAGATTGTGTCTTTAGTTATTGGGAGCTCTCTCTGTATGCATATTGTTACTTCACTGCAGACTTGAGGTATTCAACAACTTAAAATTAATTTAAAAAATATGCTCTATGACTCATCTTTTTAAACATTCTGCACTGAACCAGCCATATCTGAACTCATGAAAATTAAATAAATATTTGTTCATCTGAATGCAAATTCTGCATGAACATAGATGTAAGCCTTCTTACCCATGGTGAAATTTTAAGGTAGTAGCTCAGTCACGCAGCCAGGTTGAGATATTGACAATACTGAAAGTTCAGCAGTCAGATATGAGGGAAATGGGGCAGTGGATACATCTCAGTCTTAACCATGTTGCATGAATTATCTTAGCAAGAGAAGAGAGGGACTGGATATTCTTTATAACAAAAATATTAGTGATGGTCAAAAGGAGTGCTGCCAAGCAGCATTCCTACATACTGCTCAGAAAAACAGTGGCACTACCAAGACAACTGCCTGGACAGTTGCTAAAGGTGAACACAAAACTCAATGGGATAATGAATGTTTTTCATAATTACTTCTGTAAGAAAAACATAAATATTATTCTTACTGTGTGATATTTCCTGCTCAGCTCAGACCTACCAAATTAACTGGATTCATCCTGCGTTCACTTAGGTTTGTTCATTTATACATCTACTACTTCAGGACTGTTAATCCTGGAAACTTGATAGGAATCTCAGGTTTTGATCTCTGCACTCTTTCAGTATGTCCCACAGATGGATATGACAGCTGTTTGCATTTGACATTAAATCTGGCTACTGAACTTGCTGTAGGCACACTCAGGCAGTCCTAGAACCAGAGCCCTAGGGGTGTATAGAAAGAAGGTTCACCAAGTGAGTGAAAAGAGAACCTTCCACTAATAGCTGTGCTAAGTTTCTCTCAGTTTGGAGTAATTTCTTTTGCACTCGCAGCC
>VZTY01031801.1:0-111696 GCA_013400935.1 Turnix velox | reverse complement strand
TTGCCCAGAGAGGTTGTGGATGCCCCCTCTCTGGAGGTGTTCATGACCAGGCTGGACAAGACACTGAGCAGCCTGATGTAGTGGGAGATGTCCCTGCCTATGGCAGAGGGGTTGGAACTTGATGATCTTTAAGGTCCCTTCCAACCCAAACTATTCTATGATTCTATGATTTTCAAGGGAGATTTTTTCCTGTGATGAAACAGGAACATTTCTTCTGACCTTGTTGGAAACAGTGCCAGTGTTTTGACCTAACACCTTCAGTGACAAGTGCTGTGAATTATTCACCCCATTCTTATGCTTTTTAGTGCATATAAAATGATACCTTTGCTTTAATTTTTGCAAGATAAATACAATATCAACAATTTCTGGCTTCATCTGGCTGACAAGGAAGCTACACACTAAAGTGGAGCAGAAAAATTAACCTGAAAGATTTCTTTCTTTATGGTCTTCAAATAACTAATGTAAACTCAGGGCAAGCATATTTGGTCAATGCCTCTGTAGCATCCATGACACTGAGAGCCTAGGTTCTTTTGGAGGACTTGATTTTACTCACAAAGTCTGCAGGAGCTGACTTATATTTCTAAACAGATTTAAGACACGGAATAAGATGGAATTTCTGTGACTATTTTGAGGTTTTTCACCTATTCACTTAGAAACACTTCTTGGATGTTTGAGTTTTACACAGCATGATGCTTATACACTACAGCAGTGAATGGACTAATAATTTTAGTAGTTTGATTTGCTTTGATTTGATTTTCAACTGGTATAAAAAAAGAAAGGAAGCGTAAAATGCATCTCTCTAGAAGTTCATAGCTACAGACAGTATTTGTAAGGGTCATATTAGACAACTTTGAAAAGAGTTTAACAGTTGGAGATTAGGTAGCAAAATCCATAAAAATTATTTAGAGTCTAGATAAAATGCCTTATACAGAGAAATATACAGAGAAAATGTTTCATTTTTTTTCCTAAATTTTAAATTTTTTTACAGGTATCTTCATAGATGGGAAATATAGAGTACTGATGAATTTAAAATCTAGTGAAGTCATAACAAGACTTATGTCTGCAAGAAAAATTAAAACAAATAATAAAGAAATTTTAAAACACAAATGACCATGATTAATGATGGGAACAATACAGCTGTCTCTCAAAATCTTCGTATCAAGAGAGGAACCTTTTGGAAGTTATGCTTTTACTAGATACAGGGTATGTTTTAGTCAAGCAAATATTGTTTGCTTCAGTACATGAGTAAAGGATGAAATTTAATGTCCCATAATAAGTTCATAGGCTAGATGACCCATTGTTCCCTCTGGCTTTGTTTTTGTTAAACTCTTATCTTTTGGATATGTGTTTAAGAAATAAGAAATATAGATAAGTAGGCTTCTAATAGTTGTTATATTTTTATTTTATTATGAACATCTTATTGAACTAGATGTACATTGTTTCTTTTTTTTTAACTTTCCTTTATACACTGGATTTCAGTAGATGTAATAGAATAAATCTCAGTTTGACTTCCCCTCACCAAAAGCAAATCCAGAAAATCCAACAGCTCTTTGCTGACATGTAACTTTTAATCTGCATAACACCATAATAAAAATTGTTGATTTTTAATTTGATTTATTAAATGATGGATGCTTGCTCTCCTTGTTAGTGCATTAAGTCTCCTCATGTAGGTGTGCATTCACAGCAGGTCACATTTAGAGCTACAGCTGACTTACCAAATCAGTAGTTTTGCTTAACCTCTGCTGTGTTTGTAAGCATAATCACTGTGTAGAGGATTCAAAAATATGAGACAAAGGGTGATGATCAGAATTTTCTAAAGTATTCTTCAACATGGGCTTACTGTACTTTGTCTCATGTCAATTGAAGTTGTGCTGTTGATATCATAGGCAGTATCTTCAGGCTGATGCTGAATGCTTTTAATAATATTAAACAACAATAACAGAATTAAAAGAAACTAGAGACCAGTGACATGATGACAAGCACAAATGTAAACTTGTAGTTCTACACAGAATCTCTGAGATTGAAACCACTATTATTGTAAGCCCCAGAAAAGTATCTTTCCCAGAGTTTTAAGTAGAGGGAAACAGAAGTTATCACTGCTAATTCAAAAACACTTTGCCTTTTCCTCTCATCTCTGTTGTTCTCCTCTACAGTCAGAAGGAGAAATAGTACCATGTAAGCTTGTCACTATTACAAGGCAAGAAATGCAAATGCTTTTAAAGATATCCACTAACTGGCAGTACAACTCAAGAGATAAACATTGATCTGTTCATCTCAACTTTGGCCTGTGGACAACTCTTACTAGGTACTTACTATCCCACACACCTGTTTTCACCTGTTTCCAAGGCCAGACATTTCTTCCACTGTTCATGGATTAATTTTGTGTCATCACAGATTAGTTCTTGGAGCATTGGGTTCACTGTTCTTGTGAATTTTAATAATAAGCAATTATTTCCAATAAGTAGAAACTCTTGCATGTTTGTGAACATTTTTTTTTTTTTGCATACAGGATTCTTACCAGCAACAGCAAAAATACAATATCAACATAAAAAAAAAGCTAAGCTACTAGTGTCTATTTCAAGGTGTAATGAAGGGTGACATTTTAATGCTTTACAGTTCACTTACACAGGTAAAGATGTTCTGATCAGCTGTGACTCAATAGGGCATAAAGAAATGAAAATAAATTGCTTTGCAGAGAAATAGATAATATGCAATCTATTTAGGAAGAGCAATCAGCTGGTTAAGGCCTTGATCATAGATTATAATTCAACTAAAATGTAATTTAAGTATTTCATTTGAGGAGCAAAATTATTCTCTCAAGATTTTTCTGTGAAATTAACTTTTCAGAAGTGCCTAAATCACCTATGAGTCTAAATGTCTTGGTTTGTTACTAAATAACCTAGGTACCTCTGAAAATTAGCCATTTTGTATTGCCCCGGCTAATAAAATTGAGATTTTAAAATATTTGAAAACTGATTTTTATGTATGTGATAGATTTGTACATGAAAGTCAATATGTTTAAAATAAAATACAAACAATGAGTGCATTGAAATAAAATTTCTGGAGAAAATGCTGCTTCTTTTGATAAGTTTCTTTATGGGACCACTCTGAATCACAAATAAAAATGCATAAATTGTTATTCTGAGGTTTTCTTTAAGTAGCCTCATGGTCAGTCAAATTTAAGTGTTCCAGCCTTTTGGCAGCACTTTTATCTGAACATTTCCGTTACATCAGTGAACAGCAAGGGTTGATATTCATCAGCTTGAATGCTCTATCCAGTAAAAGAATATCAGATATTTTCCTGTATCCAGGGTACGGGACATGGATGAACTACGCATACTGCTTTCTGCTGATGATATTGTACTGGGATTAATGACAAATGATTAATGAAGCATATCTATGGGAATGGAGCAAATACATTTAGAGACAAAACATTGGATAGGTGATTCCTGAAGGTTCTTTCTAGATTGATCTTCTGTTGTTCTGTGATAACATGTAAGTCCTTCCTCTCTTGCTGTTTTAGACTTTTTTCTGACTTATTCCTAAGGGGCCTTCTTCAAGGTCACTTGTCTAGAATGATATGCCCTGTGATTAATTGTCCTTAAATAGAACCAAACTGGCTTAAAGTGAAAGAATATAGCCAAGAAATTGACTACAAAGCCAGGTGCTTCTGCTCACTTCCCTGGAGATGCTGCAGTTCATTGCAGTTCAGGATGTGGCTCCTATGTGTCAACTTTCACCACCAAAATATAGTGAGCTCATTCTCAACATTTCAAGTGCCATTGTGGAAGAATTCCAACACTGGAAGCACATTTGAACTGGAAACCAGTAAAAGGGTGCCATCAGGCATAAGCACTTGTTATATCAAAGCTTTGGCACATGTTTTATGGGAGACTTACTCTAATGAATTCCATCCACACCTACCAGATGTGCAATCCAGGATTATGCCAGCTGTTTACCAGAATACTTGATGGCCAGTAACATCATGAGCATAACATGACATTCATTTTTAATACTGCTGAATAAGAAAATTTTGTCTTAATATATTGGTAGAAAATGAAAAAGCAATGTTGTCTTGTATCCTGATACAAAATGCTAGCAAAACGCAAGCTGGTCCAAACATTATTCATTTCCATGTACACAGCCAACCAATTGAATCTGCACCAGGCTCTCTATTATTCATACAAAACAAACCTCATATGTAAAAATTTCAGAACAATAAAATTTAAAGCAAATCATAAAGGAATCTGATTAGCTAAGCAATGTTTGTTTAAAGGTATTTGAGGAAACTAAAATCTGATTTCTGTTAATATTTGATGATTTTAATTCACATTGAGGCTCCTTCTTCATTGGCTGTTTCATTAAAATTAGTGACATATCTGGCAAACTCTGTTTATATCAAATATCTGTGAAGACAACAAAAACTAGTTCTGCTTTTTTATATAGTACTATTCTTAGAAAAACAGGATTACCTTGGTCTTACTTCTGTAGGTCTGGGGTTTTTTTAGCTGGTTTTGTGTGGAACTGTGCCCTCCTACCTAAACTGATATCATAGAATAATGAAATTCTTTAGTATTAGTTATTTAGCGTGGGAAGAACATTTTATTTTCATGTTATTTTCTTGCAATGCATTGGCATAATGGTCAATAATTTACTAATTAGATGAATAATTGAATCTTTTAAGATCTATTTAAAGCTGGGAAATCAAAGACTTCTTGGATGTGTTATGCTTTCTGGGATGATAAATAATTGTGATAAACTGTTTAGATTTATGTATCAATTTAGGAAGAAATGCAATGTTGTGATAAAAATTCAAATAAACACATATGCTACAACTTTACAAGGGTTTTTTTTTCAAAAAGAAATATTTATTCATCTTTATTTAGATAATTTTAAATCCAAACAATTCACACAGGAACTGCTTTCATAGAAAAAAATTAAAGTACATAGTCCATTTACAACACAACTTTTGTAAAAGATAACTAATCTTTAATTATCCATAAGGTAGGTCTTTTAAAAGTGTCTTTTTCTTCCAAAGGCTCATCTAATTAATACTTAGTAGATCTTAATCTTGGAAAACTATTTCCTTACCAGGTCTTCAATTTTTAAAATAATCTACTGCTCCGGACACATATTGCTAATAAGAAATAATAACTCTGCTTTGGCTAAAAGTTATAGTTTCTTGTATCCCACTTCGCTATTCCTAGAAGTTTCATACAATGATGTAACATGTAGCTGTACGCTGGATATATGTGTGTTCTTGTTCAAAGCCAGCACATGAAGGCGGTTATAAAATATTACTTTGTTTATCTTTTCTTGTTGAATAGTAGTAATACTTGTAATCTATTTTTCAAGGCCTCTTTATTTCCCCTGTGGATCTGATTCTATGTCAGACCCAGAGGTTGGTATCTTGAAAACAGCGTCAGATTAACATTTCAGTGTGGAAGTACACCATTCCTAGGCTCTCCTCTGTAAAAGCATTGTTAGAATTCCTGCATCTCAATGATGTTTGATAAATGGACAATACTTGGCAATGCATATCAACATCTTTTATCCTCCTTCTGGTTGCAGATGTACACGTGGAAAAAGTGAAAAATCTTTGCAATAAAAAATATTTCATTGTCAAAACAGAATTTCAGCTTTATTCATCACTCTCTTACATTGTTTCATTGCCAGCTCTCTTCCAAAACTTACTGAAGTCAGTACATTTTGAACAGCTTCTATTTTTGAATCTTATTTAAAATTAAAAGAAAAATATGAGTAGTATTGTATAATAAAACACAATTCAACAAAAAATATAAAATAGGAAGAATGAAGGTAAATGTAAATCTACTCCTCTGAAAATTTATTTAAACTATGTATTATTCTTCATTCTCTGATGTTAACAAGTTAGAATAAGTACTTGTATCATAATAAAAAGCATACTTTATTAAATAGCTCTATTTGTTCAGTTTCTGCAAAGCGCTTCTGAACAAGGCATCAGTGAGCACTGCATATTTCCTGGGGAAATATCCACAAATATTGATGCATGTATAATGTTAGTAGAATAACATTTTTGTTTAACAGTGAAGTAATTCTTACTGCTGGAGTTTTGGTTAAAATTATTGGTCTTTAAGAACAAGATGAAGCCCAGAATAAAAAATTCTGAATGAAAAAAGTAAGAGCAAGTTGAATAATATCCTGCCGGTAGATTTTGAGAATAGAAATAGAATGAAAGATGATTGAGGGAGGAAGAGTAGAGAAAGAGAATGTGTTTTGCAAGTTATTGTTAGTTACTATTATTAATGCCCCAACATAATGAATTCCTGATTGTCTCTTACTAATTCAGCCGGTTGCCTGGAAACAATTTAACCCATCCTCAAGACCAATATAAGACCTATGTCCAAACACAAAAGCCTCAAACTCACTTCAAACTCTTCAGGAATACTGGCAGACAGTTCTTATTTGCTAATCATACCATATGCAGGTAAAAAATTTGCCAAGAGCTAGACTAGACCAAAAAGTATCTCCCAGCCAATTATGTGCTTTCACAGCACTCATTTTAGAAGCCAAATTTTAATGAAAAATTATTTAATTTTAATAAAACAAATTGTTTTGCCATTTGTCTCCTTCAATTTTGCTTAGTCTTAACAGTACAAAACCTATTTCTTTCCTAAAACTTCTCCCTTTGGACTCTTCTCTAAACCTCTGACATGTAGTAGTGAATATTATTCATTCCTGTTTCATTGGCAAGTACATCTGCTGACAGTGGCCAAAGAGAACCTGAGCTTCCTGTCCTCATGAACTTTCCAGGTGTCTACTGAAGGCAACATACCCTCCTGTGTTAAGAAATTACCAATTGTATGCAAAATATAATAAAAATAAGGATTATAACATGCAGGAGTAAATATGAGCCTAGTTTAAAAGTTGTTCTGTCTTCTTGAAGGAATTTTGAAGGGTAATGCAATTTGATAAGCTTTGACATGTTTTTGCTGCTTCACTCTAGGGACAGATTTGACTTAATAGGTTAGGTGTATCACTGTGTATTTTAAATAGACACAAAACTATTGTGATCAACAGAAAAACATCTAGACTTTCAACAGCAAGATACATAGTGTGGACAAATTTAGCACACTTGAAACGTGAAAGCAGACTCACAGCTTTATAGCATATCTATACAGAAATAACCAGCTCTTCTAGGAATTGTCACCATGACACTGTTTATACGTACTTTTATCTAGCGTTTATCTGCTATTTATAGAGCCTTTATCTTTGTATATGCCCATATGTGTGTGGTATGTGTATAGAGAGCAAGAGAGAGAAAGAATATGCTCTAAGCTCACACAGTTACAGTGAAGCCTCACAATCTTTCATTAATATCTCATCTGTTACATCTTTCGCAAAAGTAGTTGAATGTTTAAAAAGAAAGGAAAGCAGTAAGAAAGAAAGAAAGCAGGTACACTATGACAATACTTAAAGAAACTTAGAGGACACTGTCTTCCTTGAAAATGAAACAAGAATTTGATTGAAAATATATGACTGTTGATAATTAACATTTCCAAGGAACTATTTATTGAATAGATGCTGTGATAACTTCATTTGTATATTCACTTGCTCTGGTATGAGACTGAACAGCAGTTTATGATTGAAAAAAAATGTTCTCTAGACATTTATTTAGATTACAATTTACCTCCCAATGCAGCACGCTCATATAATTATCATAATTCTAGAGTTCAAGTATCGTGAAAAAGTATTAATTGTGTTATTGCTAATTTTTTCCAGAATAAGGAATATTAAGCCGTCCATAAAGTAAATTTTAAACTCTTTTAAGTAGTTTACCTGGAAGAATTCTCCCAAGCATGGGGCTTCATAAGGGCTAAGTTATTTCTAGATTTAACAAACACCCACTGTCAAGAAGAGTATGTGTAGTCGTTCACAAATTAGTGTAGATTTCTTCTTCACTCTGTTTTTCTTTTCCTCTCAGATAGAGGTTTAAAGGTTTGTACACATTTACAAGTTTACAGGTGAAAAGAACTGTAGATTTTTACTACCCTCTAACCTCTCAACACCATTCTTACCACTTTTATGAAATGTGCAGCTGATCAGAAAAATATTTAATTGGTAAGGAAGTACTTCTGTGTTTATTTATTTATTATTTTAGCTGCTGAATGATGCAAAATTGAAAAAAAAAAGGGAGACTGAAAGTGATTCAAAAGGAAAAATATTTCTCTTCTACAGTGAAATTTAGTCCATAAGAAAATCTTATCATGTAAGATGACACTCAGACTGCCTTACTGCCTCTAAACCAATACTCTGATAAAATTTAAAGCATTTCTGTCCAGGACTGATCCATTCCACCTGTGCTGGTGGCATGAAAATCTAGACACTTTTGTTTTGGAAGATAAAGACCATAATGTGCTTAAAACTAAGCTCTAACATATGTTTGACAGTATCACCTGGTTCCCACCTAACCCCCTTTATGATTCACAGATGGTCTGGGAAACCGTTCCTCATTTGAAATTCCCAATATGTAAGATACGATCTTTTCAAGACAAAACATTCAGAGAGTCTAGAGTTTTAATTAAAAGCTACATCCCGATTAAGAATCTTATTGCAATTAATTCAAATGCTTTCTCAGAAAGGTGTGAACAAGCACACTTCAGCACTGTGAGAGATTCAGAGTTACAGCTTCTGCAACTAAGAGAGGGACTTATGCACCAAAGACCACACTGAGCAAGACCAGGATCATTTACATCCTCCTGATAAACCTGACCTACTCTGGGAGACTGACTGAAGAATTAATCATTCAGAGGGCAAGGGAGAATTTGTGGTTGGTGGCCTAATCCTTGAGTCATGTACTCCATGGGCTCAAATCCATTTACAAATAACTTTCCTATATTTTAAGAATTATTCCATAATGTAAGAAAAGTATGATTTCTTCAATGTATAATAAAATTTAAGTCACTCCTTTACATCATTACCCCACTAGAGTGAACTCTTTCATGTTTTCACACGTGAGTTCATTTTTATGTCTTGGCTACTGTGCAGAAGGAAGTTTTTTCCTCTCAGATCTGAGTTTTAAGAGATAATGGCACTTACTTCTGCCTTCTCTGAATTGTAGGTTTCCTAACATAGGTGTAGAGTGGACTCAAACAGAGGAAAAAAATTCTTCTAGATTTCATTTAAAACATGAAGCTGCTGTGTCACATAAAAATAGAAATAATGATGGGAATGCAGAGGTACCTGAGGAATGTTCTTTTCAAGTACTAATGTGTCTATATGTTTTGACACTCCAACAGCCAAGTATCAGTTGAATGTTGGTTTTCAGGATAATAAATTTGGACCTAGGAATAACATTCCAGTTTACAGCATTTTTCAAATCTTACCTTGTGCAAATGATGCCCAGTGCTGTAAGGAAAAAAATTAAAAAAAAAAATCTTTGCCAGATATTTATATCACAGTATTATTAGGAATGTTGATTAAACTGGTTCTCTTGTTGGATTCTTTTTTTATTAGTTGAACACTCTCACCCTTTTCGTTTCAAATCATATAGTATGTTGTCTTATATGTTTATTTACAAGAAGGTATTGCTAATCATCTCCAGTTTTGTCACTGACTATCGTAGTGAACCCAAATCTGAAAATAGATTAATTACTTGAAACAAGGAGTACAATTTATGGTTTAATATACTCCTGTGCAAATGTCTTTGATGAAAAATGCTTCTCTCTTTTAGAAAGAAAATTACATAATCACAAATCTTCAATTACAACAATTTTATTTAATGAACTTAGTTTCAGAGTTGAAAAAAATACTGTAACTTTTGACAGGTTCTATTCTGAGTTAGAATACTTACTCCAATTTAGAAAATGGGAGAATTCCTTACTAAAGAATTGAAGAAGTCAGAGAAAAAGCCCCACATAACATGCCATAATGCACCTTTATTTTAATGCCTTCAAAATAGCACCAGAAGCCACACAAAATTCTCTGCTGATTTGCAGATTTTTGTTTACCCGTAAATGAACATTCAATTGAAAGAAAGAAATCCCCTGTGTAAGTCTGGCTAAAAGGCTGTGAATTACCTTTCCTTCATGTGACAGATTTGTCTTGGATAGAACACACTGGAATGGATCTAGAAAATAACAGAAAGTTACACTCTATACTTTGAAATTTAGATATATATGTATATATTATATGTACATATATATATAGAGAGAGAGATGGAAGGTGGGTCAGGTAAAGCACTGAACTGCTTCTCAGCCTACTGACATATCTTTTACTCTTTTTACGAGAGTGCTATGCTATTTCTTGGAGGTCTTGTCTGTATAGATACAAAGAGAGAACAGATTTGACAAATACTCAAACTGCAAGCACAGCAAGACACTGAACTGGTACTCTTCAGATAAAACTTGGTCTTTCTGTCAACCAAATGAAATGATGCTGAAGCCAATGTTTCAAGAAAATCAGTCATTACACTGTAGAGGCATTGGTCCACACATTGCTAGTCATACTTCCCTCATCAACTCATGTGCTATCATCCTTTCCTTGGCTTTGCCAACTTTTTTACTGCAGACTGAGGATAAGGGAAATTCTAGATGTACGGCTGTGCTTTCCAGCCTAGAAGCAGACAAGTGTGAAGAATTCTGTGGGCAAAACCACTATAGTTTCCTATTTCATTGCAAGCCATGATACAGCTATGCAGTTTGTGTCACACACATTTGTTAGTATACCATCACAGCTCATTCCAGAAGTTAAAAACTACTTGATGTCATTATATGGAATAGCTCTCTTTTAGTGATTGCTCTTAATCCAATTCACTGATGTTAACTTTCTTTACCCTATCTGACTGCCAGGATTTCCAGATAATGTCTTATGATGGCATACTGGCAGCTTGTAGCTCATATTAATATCTTAAGAATCCCTGACCCTAAAAACAGAAGTCTGATAACAACAGAGAACGATGGTACAAAATGGGAATACTCACTCCCACAATGCCACCTGCTTAACGCAAGAAGGGGCTGACATTCATGACCAATGTGATCAGCCAGAATGCATTTATTGAGAGCATCAGACAAGCTTATATACAGCTATGGTTAACCATGCCCACTACTCACTCCGATTGGTCACATGTTACATCCATCAATGTAGAACCCTCCCCTTGCAGTTTCTCTCTTTCCTCCTTCCGGTACAGTTGACCACGAGTTCCTTGTTCACTAGTTTCCTCGGCACCTCCCCCAGGCCGCCACGCGGCTGGGCTCCAACCTGGCGAGGTCTGCCTCAGGCCTCGATCGCTGTCTTTGTCTTGCTCCGAGAACTTGATGGCAGTCGTTAATCCCTAGCCTGTGCCCATCCCCCAACACCTGCTCACTTTGGTGTGATGAATTTTTTTAGTACAAATTCCTTACAAATAGTTCTGTTGTGAAGTTATAACAGAATCATATTCTTAAGTCCCATTAGACTTGGAAATTATTGTCATCTGTGAAGGTTTTTAATGAAATTTAAATTATCTAAAAATGTATGCATGTTCTTTCTTTTCCTTTTCCCCACTAACATTTTTATAAGAGTAATGCTTACAGCTGTTAATAGAGAAAGCTTTTCTTTTTTATGAGAAGGGGAAGAAAACACTAAATTCAAATAGATCTCTGATTACAGGTGATTCTCTGGGACTATTATTACTGTTAAGACTAATAAACAATTTCCCAGTACTCAGCAAAGTTCTAACTCTCTAGTTGCTAACTTTAGGTAGCAATATTTGCTTTGGTTTTAATATATTTTTCTTTCACTTATGTGCATTTTCTGAGTGAAAAGTTTGGAATATATTCCATTAAAATCTAAATAGGTAATTTTACTGTATTTTTTATTCATTTCTTCAGTATTTATTGCCTCATTTTCATTTTAATTGTTTTATTTCATATTTCAATGAGAGAAGAAATAAAGTAAATCCCAACATGAAAAATAGAGTTATGTTATGTGATACTAAAGGAAAAAGCTTTATTTAGATCTCGTATTTTTTAACCATGTGACTGGATCTAGGATTTTTTAAAAATATCAGTTTGCTATATTTGTACTCTGGGGAAAAATACTAGAAGAAACACATTAACAACAGACTTCAGAGTTAGGTTCTTCAATTTTTCAATGCCTTGTCAAATCTAAGCTATTTTTCAGATATGCTGAGTTTTCAGGAAATCAGTGACAGGGTAACCTGTGAACACCAAAAGAAACATTGAATGATGTCTTTCCACTAACACAAAAAACTGTTCCATATCATTTGTTATCTCCTCTTGGTCTTCACCTTTAAAAATAGAAATAACAAAATAAAAATAGACAAAAAAAATAGAAATGTACTTGCTGAAACTAGAAGTTGCTATTCGTATTTAGAATAAAAAATTCTCTGCTACATATGCTGTAAACAGTTTATTATATCTTCACAGGACTGTCAGGAGCATTAGTTAGCTGTTGTTTATAAAGCTCTGTACAATCGCTCAGTGTTATCAAATTATTCCTATTTATGGAAAGTCTGTTGAATTTCTTGTTTTAGAAAAAATATGAAAGATACATTGATTCAGATATCTAAATTTGGCAGAGAGAATGAAAGGTAGATCTGCAGAGTATAGTTTTTTGACACATTTTGAATGGACTAGGAAGGAAGACATATCTCAAAGCAGAAATGCATAGCTAGGGAAGGCAGATTATAATTTTACTGAATTGATACTGGATCCCACTGTGCTCCTAAAGTGCCTTCAGAGTCCTGTGTTTTAGCAGTACCTCAGAATCTAGTCGAAACTTAGGAGAATCATTTAGCTCCACTAGGAATACTCACAAGATTTCCATTCAGTGTGACACAGTCATTTGTTCTACAACTAAGACAAAGACTTTAAGAGAACACCTAGATTTAGATATCTTACTCTCAAACAAATCCCACCTTTTGGATATCTAGTACACAGATAATGAGATTATTTCTCTTGTCTTTGTTCTTGAATCATAATAAAAGAAGAAATGTTATTAATAGAGCTCCCTTGTGCAGTTTTTTTTCTTGCTGCCTGCTGGCAGAGCTGTCTTGCGCAGCACTTTCTGTTTATCTGACCACCTAAGCCTTTTGTATAATCTCCAAATCTGCTGGATAGTGTAGTTCTTGGCTTCTCTCTGTGCATATTTTCTTGGTGAAATACCAGGGTGTGTATGAAGTCAAAGGAGCTCACAATGGGTTCCTGGGCACCAGCCATGACAGATTATCTGCTCAATTTTTCTTTTTTTTTTAATTTGTTATTCTTTGAGAAGAACTATCAGCTTACTAAAACTTTTAGTAAGAGTCAAGTTGCCTGCACAGATGCTGTCATATTCTTATAAAGTTCTTAGAAATAATTCAATTTTAAGTTCCCATGCTTCTAGCCCAACATATAAACTCTTTTTAAAAATAATTTATAAAAAAATTATGTGTGATAGCAAGACATCTAAAGAAGGATTAAACGTTTTTAAATTTATTCCTAAAATTCCTATTAATCTTCACACAGGTATGAAGTCTTGTCTTTGTTGTTGTGGATGTGTAAATAGGAAGGAAATAGTCTTTTTTAAAAACTAAAATAGATCATAAGCAATCATCTTTTGCATGCAGTAGGAAGAAAGTGTTTGAAGAAGTGGGAAGTTGGAGGTGTACAGGTGAAGAAGAGGAACCTGCCAGAAACAGAGATACAGCTAAAAAACTATGTGTAGAAAGAGCAATGTAGAAATGTTGAGACAGTGACAGAACAGAGAAAGATTTTAATTTCTAGTCTCTTCCTAACTGAAAAAATGCCTTTGTAGTTAATTAGAAGAGCAGCACAGTGTCTAATAGCCAAAAATTACCAAGTTCCAAACCTGTATCTGAAAATGGCTTTGCAGTAGCAATGGGTAATTCACTTTATATCTCTGAGTTTTCCCCTA
Source organism: Turnix velox (assembly GCA_013400935.1). Taxonomy (NCBI): domain Eukaryota; kingdom Metazoa; phylum Chordata; class Aves; order Charadriiformes; family Turnicidae; genus Turnix; species Turnix velox. The sequence continues at coordinate 97,800 of VZTY01031801.1, read as the reverse complement.
TGTAATTTTGAGATAAGTATTCATCTCAGATGAAATCTATGAGGAAAATTAGTAAATATATGTATGTAGCTTGATGTTTTAAATTATTTTGATTTTTCTGCAGGATCTGTTTATTTTGTCTTATATGTCTTGACGGTTTTTACTGCAGTGTGTATAAACATAGTTGTGGTGTCAGCCACTCTGAACGAAAAGCCTCCCACAGGAACTTTTAAATGAGATTTAACTTAACCAAAGTGGATCAAACATTGTCCTCTGCATGTAATAATCTCTGCCTTGTAGAATTATGGAAAAGTAATTAAAAAGCTGAATATAAGTATCCTACATCATGTTTCCCAGTTCATTCTTGCATGTATCATTTCATGTAAATCAGATTATGTTGTTTGACTCAAAAATTACTGGGATAGATTCTCTGCTGAGCCGAAATCAGTGGAGTGGAGGCGATTTATACAAGCTGTTAAATTGATCCATGGGACATAACTTATTCACATTTCAAAAAAAACCCAAAAAGGAAATAAAAAAAAAGAAAGAGAACTTTAAATTTTACTTTTTTCTATTTCCCCTACAAAGTAAGATCATAGCTCTGGTTCATGATAAGCAACATTTAACTGAGATAAATGCTGAGATCCATACAATACTACAAAGGGTCGGAATTTGACTTCAGGCACAACTCTGAGAACAGAGTTTGCCCACTCCCTTCAAAACCACAGGAGGCATTGTAGCTCACAAATCTAATTCTTTCCCTGTTTCCTTCTACATCCCAGGAGTTAATAACTTATTACTGGTGAGGCTAAACACCAAGTACCTTTGAGCTGGTTGAGTTCTTTTGGCTAGGAGAAAGGGGAAGTGAACCACTCAACCTTGTCATACTCTCATCATAAATCAGTAGCTGAGAAACAGGCTGAAGGGTTGGTGTGTGAAAATCAGAAATAGCAATTTAGGATCAAGTTCCCTGCATTTATCTAGAATTTTTTTCCTAAATTTGCTTTCATAATTACTGTGATTGCTATTATAATAATTTAATATAAGAAATATGGAGATCCATATTGGTTAGGTGAGTTATACAGACAAAAAAGACATATTTGTCTCTGGAAAATCAATAAGTACTTTATTGAATACATGGACCTCACTTACCCAACTCACCTCTGGTGGAATTATTTAATAAACAAAATGACACTGTTGATAAAATATGTCATATGATCATTTCCTAGTTTTACTTTTTTACATTTTCTCTTTTTTTATTTTTTGAGACACCTTTTTCTTTCCATTATACTATGTTGTTGTAGCTAACAGCTAGAGTCAAGTTCACCAACTGGTGAGAAAATTCTATTTTGTGGAACATGTAAGTACTGCTCTTGCTTTGCTTCTCTGTAAAAGTTACATGGCAATAACTCCTATTGAATCACAGTGAGGACCATCTACATTTGTTCATCAGATGGCAGTGAAAAGCAGGAGGGACCTCAAATCCATTAACTGAAGAACTGAATGTATATAATTTACTCAAAAACTACTCACTGTTTTTTCGATCCACTTAAAAGGAATATTTATAGAAGCAGATATTTCTAGCTTAGGAGTAGTGAAACCTAATGAATCAAACTTTAGATGCAGAGATAGGAGCTTATAAACATGACTCCATGTTTTCTTAAGAAAACCTAAAGAGAATTAGATGGGATTCTGACAAGACCTCACTTTGAAAATGCATTTTTGAAGATTCTGGGTCTTCTGCATTCCATTTGCACTACCATGTTTGGACTACCACAACTACAAAAAATTTTTATCCAAATTATTCAACATGTTGATGTGATCACTCTAAAAAATCTTAGCATTCCTTTATGTTATATTATTGTGGGCAAACTGGGACATACTTCTTATTAATTTTATCCCACGCAAGAAAATCAATATATATGGATATGAATCTTCACATAATTCTGTTGGGATAGAGAAAAATTTGCATGTATATTTTCACATTGAAAGCTATGGAGTTCACATAGCTAAATGAAATATTTCTGGAATCTATTTATAAATAAAAATAATTTTCTTAGGAACTGTGTGTCAAGACATATTTGGAATGCAATTATAGTGACTGTTGCCTCCCAGTTTTATTTCCTGGAAATAGATACAGCACCAAGAAGGGATGATTTCTGGACTGTGTCTGACACAAGGGACCCACAGTTGCATTAGAGCCCTATCACAGACTCAGTTTGACTGCTGACTTCTACAAGATAGAAACCTGGGTATCAATGAATCACAGAATCGAGGAATAATTTGGCTTGAAAGGGATCTTCAGAGGTTATGTAGTCCAACCTTTCCTGCAATCAGAAGAGACATCTTCAACTAGATGATGTTGTTCAGATTACTATCCAACCTGACTGTTTCCAAGGACGGTACATCTGCCACCGCCCTGAGCAACCTGTTCCAGTTTCCAAAGCTTTGGTATTCTTAAGCAGGTCCTAAATGTCCTAATTCTAACAGCTCATTGGGAAAGATTCGACAATTGTTCCTATAATTTGGAGGTGTATGAAAAGCTCAAATCCACCAGACAGGGAATTAGAATAATAAATTCTCATGTTCATATTTGCTCTGAAACACCAATTAAGTGACTGTATGCTCATGTCTTGCGGATCAACGCAGCAATAGGAATAGCAGTAATAGCTTTCTCTCTGCTTGTCTTTCCTCTACATTTGAACTGTTACCTTAAGATTTTTGCATCCAGAGTACTGTGCATATGTGTGCTTATGCATATATGCATATGTGGAACGATAATGCTCCAGCACTATTTTTAGAAATAAAAATAGTTTGAAATATTTATTAGCATAAGAAATAAATAATTTTAGTCCATTTCTATAAAGTGTTTGTTGTACTGACTTGCTACATGCATATATGTGTGTGGGACCATATACTCTTTTAATGGCACAATTTTTGCTTTAGGTAAAAATAACAGAAAGAAAAAGCAACATCTTTTGAAGACTATTTATTATCTCCTTTCTCTTGGAAAACTACGTGTCCTACAGTCATCACAGCTACAAAATGACTGTATTCATGCTATCTTCTAGAAGAGACAAACATATCCATTACAGAAATTTTTACACCTCGGGTCAATTTAAGAAGGAGAATTCTGGACTGCCTTGGCTAATATTTACATACCTGGTCATCTCTACTGTCAGTGAAAAGTAAAACCTTCAAAACCTAAATTAAGCAAACAGCCAATAGCTTACTCTTGGACTCTAACTTAAATATCACTCTTGTTCTCTCCCTTGACTTTGGAATCAGTAGATAAGCCTAGCTGGAAGACTTTTTTCCAAGAAATTTGTCATCATGATGCTTAACTGAAACACTTCTGGGAGACTAAGTACTGCCCATGGCAACTTTTCTTCTTGCACAAGGGCTTTTTGAGTTTAGTTTCAACTTATTTCTTAATGGCTCGTATTAGGTGGCACACTGACAAATGCAGTTCCTGAATTTTAATATTCCCAGGTAAGTCACCTATATGTGCAAAAAAAACCCCAAAACATATTTTTTTATTTCTAGCAAAGAAAGTATTTCAATAAATATGGAAGAATTTGCATTTAACTAAAAGTGTTTTTAAATATGTAAATTCTACTGCCATCTCTCATCTTAATTTTGATGTTAAAATCTGATCTTTAGGAGAAATATATAACTTCTTTGCTCCTATTTTTATAAAGTGCATGCTATGGCTTGCTACTAAAAAGAAAACCTGGATAGTTGATCCAGCTGTTAAATCATGTCTACAATGTATCATAAACAGACAAAAGATATAAAGCAAGAATCTAATTGACCAATACTCGGGTAGTGTGTGACATTATGTAGCTGTTTTAGCTGCCCTTGTAACATCACAGAAATCTATAACTTCATACTTCATGAGTCAGAATCAATAAACCTGCCATTACAGACTCCAAAATCAATTTTGCCTTACATGCTCTCCTGTCATGTTTTTATTCTTTTTTCCTTCTACTTCCAGCAAAACAAAGCAAACAACTGTGAGAACTTAAAACATTTGATCTAAGTAAAACAAATTAATTAGAAACATGGATTCTGTGGGCAAAAATCACTTATCACCCTCTTCAGGGTAGAGTGTTGAAACAAACCTTTCAGAGATGTGACCTATCCCCAATTCCCCATAGTCATATGTCCTCATTCCTCTTTCAATTTTTATGTTACTTTGACTTAAGTTAAATATTGTCAGCCTTGGGCAAATGAACATTTCAAGTAAAATTGAGAACCCGAGCCCTAAGTTATCCAGCAATGGCTGTAGTTTCTCTGTTCTTTCCAAGAACTCATTTTATAAAGCTGATCTCCAGTATCCAATGTCATTATCTTCCCTATTCGAATTTTACCCCTTCCAGTTCAGGACTCCAACCTGAAGGTCCTACACTTTCATGTGCTTATCTCCTTAACCACTTACTCAGACATCTTAAGGCCTCTACTGTGCAAACATCATTGATTCTTCTGAGAATTTCATGAGCTCCATCACTGAAAAAGAATTATCAGGAAGACTGTCTCTGGATCTTTGGAATTCCCAGAAATCACTTACCTCTATATTCTTAAGGCTTTTCCTAGTTGTCAGAAAAAAATGGAAAGAAAAACAATGTGAATATTACTACCATTTAAATGGGAAAACCAATAGTAAAAACTAACTGTAAGATCCTGGTTTTGTTGTACACCTAGATCAAATCTAGTTACTCCATTGTCAATGGCTTGGGTTGCCATTTAAACTTCTGCTCAAATAAGCTCTAAGGACGTACATGATATAAATATGAAAATAGCTTTAACTGGTATAAGTATAGTTTAAAAAAAATAATCTATTTGAATAGGATGGGCCAAAATGTCACAAGCAGAAAAGAAAGATCATATACTCTTTGATTTGATTTACTATCAAAAGTGTCATTTCAGTATTCTTCACCAAAGCAATTCTGCTAATAGATCTCAGATTTTATCTTGCAAAATGAATACAAATGTAGTATGTTTTGTATATCATATAGTTCCTGGCAAGGTCTGAACCCCAATAATGTGAACACAAATCTTTTCTCAGCATAGATTTTCTGGATATTCCTGAGTATTTATTTGTATTTCTAAATATCCCAGACTGAGAATGAGGTTTAATAACCCTAGATCAAATTGTTGAGCTATCAGTGTTCTTATAGAGATAATTTTTTGTCATTTATTTTGCTGTGTCAAACTACTGGAACACTTAGCAAAGACTGGAAAATGAGAAATTTGAGAAGAACAGCCAGCAGGTGTCATGTATTCACAGAGCTGTACTTGCTACACTAAACAGGTAGTCTGAGAATTGTATTGGCTTAAAATGGCAAAGAAAGAAAATATTATGATTTATGAGAAAATCATTATTTCTTGGCATTTTTTCTCAGGTTTTGGCTTCAATTTTGACCATTTAGAGGAAGGGCAGAGCAATTCCTCCACACAAGATACCATGTCATACTTAATTGGCTTCTCTGATCCTTCTGGAGAGGGGATGTGGATTATTTCCAAGATTAATGACTGTGCATCTGTTAGCATAACAGTGAGGCAGATTTGTGATCAATAGACCTACACATGTATCTGAAGAGATTAGTGAATGAATCTAATCATGTAATTACAAAAAAAGGGGCATTATACAAATCATCTGCATCTGTTAATTTTTATGGTATTTGCTTCAGCTATGATAGTATAAACTCTTACAGTAACGTACCTTCCCTTCCTCTCTGTTCCCTTCCCTTCCCTGCCCTTTCCTTCCCTGTCTTTCCATTTTCTTCTACTTCAGGATGTGTTTCGCAACTTCTTTATTCAGACAATAGCTGAAAACAAGAGGAAGTAAGATTCTAGTAAAATTAAATGAAAGACCTTGAATTAACTGTATGAACATGAAAGAAAACTTTGACCAACAAGTCCGCAGTGGACCACAAGCAGGTTCTCCTTCAAACCACTGTGGAAGCTTTCCAGATTATGGAACATCTTTATTATAGATCCTGTTTGTTATATTTTTAATTGTGCTGTCAAATACTAATATTGCAAGCATAGAAAAGGAAGGAACAGAGTAACACAGTACAGTTTAACAATGAAGTATGCAACAATATTAATTTGTAAAAATTATCATAAGAATTGCTCTTTTACGTAAGAAATGCATATATCCAAATAAAATGACCATTGAAGTACACAGCCTCAAAATCAATTGTAGAGAGCCTCCAGGCCAATTCACATCTATACTTCCATTTAGTGTGAATCATTCCTTTCTTGCACAGAAGAGGAAAATGCCAAGATAAAATTTTGTCTTAATACTGTTGAGATTAACTCTTTGTCTACACAGGATTAAAAATCTGAGCTCAAAGAGAATGAAAAGCACTTTCATATCTCAGTATTTCCTTTTCACATCAAAACACAAACTATCACTAGTTATCACCAGACAATAGCTTAAAATTTTTTTTCCACAATTATTAATGCTACAAAGTCTTGGAAAATCCATCTTCAACCTTACATTAACATAGTGAAGGCAATAAACTGACATGGCTAAACAACATATTTCTCTCAAGAGACTCTAGCTTTGTGAAAAAAATTATCATCATCCCATTTTGCACAGAAAGAACAGTTAATTATGCTTTTCAGTCAATTAAAGCCAAACATACTGATATGTGTATGAATTCTGATATTACTTGGAAGTTATTTTGGCCATGGAGAAAGGTTCACTTAGACACAAATGAACATACTATGCCACTAAGAGTGACTTATCTGCTTGTAAGAGACAATAATTTGAAGGAGGTGAAGAACAGATCTAGCTGCGCATTCTGAAGCTGCAACCACTAATTAAACAATATTATTAAGCTAGAGATATTTGTCAAATTATAAAATGGCAAACCTTCTGACATAACACCACGAAGAAAAAGGTCAATGAGATAAGTAAAGGTGAATTATAAGGGAGTAGCTAGTTATTTTTTTCCCCAGTACTATATAGGGAGGCTTCTCAGGGAGGTTAATCGTTACTATCTCTTCACAACATGAGGAATCTTTTATTTTCCTACCAGCTGTACTTGTATCAAGGTTTGATAAAACCTTAACTACTCTCAAGAACAGCAAGTATTTGGCCCTTGTGCATTATTTTTCTGACCCTTTGTATTGTCCCGCTTTTAACTTATAACCACAGTTCTTCAGAATAGTGCCTCAGTTTTCTTGTGTTTGGGGGAGAATCTTGAAGACAGAGAAGTTTCATCACTTCTCCCTGAGGATCTGGCTTTATTCAAAATTTAAGTTATAATGCTTCACACGTTGTCCCTGACAAGACATGTCCAAGAGAAAAATGTCAAGATTTTCAATATGAAAACAGTTTCACACCTATTGAAATTGCATGGGTGAAGACATAAAAAATATTTCACTTGTCAGAGAAATCATATATATAGATTGTCTTTGCCAGTGGTAGGCTCAGATTTGTAAGCATGTGAGTAACTGCTGCTGACCTTCTCTAGTCTGCTCAGCAACTTAAAGGTCAGTATGGGTTTATGTGCTACACAAGTAACTGATATCTATAAAGGTAACTGTAGTAACTTATGTTTCACTTAACAGATCAACTTGTATGCTGTTTCTTAATTTTTTTTTGGAACAGTATCTCTGAACAACTTTGTGAAAAGAGGATAAGCCTCTCTGATTCTCATCTGGGAAGAGTTAATATTTTTATTCTTCCTCCTGCATAATTTTATCAAATGATCCATTAAAACAGGCCAGACCTTGAAGTTAAAAGTGCTCTAAATTATGTATTTCCAGTGATGCTGCTGTGCACAGCTGTCTGGTATATACAAGCCTGATTTCACATACCAGTCTCATATTCCTGCCCATTTAAACAGAATACCTATGAATAGTAACTAGTAATTAATAATCCTCTTCAACTTGTCATCTTCCTCAATCCCTGAGAGGGATATTGGCTCCCCCATCAGTGCAATAGAAACTGCGTGGAAATAGCAGTACAGTTGTGGATGGTAATTCAAGTTAGTGCTTGAAGTTGAAGAAAAATCTCTGACAATAAAATTATTTGTCTTGTTTATCTACCCTCCCGCACATCATTAAGAAGCCCATTGGCTCTGAAGTGTAATTATAGAAGAAAGCTTTATGTATTTTATTTCAGGGAACTAGTTTTGGGTGCCAGTTCTATAAATGAGAGACCAGATTTTGATCTGCCTCATTGATCTATCCAGTCTTGTTACGTTACTAGATATTAGTCCACAGCATCAATATCTGTGGTATTCTGCAACTATGCAACTATGTTACTGTGGGAGAAACTTTATTCCAAAATATAAAATAGATCCAGAATAGACTAAATACTTTCTGTCCAAGTACAGTTAGACTAAAACTGCAGATATGTTACTGACTACCCTGCTTTTATGATAACCAAATCCAAAGGAAGATCTGAATTTATGTTGCTGATTTACAAAACCAAATAGCTTGTAATACTGCATTATTATTCTTCATAGATAGATGAAAACACATTTGAATATTACAAGGTGATTAATTCATCTTTGAAAAAGAACAAATTGTACACTAATACATAGCTTTCTATATTGGTTTCTATATATAAACATTCATGTATATACAGGTCATAGGATTCTAATATATCAATCAGGTTCATACTTCTTGTATTGCATGATCCCAAGCTGAATTTTCAACACATTTCTCTGTGAAAGCTTTGAGCCACATACCACTGTGTTTCCATAAGTATACAGTCTGCCAATGAACATTGAATTGCAAATTTGAAAATTAAATAAGAACATCATGAAATCATAAGGAATATTTCACAAAAAAGACTCTCTTTTGAAGAACCATACTGCACTAACAATATTTTACATTTTTGTAAAAAGGCTGATTTGAGTACAAAAATATGTCATGCTATAACATTTTGAACAATCCTGACTGAGTTGAATAGGTCCAAATTTAGCAGTAAAATTATATAGATTTTTGACAAAAACTGGAGAAAAGAGTATCCCCTTAACAATATTTATAATGTTTGCTGTATTTTTCAATTCAAGGTCTCAAAATGCTTTATAAGCATAAATTAAATCATTACTTCCACATCAAATTACTAAAATGAACTTCAGAGAGATTAAAGGGTATTTTTATAATAAAGCATTAAACCAGTGGTAGAGCTAAAAATAAGATTCAAGAGTTTGGATGAGGCTATTTTATGCAAAATTCTCATAATGAAATAAAAAACGTGTTAAATATCAATGTGGTTGTTGTTATAGATTCAAAATTTTATCTGATCTAGCGAACAGGACATTCACATGCTAGTGGGAATTAACTTTATCTTTGTAATTGAAGTATTCAAATCATATTTGGGACTGTTTTCCAGTAATAACATGCCTTTTTGTGGGTGAAAATAGATTCTTGAGAGTTGTTTGTACATCAAAGGACAAGTGAGAACAAGGTTTTATATATCAGCATCTATGTATGTGCATAACAATATATTTTAATTATATATGCATATAGCCACAAAGCATGTTATTAAAGCTACAAATACTGAAAATCAACAGGAGTGAATATGTTAGAAGACAAATGACAATTTTAATGCAACATTACCTAAAATCACAACAGCAAAGATAATCCAGCTATAGTCCTGACCATGGACCCAGAAAGAGAAATTCATAAGGTGCATTATGTGAATTGAAAATTTAATTTCGTTTTCAGCCACATGACCAGTTATTTGTAATAGCTATAGTTTCTTTTTAAAGAGAGCACTGCTTCTGCAAGTAGATGCAGAATTTGAACAATAGGATGTATTTAGGGATTTGTTCCTTCCTGTATTGGCAACAGCAAAATCCACTGAAACCTTTGACAAACTTAAAGCTAAATTTTCAGCATTTCACAAGCTTGATGGTGTTTTTGTTCTTGGAGAACAAGAACACTGGCACTAGGTGGTGGACAACTAAAAACATAGTGCAGTGTTGACTGTACAGTGCTGCGTCTGCTCTCACTGTGAGCTGGGCAGAGTTATATTTTATGTATTAATAGCAATGTATCCTAGTGTTCGAAAAATTGCATGCTAAAACTTGACACACACTGACTACAATGAAAATAATATTCACCAAGGAATCTTTCCATCTTGTTGGTTTTGGAAAATTATCTGAGAAGTAAGATATGTAAAACAGACGCCTTAGTGATTGTGTGTGCTTATCTCATCCAGGCCTCCCAGAGCCAGCTCAACACCCAAGTGTCAGTGGCCTCAGCTACAGATACTGGGTAAGGATTTCAGCATGTAATATTGCAGTCTCCCCTACACCTTGTCATTTCTGACTTTCACACATTTTGCTTGTTTCATATCTCAGTAAAATTTCAGCTTCCCAGGCAAGTGTCAGCTGCTGCTGTAATATGGGTGGCACCTTCAACCTCATCCCATCACAGTCAGTGAAAACATTTTCATTGATTTCATAAAGATCTGGATCAAAGATTTTTGCAGAACAAAGCTCATTCTGGACTGTCTTCTGTAATGCTCTCAATAAATTCCTCTGACATACCTTTGCTAGGTAACAAGCTCAGAATCAAATACTCCTTTCCAGATCCAAACAGCTAAACATAAGCCATTTTTGATCCACTTGAAAAATTCAGCAAAAGTCAGTAACATTGCTTTACCAGAATCATAGAACCATAGAATTGACTTACGAGAGAGGGTCTTTCAGGTCATTGAGCCCAACCATCAACCTAGCTCTAAGAAGAACCATCCCTAAACCATATTTTTAAGTTGTGTTTCTACCCATCTTTGAAATACCTCCAGGGATGTTGTCCTAGCCACCCCCCGGGGAAGTCTGTTCCAATGGTGAAGAAGCCTTTCAATGTAAAAAAATTTCCTAATACTTATTCTAACCCTCCTCTGGTACAACTTGAGGATGTTTGTTTCCTGAGGCCATTTCTTTAGTGGGCTGTTTCTTTACTATCCTCCTTTACTAGGTAGGAAACATACTGGTTTTTGGTTTTGTTTTCCTTTGCTACTGCCTGCAAATCTTTGTCTATTTAATCAGCAACTTGTTACTATAGGATATTTGATTACACCCAGAGGAAGAATCTGGTATGTTTCAAAGGTCTCAAGTGAGTCATGTTCTACATGTAAGGAAACACATACATATACATGAAACTTTTGTGACAGTCCTGTTACTTGCAAAGAACAAGGGAGTAACTTTCTTGATAAGAAGATATTGAAATTCTCGTTGTGATGTTTAATGCATCTTTCATTCATATGGGCAGAATTATTTTAATCTAAACCATCATCCATCTACAAGCTTAGCTAAATCACCTGGGGTTATCTGTAGACACTGGAAAGAATGAATGCATCTAATTCTGAAACAAGAAATTTGGGTAAATAGAATTAATCATCCTCATCCTTTAAAACCCAGTGGTCTTTCTGCATTAAGTTTAGTACCTAAATAATTAGTTTATGCGAGACATATAGACTCTAGTCCCACTTTTCATTTTTCTTCAAAAACATTCTAAATACACACTTTAATAAAGCTATGAATGCATAATCTTATGTATATATCTAAAATTATATGCAAACTTAAAATGTTTATTTTATAAATATATAGATACGTGAATACATAATTTACATAAATGCACATATGTGTACACATATTATACTTTCTGTGTGTCATCACGATTTTTAGATTAATTTCTAAGCCGGTCAGTCAATTTCTTTAAATAACCAATAAATAACCAGTGCACCTCTCCTTTTGGCCTCCTGGATATTTCATTAAGACAATTACATCAACTACTAAGAAAGCCTGAACTTTTTATCTTTTTCAGTTCCTCTTGTAAAAATAAATTAGCTCACACTTTATTTAATTGTATGTTTGCATTGTCATTATATTGTATTCAAAATTATCAGTTACATTTGTTTTGAAAAAGACTTAAACCTTGGAAAATTTCCCTTTCTAATTTCTAATTCAGTGCATTTAAAAAAAATTGTGATTAGCTCCTTTTTGTAAAAAGGTAAGTTGTTTATAGATTCCTTTTAATGACAACTGTGTTCTTAAACAGACCTAATAAAGTCTTAAAGTTCATCTTTTGTTGAAAACATTCTCATGACAGTGGAAAACACAGGTCATTAGCAGAATAATAGAGAGGGAGAGTAAATGCACTGTAAAATAACAGTGGGCTTTACTGTCAAATTACTATTTATTTTGTACCAGAGAAAATTATTCCATTCAAAGTGATATTATGGAGTGGTTTTCATTTTCAGTTTTGCATTTGAGTTAGATTTGAACATGACAAACCAGAGAATTGCTGGGACAGTGCAGCTAAAATTTCCTATAAATATATTATATACTCAGTCTTGCATACTTTTTTGTATTGCATTTTTTCCTCCAGATAAATGCTAACCTTTTACGAGATTGTTATCATTACTGGTAATTGTTAACAATAATATTGTTAATACTAATTAGTAAAAATGCTCCTACACCCAGAGGAAAAATAGACATAGCTAAAAACACAGGCGAGGTGCTTGTTAGGAACCTGATCAAACAAGCTTAATTATGACCTCCAGATAAAGGGACAGCCATTAAGCCATTAAATTATCACAGATAAGACAGGCTCTCAGTCATTGTCTGATGATAAATTGCAGCAAGGAAATCAGAGCTTCAACTGCTAATCCTTCTGAGGTTTGTGATGAGCACCAGTTCCCCTAATATTTTGCATCTATTTATATTGCACTTTGAACCCCCAAATGGCCTCTGCTTATCTGCAGCTTGAGATAATTTATGCCTATTGGTGTGTCACCTCACAGCAGAGGCTGTTATCAGGATAGAGGAGTGTTAGGAAATCTGATCCCTTGAAATGCTAATCCTCTGGAGATCACTGCACGTAAACAAGTTTTGTGCGATGATTTACTTTTGTTTATTGGTAGCAGAGATTAGCACTTTATGATTGCCATTTAAGATAGCTATTTAGTTTGGGAGTAAACTGATCATTTAATATACAGGATTTTCACAATTGAAGCTGTCCTGAGTCTAGCAGTCAAAAAGCAAGATAATAATTTTTATTTATATGTCATCTCTTAAATAGAATTGTAAATATTTTTACTACATGAAAGGCTGATCTTTAATATCTCATTCCTTAGATTCTTATCTCAAAATGCACTTACGTTTCTGTGTAATTTTAATCTTGTGGTTGATCTCAGTAACTTTGATGGCATATTCTTCTACTTATATTCTAGGTGTGCTGAAGCACTTCACTGGATCAGACCCCAGCAATGAGATACTCTATGGTCTAATTCAGCCGTGATTGGCTTTTTCTATGCTGAAATGGTTACTAATGAGAGAGGATGTATGATTAGGAATTGTAAAGAGGTTTTTCCTTCAACTTAATGCTGTTGAACTGCTCAGAAATCTCATCTTTTAGCACTCATTTGGGTTACTTGGCTGGTGGTTAAATGCTTCATTTCTTAGTACTACAGAATACTCATAAAGAACTAAAAAACCCCATGAAATTCAAACATACCTGCTCATATAGAGTAATGAAAGCTCAAAGTGCAAGCAAATAATGCTGCTGAAAATGAGTCAACTGTACATATAGTTGTTTGGAGTCTCTAATTCCCTTTTTTGTTGTTGTACTCAGGTTTGATTGTCAGACTGGATGAAATCACACCAAGTGACATGACTGATTACTAATTAGCCAAGTGTTCTGATGGTAGCTGTGGTGGCAGCTACTGAGATATAGTACTATGTGTCAGTGAGATAAGGAGCTGCAAGAAATTAAGTTGACCTTGAAATTTCATTAAATTTAATGTCACCTAATAGCACCCGGTATTTTTATTCCTTGTTGCATTCTTCTTATCAAATCCATTCCCACCGGCAATCATGATTTAAAAAAACCCAACAGAAGTTTCAGAAATTCTGCACTGTTTTCTCCCTTGTGAATACTTCAGTATGAAATGCATATGAGGATAGACTGGAGGGAAGGAAACTTGAAAAGATGCCTCCCCTGGTTTCAAGGGTGATAGAGGGACAGTAAAGCACATATTCATGTATAATTCTGAGATTTTTTTTTTTCTTGAATGCAGTCAATTAGTGATTTCCTTAATTTACTCCAAAATCTTGGGAACAAGAAAGTGGAAAATAAAGATGTTCTTAAAATAAAAGCAAAAGATGGACATGTAGATAGTAAATTAAGATTAAATCTCTGAGTGCTTTTTGGATTTCAGAAAATTACAGCTTTATAAATTAAACTATAAGTGTAATTTCAGTTCAGATATGATGCAAAGTTTTCCTTAAAAAGTCTTTTAAGTTTGAACACGCCTCCAGTTCCTGAGTAGAAAAAAGAAAAAATAAGTCCTCTCAAGTGTCTTCTGTACATTTGTTTTCTCATATGTGTTGGGGTATCTCTGTGCACACAGACAGAGAATATTCCTGGTAAACTTCAAGTCACACCACTTTTACTTTTTCCTAAAAATTTGGTCTGTCTAAAGATTTATACACAGCTTTGGTGATAATTGGGACATGGTGACACAAGTATCTAAATCCTTATTTTTCTTTTCTGTTCAGCCATCAAAAGGGATGTACATTTGTTAATCACTGTACAGATGAAATTTTCTATTACATGAACTAGTATTAAAATTTCTACATTATTATTTGTCAGAGAGGGATAATGTCACTATGTTGTACTAGCGTTAGACTTAATTTGATTAATGTGCAAGTCTCCTTTTGCTGTAAGCATCTCCTATTGTTTCTAAAAGTTATGCACAAACTGTGATTTCAACAGATGTTAAAAAACACTGTAGCATAAAGTTTTTAGATAGAATGTGTTCCACTTATTGTTTTAGAGTTTAGTTGGAAAATCATTGATAATATACTTACTGTAAGAAAATTATAGATCTTAAGATGCCTAAAGAAATTTCTGCTGGCTGTAGTTATTGAGATGCAATTCTGAAATGGTATTATTGTTCTAGGGATAGTTATTTCAACAGTGAATCACAGCAGGTATAGAAATATTCTTATCCAAGTTAATATTAATTAAGGTTGACAACACTGTATCTTCTTTTACGTTTCACTTAGCTGAAATATTTAATGATGCATATAACCAACTCTGTGTATTTATTAGAAAACTTGCTTCCAAACTGACTGTTTCAATTTGTTTTCCTTGATACCTCAGCTTTGATAAGAATTTCTGTCCAGTGGTTAAAATTTTGTAATATAAAATGAAGACAGCCCAGGCTACTCAGGAAAGTGCAGGCATTTTTGTATGCATTTCTAAGACAAAGCTTGAGCATACAAAAGCCAAAGAAATAGCACTGACAGTCTATTTCTTCTATGTTAAACACTTCAGTATCTCTCTATCTTGTAATAGACAGAATTTCTGCATTTCAGAGGTTTGGAAAGTACTTTGAAGAAATTTAGATTCTCATAAAGGGGTTTCAAGTTAAGTTCCAAACTTTTGGAAGCCTTGGTGAGTGCAAAGTGAAGACACAGGAAGAGATTTTAAGTTTTTACAGAACTAGAGAAGATTACTTTTTTATTTTTTTACTTTAAAGAATCGATCATTTCTCCCTCCCTAAACCCTAGAGACTTGGATTAGGACAAAAGAATAAAGCACATTTTTCAATAGTGTAAGAACAGTGTACATTTAAAATGCAACTAAAAAGACAAAAAAATGTTTAATAAACAACAAAAAAAATCTAAGGCAAGAACAGTTCCAAGTGCCTGAAAAAGAAAGGCTAGAATCTGCACTAAGTAAGGCTGTGGGTATCCCAGCCTATGTAGAAGGAAATGAGCTGGATAGGACTGGTAAAAGAGGCTAGTGAGCAAGCAGTGGGCATTCCTAAGGGACCTGGTGTGAACATACAACTGCAGAAATGGCAAAAAAAGTTCATCAGCTTGAAGTTAGTAGAATTTTTTTCCCAAATTTAAAGCCATGGCATATCTACCTATTTCTTCCTTTGTGTCACTGAGTGTCTTATACCTCCTAGAAATAGCTTTGCTGCTTTTTGGGATTAGTGCATAAAAATCTCCTCTCTTTGCCATTTTGGCATTGTACATAAAGAGATCTCTACCTGCTCATTACATACCATGAAAGACCAGTTGATCTGAGTCTTGTTAGGAATTTTTTTTGTGATCGCAGATTTCTGTTTAGTCCCTTTTGTTTTATTGGATCCTGCCATTGTCACTCAGTATCTGTCCATCAAAAAGCATAGCTCAGTAAAGTTAGTATCAGCAGTACAAAAAATTGCTGATGCTGTTGAGACTCTGGGATGATGTATTTCTAATAAACTGTGAAAATAAGAAACTCATTAGAAATTTAGGAAACAATCCTGTGCCAATAAGGATACTTAAATATAGATGACAGAGAGAGATAGCACTCTTTCAGGGTTTATTAATTTTTAATACACTGCATGGCAGTTTGATTTGTTAGTTTTAGGAGTCTCTTAATTTCCAAGTTCTCCTGGTCTAGAGGAAGATTTACATATGTCTACTCTGTAATGGAACAGATGGAAATTCATAATTTCACTAGAAACATGAAAAATCTCCTCTGACAGCAAGTTCTCTTTTGTCAGTGAGAACAAAAGAGATCAGCTGAGCATAACTATAGCTTTAGAAAGAATTACTTTTATAACTACAGAAAAACGAACACACTACTACATATTTCTGTATTTTTTAATGTAAGCAAATAGCAGTGTTTCTAAAAAAACAAATAATTAAATATAAAAACACTTTAGTTCTTTCAAATAGCAAAGATGCAACTCAATTTGAGAAACATAAAATATCAGTCATCACCCACTCATATCCAACAGTATGTAAGATTTCTGGTATGTTATTAATATTAATAACTGATAGGGTATACTCACCTGTCTACAATTACACACTCTCAGTATTTACATAGATAACATTAGGGTTATGGCATAATCCTTGTGCAGACAAATAGCTTTCATAGAATGACTAGAATGCCATTTCAGTGAAGTTAAGATATGGGACAAAAGGAATTCCTTTCTATACAAGGAAGTTTAATAGATTTGCTATGTTATAGTTCAAGTTATTCCCCCCCGCTTTCACTAACATTGTAACACAAACCCCATCTTACACCCTCATTGAAAAAGAAATGGTTAAATGCAGCTTTGAGTGTTCACACTAATAGAGCAGTTGTTGCCTATCACTGAGAGTTCAATATATACTGGGATAGAGAGAAAAAGGGATAATGGCATCTCAGCAGTTGAGTTTGATGCTAAAGCTCACTGAAGGGAAGAGTGGGAAAAACAACTAGAACAGCTACTGCTGGAGAGATGCTCACCTTGAGTCTCACATCACAGGACCCTCTAGTCCTGTGAAAGAGGGAGAGTTGAAAAATATAACAATATTAGCACACCATTCGCTTGCTTTATTTTCCCCTACTGACTGTTGCCCCAGTTCACTGAGACTTTTCCTTTCTCTCTACATCAGAGTTGTGGAAGCTGTTGCTAAATACCCAGCTGTCCTCTTGCATCATGGAGGAATGTGCCTAATCCGGGTTTATAGCTTACGTGAAAAGGCAGGGCATCTAAGAGGCTAAAGGTTATTCCTAAATGCACTTTATGCTTCTAGCCCTTTGCAGTTTTTCACTCTGAAGGTTGTATAACCACTCTGTCAGAACCAGTAGGCAATAAGAAGGTTTAAATTCTACTATTTAAGGTTTCCAATTAATAAAACAAAATTACAACAGAGTGAAGGCTTCCCTCCCCCCTCCTGACAATTGCAGAAGTGAATTACAGCAACTGGACACGTAAGTGTGTGCAAAGCTTTCTGGACTGAGGCATGAATTAAAACGAAGGATTTAAGCAAAAGTACTTTTATTAATAGTAAAGGGAAATGTGATATCTAAGAATTGTTAGATGAGAAAGTTTGATACAAAATGATTTTTAAAAGTTAAATCAGAAGCTTCCTGTAAGGAATTGCAAAATTACTTCACGATTTTAGAATGCTATTTTCAATAAAATGGTGATGAAATCTGATAAAACAGAAATAAATGCACACAAGAAAAATAAGTCTAATTATACATTCACAGTCAGGGATTAAAAATTAACTATTGCTTGAGAAAATTATGAATTATATTAGACAGCTCACTGAATACAAGTCAACCACTCCGTATCAAGTGAAAATGAAAAACAGGATATTTGGATGATTAAGAAAGAAACTGTAAACAAAATAGAAAACATATATATCACTGTATAAATACACTGTATCGCTATATCACTGTATAAATACATCATACACTCTTATGTTGAATAATTCATGCAGCCCTGGTCATTCTATTTCAAAAGAAAGAAGGGCAAGACTGAGAGAAAAAGAGAGACAAAAGGAAAAAGTAAATTCACAGGATCTAGGACAAATTCACACTATTAAACATAGTGCACCTCTTGAATTAGGAAGCATTTGAACTGTACATATTGTGAATAGAGCCCTGAAGATGTCTGGAAATCAGCAGCTGAAGGTGTCACTAATCTGTAGGGGACAGTGGAGGACTTACAACAGCACGACTGTACCCCTATCAAGGCAGGGCACCTGACACATAGGCATATGGTTTGGGTCAGTGCAACTATTCTTACTTTATGCACCCTTGGAAAAGCTGGTAGATAACAACAAGAAAGAACTGGCAGGATAAGTATAGACAAGGTTTTAAAACAACTAGATAAAATTATAGGCAAAATAACCATACAGGACTTTACTTCAAGGATACATTATTATACGCTCTTCTTTCCACCTCCCCCTCCCCCCACCGCAGCCTTTTCCTTTGACACCTCACACCTACTGAGGTAGCTGGTATTAAATCCCTTCACAAATTATACATCTAGTTCAGTGCTTGAACTCAGAAGATAGGTCAACCTGTAGTTTTCAGAGGTTATGCCACCTTTCCCAATTGAAACTATTGTTTTGGTTTTTTTTGTGGTTGCAGAACATGGGAAGATGCCACACCGTAGAGTCATGTTTCAGGGCCAGAAGAGAAGTACAACACATCTTCTATATCTGCCATCTTGCCAGAAGCAGGTACAAAATTATGCAATATCTGAAACTCAGCTAAATATAATTAGTAGAAATGCTAACTATCCTTTCATATTGCTTTATGCTGAGTCTATTATTGCAAAATGCTTCATGCAACTGAACTAATGAACTTCTTTAGAATACCTAAAAAATTACGCATTATGGAGAGACATAATTATACTATTTTTCAGTCTTTTTAAAAAATGGTATGTGGGCTTTTATTAAACATTGAGTGACATTTGATTATAAGTGGAATTTAAACAGGGCCGATTTTTTAAGTTAACACCATGGCTATATGATTTCAACCTAGTATTATTTCAAGTAGTGTAGAGAGAAATTACAGAGGTGAGCCTGATTCTTCCAGCACTGATAGGCATTTTGTCAACTCTCCGTATCTGGTATGTTCTATATTAGCTGAAATTTCTGTATTGACAGAGTAGGTCCTGAAAGCTTCATTGATAAAATGCTATTCTCAGGTCATGAGAATGAAATTAGCTTAAGTGAATTTCAAAATGAAGATGTTAAAATTGTACTCAGTGGTGCTGCCACTTAAGAATGCAGTAAGCCACCATTTAGCAAAACCTTAAAGCAAATGATGGACAAACCTAAGCAGTTAAGGATTTTTGGCCATATTTCATTATGACTTTCAGCTGTCTCCACCTCACCTAGATGAATTACTTGAATCCTACTTAGAGTTGCCAACATGTTCTTAGATGTGGCTATTGTCTCCACAAGACAGCACTTAAATTACTCCACTGTTAGAAGACTGAAAATGGGCATCATATTGATAAGATGTCACAACAACTAACTTTGTATCATGATGGTATACATTCAAGATGAATGACTCATACAGAGCTTTGTTACCCTGAAGGAGAAGAAAAATTCTTCCTGTGTTGTCCTCAAAAACTTATAAGAAAAAATAGAATGGGTAAGTACCTACAGTGTCCCAAAACATAATTATTTTGTATTCAGATATACCAAGCAAAAAGTGTCTATATATGCCAGAGTATACTTGATTACTAACAGTAGTCTTTCAGATATACTAGTACAACTGCCACTCAATAACTATGTCTAAAAACAGACTCGGTGGAGTCAGAAAGATCAGAGCCTTTCCAGAAAGCTTTCAGATGAACCTTCTCAGGCAAAATGGAAAAGCTGTGAGGAGGATTTAAATGGAGATGTAGTCTGCGGCAAAAAAAGAAATGTAACTTCCTGTAAGGAGATCTAGTTAATAATTCTTAAAGCAGTTGGCAAAATGCCTTTTCCCAGGGAGACAAAATAACTGATTTGGTTCTTGGAAGCCTAATTGTTAGACATGTCTGATCATCAAAGCAGAGGAGAAGGAAGCGAGGAAGAGATTAGACTGGCCACTTTGCCACTTTCTTACTCATGAAGCATTCTTACCTTGGAAAACAGGGTAATTTAAAATGTCTGACAGACCAAAAATGGCAATTTTCCAATTTCATTCTTAAAACAATGTAGATCTTCTAGGATGGAAAAAAGCCAATCCAATATAACAAAAAATATTTATCATAAATATTACTAAAAAGTTATAGAGGGTATATTTTTTTGCAATTAGCAAAATCCCCCTCATTTTTCTGTAATATTAAAATTTTTAAAAATTGTTCAAAAATTTTCTTCCCTGTTTCCATTTCACCACGATTGTTGTAAATGATGTTTCTTTCTCATCCAGCATGAAAAAACATTTTAAAATGTCCTGGATTGGCTGGATTATCACAATTTTGTCAAGTAACTCTCATCAAAGCCTATTTCTAAGTACTTGCAATGTGTCCCATTGATGTGTTGTTATGAGAAGGGCTAACAGGATGCTCTGTGCCATTTGTTACCAGCAGCAGTGTTAGTAGGAGTAAAGCTGCATCATCCCATCTGAAACTTCTTCCCCAGCAGGACATTTGGAAATGTTTGATTTAGCTGCTTCTCCTTCTCCTTTGCTCTTCTGTATACATATTTTGTGTATAAGAGGGGAGCTAGAAAGAAGATGGGGAAGCAGGTTTGTATTAGTGTGAGGAGCTTCCAGGGCAGGCTTCCGGGGCATCTTTGCTGGCTCTTCTCTCCCTAGCAGCATCATCATGTCCTGTTTCACCATCCTCCTGAAATCAGGCTCTTCAGATGTGGTCTTTTCATTCTTGGCATTAGTCATAATCCTCAGTTTGTCAGGTGTGTGTTCTGGCCTCTCCCATACACCTCTGTTTACTCTTCCTCCTGTTGCCAGTCTGTTCCTCCCTTCTTCTCCATTCCTTTCATGCTTCTTTTCTACATTTCCATTCTCTAATCCCAACTACAGTCCTTATGCGCTTTAAAAAAATGCCTCATAGCGTTCACTGTGCCTCCAAACCAATCTCATGATCTTATGGTTATAACTCTTGTTTTGCTTCCCCTTTCTGCTTCCTTTGTTTCCTGCCTTTATGCCATTTCTATTCAGGCTGTCATCTCTTCTGGAAAGGGATTTTTCTTGTTCTCTGTTTTGCAAAGCACCTGGCATGTTTTTGATTCTGTCAAACAAATAATAACAACAGATATGAAATTGGCAGTGCAGCAGAATCCTGATATCAGGAAGTAAGAGAGGCAAATTACACTATTATTGTCATTGCCATGTATACACTGCTACTTGACAAAAATTCTCATCGACCTGATAGGTAAATGTCAATAAACCCAAAGATTCCCAAGCAAACACTTCTAACATAACTGAAGTGTAGTTGTGTTTCACATCAGATCCCAATGAGCTGCAGGGTTATCCTTGTAAATTCATTATTTGAAATAAAGGAAATAATTTAATGAGGTGCAGTTTTTCAGAAGTTTGAGTACAAAAATAAGGACCAAGAGATGTAGATAGAGAAACAGGAAAAAGGTGGAATGAGTGTGTTCAATTTAAACTCTGCTTTATTAAGAAAGCATGCAGATGTTAGCTTCTAGCATGTAAACTGATAGACTCTTCTTTATCCTAACCAATGGTATCAGATTGAGAAGAAGCTTACGAAAAATTTAAACTGACTTGTCTCAGTCATTACTTGACACTCCAAGATAATGTTTGTTACTTGTGTTACCAAAAAAGATCCTCAAAGCTTAACCCAAAACCAAACAAACAAACAAACAAACAAAAAAAAAACCACAAAAAAAAGAGAAAATTACCACAGAGGTAGTGATAGATTTGCCATATGAAATCTCAGGAAAAAAAATTGGCTTCATGACTATGAGATTTAGGCCAGAACTCAGCAAAAATTATTTTACATATGATTAGTAACTACCTTAACTAAATTATTTGATAAATCCTGAAAGGCAATTTATTACACAGGTTGAGACAAGCCAATATAACACATTTACTAAATTTAACACTTTACTAAAAAAAAGTAAACCTGCAGAGGAGAGTCACCAATATTTGTAAAGTAGTATCTGTCATTTCAGCACATGGATTAGATCATTTAACAGTTTGAATCAGAGGAAAGATAATCATTCAAGAGAAGTGGATTATTAATATTTTGTAGCATGGCATACATCTCTGACACCAAACTGGACAAAATGGGAGCAGATGTTTTATGATTAACTGAGAAGAGGAACTGGCAATATTATTAGCCATAATTTCTGAGGTTAAACAAGACAAAAACTAAAGAAAATGAAAACGGAGAAATCTGATGGAGGGAGAGAACCATTTTTTCTGTCTCTAGTGTATTGTCTTACGGACTAATTTTGCATGAAGGGAAGACATTAACTAAGCTAAACCTTGCTTCTGTTAAGCCTTTTTGCACCTGCCCTTTGATATCCTAGTAATGCAAGGAATGCATGAGAAAAGAATGCAGCAAAAAAGAACTCTGCGGAGAAATCCTTTCTAAAAGGAAGACTTTTTTGATTCTGATGGTTTCTTTTTTCTGTTTTGAAGGCAAATATATCTTTGAATTAGCAAAAATGATTGACATGTGAAATTATTCAAAGCTAAAGGCAAATGGTAGTCACAAATAGCACTTAGATACATAGGTATTTAAATTAACGTTACATTTATGTTAGCTTTACTGACATGTTTTGGAAAGCACTTGTATGAAGCTCCCTGGATTAAGGGATTTCTGAGGTAGTGCCTGTATACCCTGGACTATGGCACGGCTTTACTCTGAGATGCATCTGGTTCTCATTGCAAAATTCAGGGTTTAGTAAAGCAGAGACCGAGTGCAAGTCAACAAAGTGTGAAGCATCAAGAAATGGGAGATGAGGATCTCTGTGCGACACATGGTAAATTGATTTGATAATTACCTTGTATCTGTATAACCTAACTGCTCATTACTATGATGCTTCACTTCTAGCTGTCCCACTGTCCATTGCAATTCCAGGTCTGAAGTAGATATTCTGTCTATCCACTAAGTGACAGAAAGCAAAAATTGTTACAAGAAACTGAAGGCTAGTCAAAACTGTGGGTAAGCCATTTGTCAAGCCCTTGCTAAAGTAAGAATAGAGCGTCAGTTCTTGGTTGGATCTGTATTGTAAGATTTGCTACTCATTATTTCAGACTCTGATGCATGTCAAGGCCACACCTGTGGTCAATAACAGAACTAAATCAGAACACAAGAGTTACCAACCACACTCTAACTTCCACTTAGGAAGGAAACTCAACAAGAATTAGTATTCAGCACACTTATGAGGGTCCCACATATGTCATCGTGTATGCCAGAAGTAAATATGGACTAGGACAGTCCTGAAGAAACTATTTCCTGAGAAAACTTCCCTGAAAGCAGATGCCTAAATTAACCATTTCAATGAGAAACATACATAAAGGAAGGATAAAAGAAAGTATATACATTTTACCTAATTCTGAAGCAAAGGCAGAATGATATGTGAAAGTGATGCCTGCAAACCAAAATATTAGCTTTTTTGGGACATGACAGGCAAATAAATGTCTTCCATGAAAAAAGTCAACTTTTCTCAGAGCCACAACTTCCTTAGTCCCAGAAAAATGGTCTGAACACCAATTTGAGAGTAAGGCAGAGGGAACTGCTGGTAGGGAAAGGTGCTCAAGAAGGGAAGAGAATGTACAATGCCGTTGGGAATTACAGAGTTAATTTTGGATTATGTTTAGACTAACCAACTTTTTTCCCAGGTAAACAGCTATAGCTCAAAGTTTTGGGTAATATAAGAACACCTGCTGAGTTTCTCTCTTCTCACATAGAAGTTGAAAGTATGATGTTTGCCTTCTTGTGCTACCTTCTGACAGCCCAAAGCTATATAGTCAGTTTTACTCTGTCTATGCCTTTCTCACCCAAGAGATAAGTAAATTTTCCATGTGTTCTCAGAAAAGAAGTAGACTATTCATTAAATCGCAAAACAAATAAGGTCACCCTTCCTGGAAACAGAAGTAAAAGGATTGCAGGCAAGTGTTACATTTCTATCAGCCATGTATCCTGAACTATGGGTAGCCATGATTCAGCTGTCAATAAGCATGAGGACAGTCAGTCTGTGGGTTGCTCTGACATTTACTCTAGACAAGGAGAGTAAGTTCAGTAACAGCTGGATATCAGCTCCGTAAGATATCACCATACTTCCAGCTTCTACCAATTTGCATTGTATTCATCTGCTTAATAATGTTCACTTACATAACAAGGTCTTCCGTCACCAAAAGGCCTTAAATATAAAAACAATAACAACACCACAATAATAACAGCACTTATGATCTAATCACTGCCAAATTAAATACTCTGTTTTGCAAAAGTATGCTGCATTGGCACAATAACAGACAAGAGGATGCAGAACTGTATGCTATGTGGTTTGTGTTTCTCTGGTATCTGAAGTGAAACACTGTTAGTTTAGACCTGAAAATTCAACCTTAAATATCATGAAATCATAAGTAAAATCTTTATGAAGTATATAATATTAATTCCTCTAGAATCTTAAATTTAAATAATTTGACTGTTTCTGATGTTTTTAAATTACCCACAAACATAAATTCAGCCTCACACAATCCTATTCCAAGCCTTCTTTGAAGGGTTACATCCTAAGGATTATCTTTTCCTTTTCCACAATTATTTAGATGCTTTGCTACACTGAAAGCAGGCAATATTTCTGGGGAATATCTTCATTCTTTTTCATCAAATGATTCAGAATCAGATAATACAGGCAAAGCATTGGTTTTCATATGATTTTCATTAATCTAGTGATACTAATTTCATAAAATCAAAAAAAGAACAAGTTTATGAAACAATGAGAAGAGACTTTTCTCCCATTCACATAGGGAACATAAAATCACAGAAGGAACTTCTTTCCTCAACTACCTACATTCAGCTCCTTCTTACATTGTACTGCTAGTTGGAAATTTTGGTTATTATTTTCAACATATTCCATTAGCTTGTATCATTCGTGTTACTGGACAGTTCAGATATAAGCCTGGCTGATTCAGTTTTTCTGTACTCAATGCCGTCCTATCCCATACATGTTCTGTTTTGTTTTGACCGACATTAATAACTTCTGCAATTAGAGTTCAGACCACTTGGAGTGATGACCTTGACCCATAGTTTGTTGGCTGTAGATAGACATTGCATTTGTTGTTACTGTAGTTCTATATATGTTCCTTCCTCATTGTCATCTTCTACTTACCTCCCAGTGAAGCATGGATGTTGCTGGGTAACATCCAGCACAGAGATACCACACAAAGAAACAAACACACGGACACCTTCAGAGGGACTTCAATGTTGTGATACTCAAGAAATTACCACAAGAATGGTATCATCTAGGGGACTGGAATGTAAACCCCTATGTTAGACAAGCAGTTTCATGGAAGAAGAGGCAGACTGAGATTTGCTATAGGCAGCACACAGTCCATCTGGAATAGTTTCATCAGCAACCATGAAGCATCAAGAAAGATTTGCCTCTTGTACAAGTTTAGGTAATGTGAGCATCAAGACAATTACTTCTCTTGAAAAGAGCACTGCAAAGAAGTGTCTGAAAGTTTTTTATTTCCTCCTCACCACTCCTCAACACTTTGCAGTGGCTGAACCAGTGTGTCAGGAAGTTATACAGTAAAGTGCAGCCTTTTTCTCCATGACAGCAATTACTGATCCACAGTACTAGCACCCAGTAATATGGAAGAAAAATTCTCATTCGGAATCCCTCTCAGTGCCTCACTGGCCTAATTCCTTCCCATAGGTAAGCTGGCCTGGATTTGAATCTGCCCATTTTCTCTTCAGCAGCCCATGAGGCTACATACACCGTCTCCTTGGGGAGAAGACACTACTGTTCTGCATAGAGTAATATAATGGAAAACTTAAAGGGCTACTCAAAAAAAAGGGAGGAGATAGACATGGAATGAAATAGGCTGCACAAAAAAAAAAAATCCAGCAAAGTAATACAAAGATTGTCCAAAATCATCCAACACCTCCTCCTAGACTCTCATTCCAATCAATCCCACCCTCATATTGTCTAGACCCATTTTACTCTTGCACTGAATCCACATGGAAGCACCATGCCTACTAAGACCAAACTGAATAAATGATCAAGTCTGGTTTTATTCTTTTACAGAATTAATTTCATATTTGCCTATTCTTATGAAATCATAGGTTTTTCATTTGCATAGCAGTCTAGTCTCAATTACAGAGAAAGAGGATATCTACTACCCAGAAAACTGCATGCTTTGGTAAGTGAAGTTTTTATGGGTTGTGAAAGCTGCAAACACAGACATACCATAAACCAACCCCTTTAACTTTCTGAACAAAATCCTAACCATCACTTAAGAAGTGTCAGTTCCTTCAGGAGGTATTTCATTAAGAGTATTAATTATCAATGGTGACACAGTTCTAGAATTGGTTATTTGGTTCAATTAAATACAGAAGCCTCAGTCCATGGATGAATAGATTTTCTGTTCCTGATTTAGCTTTCTGGCACTAGTCACTGTGTCTTGTTTTGTCCAAGATTCATTTGGCTGGCTACACTAGATTTGCATAGCTGTATCACATCTTTTTCACAGTCTATCAAGACATCAACTATTTTTTTACTTTTGGTTCATTTTGGTCACTCTAATTAGATATTAATTTCACTCAATTTATATAGAATCAGTGCTGAAATCTGCTATCATTACTTAAAGGAAGCTACTCTAAAAACTTCTTAGAGTAAATACCATCAGAGCTCATGCTGTATATTCAGGCTTTTAATGTAAAATTCTCCTTTCATGTCTCTTTCAAGTTTGCTTGAATGAGCTGAGTATTACCAGTTGCTTTCCCATCTGTCTCAATTTAGTCTCTTTGACAAATTCCAATCTGGCCTGAGGAAAAATCAGAGTACTGAAACCACTCCATGCTTGATTATTAAGTATATTTTATTAACAATGTCTCTTTAGTTAAATTTAAAAAATCCTCAACACTCCTTAACTCCCCTGTCACCAATGTCTTGCAGAGCCCTACAACTTAAACTCACACATTCCGAATGGCTTCTCATCCCCCTCTTTCCAAGCACTCCCATCTTCTGACTTTACACTAGGTACAAAAGTGGGAATTTTCCTCTTTAACCCTGAGCCTTTTATAATCCCCCTGGACATAACCTACACGGTCTGTACAGCATGCAAACTCCACATGATTCTTTTCACTTTCAAGCTGCCTGACCCATACCCACCCTGAAAGTGCACTGAGACTTTCATGGATATTACAGAAACCTTAATTTTGTCCCTTAGCCTGTCCCAATAGACTTTACTCTAAATGTGTAGATTATCCTAACTTGAAAACCTCACAAAATCAGATCCAGAGAGGCAAAAACTTTCGCAAACATGACTTGCATTCTGCCACTACTCTTTGGTCAGGATATTGAAGATTTTATGCCTATATGGCGTAATCTCTTCTATTTTTCAAGTTCCCTGTATGGAAAGTGTTTGAAAAATTATGAGCCCAGTCAGATTTAAGGTTTCACAGGTCATTTACTGGATTGGCTTTTTCTTTCTTTGCTCTTATGTGTTTTTTTTCCTAAGCTTTTGTATTCCCTCCCATTTCCCCGCAATCACTTCTGCAGGAAATTTAATTACAGAACTGTCTATTCCCAAGTAAATAGAAGTCTGCACCATGCAAACAATGAAGATCTCTGTTTAGAGGGATAGCTGGCTGTACTTGACAACTCTTTAAGGAATAGGAGAGAAAATACAGGCTATTGCCCAGAATTCCTTGTTTTAGTAGAAATCAGTTTGAGGATAAGACTTCTGAACAGCCTTGTGAATCCTAAGTCTAACATCTGCAAGTACATTGCAAGTTAGGGGGGGGAAATTTGCCTGTTTCTACATCCCAGTTCATCAGGAGTATGATCCTAACAGGTCCCAAACATAAAGAAACTCTGCTGTGCAAGTCAATGAGAGAACCATAGCATCAACTGCCCCAAGACCCCTGTATGCAGCAGCACCTACTGCAGGTATTACTGATAGGCAAGAATTTATATTGTATTTTTCTTAAACTCCACTTGTCATCCTTTCTGGAAACTGTCCTCTTCCACAGGTACCTCAGTGTCACTCATTTAACATGAAACAAATAAATAAACAAACAAAACCCACCAAGAAACCAAATGCAGATAATAAACAGAACAGGCGCTATCTGTATGCAGAGAAGTAATGCATTAAGGATTTGCTAGCTATAACATCACATATGTGTTTTTAAAAGGTGAAATGCCCCTTTTTTCATAGAGTTGGCCTTTACTCCTTACAGACAGCCAGTGTACTGCTTCATGCCATAACCAGGTAACATAATGCCAGCTGAACCCAGTCCTGCAGTTGGGTGCCTCAGCATCACTTGGTATTACTGCTGTAGAGACATGATCACCATCACCCATATTCGGGGTAATAACCCGAAAGTCGCAGAATTTAAATAGTTCTCAAAATTGCTATATATCAATTATTTAGAAAGTTAAGGAACAAATTAATATTTTTTTATTTCAACTACTATCCAATAAATGTAAAAAATTACCAACAACAAAACAAAAATAAACCCCTTTTTCCCCCACATAAAAGCAGTATTTTTTTGTAACATTCAAAACAGTGGAAACTATTTACTGTATATTACTAATAGTGGAGAAAAGCAAATTTAATTTAAAATAATTTTTTTCAAACTTCCTAAGTGGATGCCAGATAACTCCAGCTTAAACAAATATTTTAAAAAATCATTTTAAATGGAGAATAGTACAGACAGAGCTCAGTTATTGAGATATCAAGGGCAACATTCAATTTGAGATACATTTAAGCTTCTTTGCCTCCTGGAGATTTTTACATGACAAGGCTTTAGATAAACAAGGTTTTGCAAACAGCAACTATCATATCAGATCACATAACCTCTGGACTGAAGCAGCATGTCAGAAAAAAATTCTGCTTATTTAAAATATTAAATAGCTGTAATTTACTAGGCAGATCTTCCTTGAACAATCACTTTTTTTTTTTTTCAGGAATTAATACTCATATACAAAAAGTGTTTAGATGGTCTGTTACAAATCTCTAAATATATATTAAAAAAATTAAATCACTGCTCTCTGTAATAAAGCCCAGTTTAAATACATTCCAGGGCATACTAGTACTGGATTAGCTGCCTTTCTATGACACTCAGATTGTGGATGAAAATGTAGCAGCCAAGGACATACAGAGCAAGAACCAACTCACCTTACTTTAACTATCTAGACTTTAGATGCCTAATTTAAGCTAATCATCTGGGTTCCCTCTACAGGTAATGGAGATAAGCATTCCCAGAGGGAGATTCATCCTGCTTGTGTTAGGCATCTCACTTTTAGTTGCTTGTAGATGGATAAAGTCAAGAAAGATCAACCTCACTGACAGCCTGATAAACTGTCTTCATTAGCAATGCACAATTTCTAAATTAAAAAAAATAAGCTCAAATTGAAATGTTTTATTTGTTTCATCATCTAGCCTTTAATTTCCCCTCTGACTCAACTTTTTCTTCAGTTCCTCCCATGAACATCAGTTTTCTGTGTCACTTTTCTTATGCTGGACTAAGGTTTTCTGGAAGCTGAGGAACTGCAATCAATGTCAATATGTAGCTGCTCTATCAGTTACAAATCCATTTACATGCATGTGCTCTAAATTGAACTAACAGATACGATCAGAGTATTGACAGCGATTGTGCTTTCTGGGTCTACTCTACCACTTTCAAACATGTAAAAATCTGTGGCAACATTAAGGCAGTAAAGGTATACAAATGAATGCTAAAATATATTTGCTCTTCAAACAAGATGGCTTAAATCAAACCAGGAAAAATAAAGAAGAAACACCACTAGGGCCTTCACCTTTACATATGCGACCCAGGTCATCACACATGCTTTGAGGCCTCTGTGCTTCAGAATACTGAACAAATTCTAATGGTGAAGCCTGACCTCATCTCCCTTGCATTACAGGTTTGTGGGTTCTTAGCAATACCAGCATTGCACCTTTAATCACCAAGCCCTTAGAAAAAATAGCCAGGATTTATAAGGAGGCAGGCATCTGAACTTAGACTCCTAAATTCACAGCTGGGTGCCTAAAGCAGCAGCAAAGCTGACAAGCAGCCTGTGCAGTTGCCCACAGACGCTACCCCAGTAGCGAGGCACTTAGCATTTATTACAACACAAAATTGATGTTTATTAATTAAGAGTGTTCCAATGGCTACATGAAGTGCCTTGGCTGAGTGCTTGTGTGCACTAATTTCAATATTGGGCATGCAGTCTACTCTGCATCTTACTTCTACAGCATTTCTAGAAAATTAAATTTAAGATTTAAAAAAACATCTTGAGATGCATACATGAAAATAACTGCATTTCTACTGAATGACAACCTAATGTGAAATAAGAATATTCACCTTTTTTTCTTACTCTGCCCAAATCCAGGCAATAAATTATGCTCCTCAGCATGACTGTAAAGTGCTGTGAATTGTATAAACAATCATATATATATGGACACTGAAAAATAACCCTTATGCACATTGCATTATAGTTCCAAAAATATATTTACAGTCTATTACAAAGATTACAAATGGAAGTGTCTATGTAACTGGATTATGCTAGTTAAAAGTTTTTTACAGACTTTTTTCCAACGAAGGAGGGAGGGGACAAAAAAAATAGTATAATCAAACTGATTTGTCTGGTGAAACAAATAAATAAAATGACAAATATAACACTGTACAGTGATCTAAAAAGGAAGAGAAAAAAGGAGGGGGAAAATGATGCATTAAAGTTTTTGATAACTATCTTTGGTCCTAAATGTGGGAAAACACATTATGTAGCACTGAATATACATGTTTATTTGTGATGCTCTGCAAGTAAAATAGAAAAATATAGTGCATTTTCAATGTATTCAGAGCTCACTACACATAAATGTGTGTACAAAACAAGACAGTATAAATAAAATTTACAAGTTTTACAAAGGAACATTTACAGGGTTTTTCTTTTGTTTTATTTTTTTTGTGTGGATGCCCACATTATCAAATAAGACCAATTAATGACTGATCCCTGGGATCTTTCTCTATCAAAATCAATAGAAGCAGCCCAATTCTCTTTGGAAGTACAGCGTTTCACTGCTGGGGTAGTTCACAATTTTCAGGGTTTTTTTAAAGCATTTCTCTCTAGTTCGTATACATTCCTGCAATATCTTTCATTATTGCTTATGGTAATTAATTATTTTAATCAAACTAAATTAATATCTAAGAAAACGATGCAAAAAGATATTCCATTGAGTAACTACTCTTGCATCTGTGTTCCTGATGAATGACTATGGTGTCTGAGCACACACACACATGCTTGTTCAGAGCAGCAAAAGCTTGTAAAAAACTTGAAAATTCTGAACTGCCCCTTACCGCATGCTCTACAGATCTCACATAAAATCTATGTCTTTAATTCTGACAGCTGGACTGCATACAGCTTAAACTCATATAAAAGATATGCCAGCTATTTCTCTCAGATTTGCTAATGCAGAGTACTGAAAAAAAAAGTGATGTGCTCAGTTTAATTGGTTTAGGTAACACTGTTGAACTGCACCTGTGTTCTGAGACGCTCCTACAGTCTCTTGTCTGTTCAATGATGTGTCTCAGCAGGTTTTCAGACATAGACATGTGTCTTAGAATATATCTCACTGTAACTCTAGTCCATTAAAATCATCTTGCAAACAATCTTCTAAAAGTGCCTAGAACTACATAGGGATCATTATTGCTTTTCTTTTTTTCTTTCCTTTTTTTTTTTTCTTTTCTCTTTTATTTTCTTTTAAAAGATAGTATATGTGTAACCTTAAAAAATTCTTTAAAAAATATCAGAGCTCTTGGCATCTTGTATTTTCCTGACTCCCTGCCAATTAGCTAGCCATGTCAATACGGTGTTGATTTAACAAAAGTAAATGGCACAAAAAGGATACCAAAGTTTGGACAGATATACATTGCTTAATCATGGTTCTTAAATCTCTAGGAACTCAAATAATCCTTCAGAGGTACCCAGTGTAGTAATGTGTCATAGAGTTAGCACTAAAAAGGTCCAAAGATATAAACATCATACTAAAAGAAAGTTTTTATGAAGAATAAACACAAATGATTAAAAAAAGGTTCAGAAATCACAGATTTAAGGAAAATACTTTGTTGAATTCAACAATATCATGATTTTATCTGACAAATATATTCTTTTTTAAATTTTTATGTACATTTAAAAAGTCTATTAGATAAAAAGGAGGTTAGAGAGCTCAAGGTGTTTGTATGTTTATTCAGGTAGTACTTTGTTTATTGTCACTGCTGTTTTCCTTGCCACCACTGGTGGATCCTAATTCCCTTTTCATAAATTCTGGCGGCACTTAGGAGTTCAAGTCTGTAGGTGCTTCTTGTAGCTCTTCTATTCACTGCAGGAAGGACCCAGGAAATCAAGTGTCTTCTAGCAGCACTTCATATATACTGAAGGCCAGTGCTGTTCTCTCAGTCTGTCACCTCCCTCATAAGGGAGAAATGTCTATCACACTTGGATGCCAGTGCCGTGTAAATGTAGCATTTGTGCTCTCATAGTCTGAATGCTGCTCATGATTTTCTTTTGATGACCAACCAACGTGATCCCTAAACTCATCACATCCCTGGGGAAGATAAATGCGTACATTGTTAATTTTTCAACTTAGATTGCTATTGTATGGTATTCAACTGTGAGATATAGCTACAATGTGGTCTGGGATATGGGTTTCTAGCACTGAAACCTGGAACTATTCTAATACTGATGCACTGAAACCTCAGCTCAGCTCTGTGAAGCATGTAGGTGCTGACCAACTTTCCAGTGACACAACAAGTGTCATGCAATTACACTACATGCATCTCCACGTTTGAGCGTGAGGCTAGTACGTTTTTTACTACAGCAATCTTTTATTATGACTTTTAAGATCACCTGAAGAAAGAGATGTTTCCCTTCTAAAATACTTTGGGTGGCTCTAGGGGCAAAGTTACATATAAATACAAGATTTTGGGGATCACACCCATGTTCCTAATACGATGCCTAGAGAAATTCTTTGTATATTGACCCATGCCCATCACCCAATTGAAAGTGAAGCAGCTCTTTCAATTCCACTACTAGTGCTACTGATCTAGTAGAAGCTTGTGGGCTCTAATGACAGATCCCAAGCTATAGACTGAGACTTCTAGTGATACCAGGCAGATAAGAATAGGGTTACAAACTTGAGAATATTGTTTACAAACCTGTTTAGAAAAACACTGCTCTCAGTAAGAGGAATGGCATGCATTTGGCAACCACCAGGACAAGAACATTGTTTGCAGGATGCCAAGAAGACCTGTTTAAGATGGCAGTATCAATACAGGCCACGCTTGCCTCCAGAAATTTGCTTTGCTTCTGTAGACTTTTATCAGATGCAAAGGCATTTCTTGCAAGAAACGGAAAGCCCTCAGCCAATCAGAAAACAAAATTCACATCTTCCTAGCACACATCGGGAAAAAGGTACCAATTAGGTAGTGGAGGCAAAGTGGTTACTTTCCTATGCATACATTCTTTGAAATGAGCCACAGTCTCCCTCAAATTCTAGCCATTTGATGTTATTGGTGTTGGTCTCAAACAGCAGAGTAAAACTGATCCCATACATAGGTGGCAGGGCATTTGTCCTTTCATAGGACACTCTAGTACAACATCATTAGCTGCTGAACAGTCTGGCTTAGCCCTCAAGTACCATATTTGTGCTCAGAGTAAAGTTTTGGAGTCAAACATTGTGTATTATTTGACCTAGAATTTCCCTAAATGCAAGTTAAACATGCCCAGTACTAACTTACTCAATAGTCATCCTGGCAACTGAATCAAGAGAGTTGTAGCCTGCTGCTGTGAAATTATCCTTATATCTTTCCATCTTAATAGCTTGTAACCATTCGCCTACGGAGCAGAAAGTGGTAAAATCGGGAGTGTTCTGGTCCAGAAGAGGGCTAATTGGTCTATGGAGAAGGAAAAAGGAAAGTAAGTTGTTTCCAAAAAGAGCAAAACATCAGGGAGTATTTAGCAAGGTGAGACTCAAATAAGTTTGGGGTATTAAAAATGTCAAGAGTAGAAAGTAATAAGCCTTTATTCACAGTTTAGATTATGCTGAGAATAGCTTTTGACTACTCTGTAGCTCACAATAAGTATTTCCTAAGTTTATTCACATAAAAGATGAAAGGTCAGAGTGAGCAAACTCAGCCTAATGGGCTATTGTTACCAACAGAAAATCAGCCTTATTACCTAGCATGACAGCAGCTTCACTGCTAAGTAAAATAAAGATGCTATTCATTTAAGCATTTAAGACAATACAGTAGTAGCTATTCCCATTATTCAATCAGATGGGACAAAACAAAGACAAGGAAGAGCAGGGACACAAAGTAAGTTGCTTAAGGTCACACAGCAAATCAGTTAGTAGAAGAACTGGGAGCTGCACATAGGTCATTTGGTTCCCTAGTGCAGTGGTCTAGCTACTGGATCAAAAGATTATCAGGAATAAATAATTTAGCTGAAATTTTGAAGAAGCCATTAAAAGCTATACCATGAAACACAATGAGATGCAATCATGGAAAAGAGAGAAAAATGAAAGATAAAGATCTAGAGTGTAGCCATGTCAAAGTATATTGGGCAAGCATAAGTATCATTAATTACAATTTCTATTGCAGCAATACCTAGGGCAAGGGATGAATCTTTTAAAACTACAGTAGATGATGATTCTTGCCCTCCAAACTTCATAAATTTAAGAAACACGTAAAACAAAGACTGCTAGTGATAAGAGTGTGGAAACAGTGACAAGTAGGCAGTAGTTTACAGAGAAGCATGTTAGTTTCAAAGATATTTACTTTCACTAGTCTGGTTATTTTTTAATAATGCCCTTTTTGGCTTTGTTCAGCATGATAAAATAGGTTAAAATGGGGAGGAGAACAACAGGGAATGGGGGAAAGAGGAAGTGAGAGACACATGGAGAAAGTACAAACTGGAACCAGACACCAAGGCGAACATCCAGAACCCAGCCACTCACACTAACTGTTCTTACCTGCTACAGGTTCCCAGTGGGGTTTTCAAGCTGTTTGGGTTTCTAATCATTTTGTCCAGAATACCAACTATCTGCTCAAACTTTGGCCTTTCACCACGTTCCTTCTGCCAACAATCTAGCATCAGCTGGTGCAGTCCTGCTGGGCAATCCATGGGTGCTGGCAAACGATAGCCTTCTTCAATTGCTTTTATAACCTAGTAGCCAACATATTTAACCATTATTTATCAAGGAATATTTAATAAATATACATTGCTGCCCCGTTCAAGGAATAAAAGAAGAAAAAAAAATCTGTCATTTGCAATTTTGCAAAAATATGAGTGTTTCGTTTTGAGACTAGACTTCATGCTTTCAAATAATTTCCCCAACTCTATCTTTGAACTTATTAAGTATATTATTCTATATGTGTACAACATAACCATATTAACTAGTCAAACGAGCAGCAGGGAACAACAATTAAATTCATGAAGAAAGCAACATATAGATTGATAAATGGAGTTATTTCAGGAAGCATTATTATTTGCCCTAAGGCTTTTATGAAAGCGTGTGTGGTAGAAGCAATTGACTTGTAAATGGAGAATTTCTGTGCATGCACATATAAAAGACAAAAAGCCTGAAGGTATAAAAGTATCCAAGAACAATATTTAGCAGATAGAAACTGTGAGGAAAAAAGTTGTGTTCTACGCCTAGCTATGTTACATTAATGATAAAGTAGCAGAAATCTGCCACATGAGAGAGGAAGACCTAGCTGAATGGTATTTTAATACATCACCTAAATGGAAAGTTCAATTTAATAAGTGATGCTGCTAGATGATGATATGATCAAAGGAGAGCATATATGTCTGAACCAAGAATTACCCCCACCCGTTGACTGCCTCAGTCAAGTCCATTTGGATTTAAGTAAAAAATAAAACGTAAAATCATAGGAAACTGCTGTAAACCTCGAGGGCAGGATAAAAAAGCACATCAGGAGGCAAAGCAGATAAGAAAGGCTTGTGAAAAGGGGCTAAAAGACTGTTCATGGGGGATTTCAAGTATACTGACATTGACTGACATAGCAGTATTAGAATTGCTAAGGAAGGGTGCACAGGACCATCTTCTCCTTCAGCCTGTACATTAAGCAAGAACAGAAGCTGTTCCAGGTGTAGCCCTAAGAAGCAGATCTCATATGATAAATAAAGTTGGTGACTATCCAGGGTTTACTGAAACTAATAACCTGAAATAAAAATAATTCACAGACTGTGTGAGAAAATGCAAAAGCAGCAGATTGCAGCAGAGACAGAACTGCAAAGAATACAAAATGACCTTCAAAAAGCTGGCTGAAATCCATGCTTGTATGAAAACCTTTTTCAGAAAAGAAATTTTGTGAAAAAAGGTAACATATACCAGTGGTAGGGCACTTACTGCTGGTTTCTGTCACAGAATGTCCCCCGACCTCATCTCCTGGGGTCTCAGCTTTCCATCTGAACATTTAGAATGACAGTACTGTCCTACACCTCAAAACTGACTGATAAATATACAATTCCTGCACTAACATCCACACCTTGAAGAATGAGTGCAGTGACCTTGTAGAGACAGTGAAATTATCTGTCAGCCAGGGCGGAGAAAAAGATTTCTGTAGAACAGGGAAATTGAAATAGCAGATCTTTTAGGCAGTATTAAGAGGAAAAACAAAAGAGGAGCTCCTTATGCTTAGAAGTAGCACTGGAATAAAAGTGAAAAATAAGGTATAGCGTATATAGGACAACTGGTGTGATGCAAAAGTAATGCAGACGTTTCTGATATCAAAAGTAATGCAGAAGTGTCTGATCTTCTAAAAGGTAAATGGTATTTTGCCTCTGTGCACTCTCTAGATATGATTTTCTACAAACGAAGCCATTGCTTAAAAGATCAGAATGCAGAGACAACCAGTGAGGTATGAAAAAGTAGATAATATCAAGAGCAACATAATAATGAAAACAGCTAAGATCCTTAGAACTGGAATCTCATCCAAATAAGACATTATACATGATTTTAAGGCATTAGTGAAAACAAGAAGGAAAAGATCAGGAATAGAACTTTTCCACATTCACTATGATCTGCAGAAACACTGGTAAGGAGGTAGAAATCAAGAAGATAATATAATTTTAAAAAGCTTTGGGTATATCACAGAATAAGCTTCTTTGATGTGTGTTCTGACTAAGACAGAAGTAAATTGGAAATACAAAATTATGAGATAGCTAGAGATAGATGAATTTGCTGGTAACATCCAAAACATTGAAAAAACATTTAAAAATATGTTTCCTTTTTTTCTAAATCTATACAAAATTCAGGCACTGAGAAGGCTTCTGTAAATGTCTGCTCTGCTAAGAAAAGTGGGAGTGTAGTTATAAAAATGAATACTTGGAGATAATGAAATTGATACAAGAAATTATTTCTTTTTTTTAAATAAGCAAAGCTACCTAAAGAACACAGCTGGAGTTCTTAGCCACAGAATTAATATGTATTGTTTGCTATTGCCATAATTTGTTTTTCAGCCTCCGCTTTTTCTGCAGAATAAAGAAAAAGAGAATACTGCTCAAAGTCAAGTATACTTTTATCATAATCAGGGTATCTGAAGATGTAAAGTAAATTAGAACAGTGATAGGTCTGTTCACCGTATATACCAGTTGCCAGCAAATAAGTATTAAATAGGGATAACTGTACAATGTATGGTTTTCACTCTGCTTCTTGTTATATGATGATTATAAATGTTAATAATCATAATAAAGTTAATAATTCTAGAAAGAGATATATGAGCCTAAGCTCTTGCCCTTTTCTGAAGAACTGACCTTCACTAGGGTCAGTAACTGAGTGAGAACAAGAACTAGCCAATATAAGCAGTCAAATATGGAAATAAAGTACAGTGATTTGAGGGCTACTGTTACCAGTTAGGATTAAGATGAGGAGAAGCCATTGCTCAGGAAATTTGGAGGATCTCTGTGAATCATCTGTGCTGAGCTTGTAGCACAAGTCTGCTTCTGGTGAATCCTAGCTCCAGGTTACTGCTAAAGGGAGGACTTGCGCTTAAAACTGAGATTGCAGCACAAAACTGTGTGTTCATCACATCTATCTAAAACAATGTCTTAAAGTAAGAGGGGCAGAGTTAAAGAAATTCTATCTCAAGATATAAAGTCATATTTTTTAGGAGATGTGATCTGATCTGTGACTATGCCCACATACACCCATACCCACTTGGTACACTTAAGAAATATAAACTGCCTGAGTGTATGTGCAAAATCAGAAGAGATACATTTAGCATTTTTATTTCAGTTAAATACTCCCATTGGTAACTATGAAGGAGAATAAATTACTAATCATAAGATGAATACAAATTTTTGCATCGTTGCTTTATCTGTGGTACTGGAAGGATGCCTTGATGTTTTGGGAGTTACGTTTCAGGAAAACTTGAAGATCACTGCAGACTGGAATATTTGAAATTATGCATCTTTTAACTAGATGCTACTGAAGATTATTAAGATGCTAGAAAGAGATGAAACCAGAAGAAGTGGTAATTAGCTGTTACATGAAAAAAAGGTTCATTCATGCACTTTGCTTGCAGTTTTGATAAAGGGAATATTTTTCAAAAGCTAACAAGAAGCATGAAGATACCAAAATTTCTCCCCTATTTGAAAGATTTTCCTTATTGTTCTCTGAAAGATAGGTAAGGCTTGCCTTTGAGGCATCTTATATTCCTGTCAGACTACTTTTATGTTTGAATTTAGTACAGAAGGAAGGTGTCAAAAGAAATGAAACTCTACTGGGTGTCTAGGGAATGTAAATATTTCTCTTTCTCTGCCCCAAGGACTTGTTTGCCCATATTTTGACAGTCCATGAAATCTTTGACACTGAGACCTGTCAAATATTAACAACTTTGCACTGTGCCAAACTGACTCATCATTTACACTTTTATCTTTTTTTTCAACTTTGATGTCGATCATTCAATCAAAAAATAAAATAATAATAAAAAAACCACTCAAGTTCCTGACCTGAAGAACTTTAAATGAGACTCTCTATGACATCTTTCTCACCTGCATGGCATTTTTCTCTGTACCTTCTATACTAATAGATAATCTTGTCACAAATCAAGATTAACACCCAGCTGTTCTATTACTCCTGACCTGTTGATCTGGGTCATATTTTATGCAAACAAGGGTATTGTTAAATCAGCATAATTAACTTGAAAAAGGCAAAGTAGGTCATTAACTGCCACTCAGATTTTTAGCAGCTTTTTTCAACTGATTAATCATTGCTCTAAGGTCAGAAACTTCAGAATTACTTTTTATTGGAAAAAAAAATTCCTTCAATGCTTAAGTGTAATAAAGTGAGGAGCACATTCAACTAATTTTGATGATCCAAATTTACTTAATACCTGGGACAGAAACCTACAGCAGCCACATGGCAGAAGAACAATTTAGAGATTTGTGTAAAGAGTGAATGCTCTATAACTCATTTTGGAGGAATCCTATAGCATTTTGATAAATCGTATTTGTAACCCAACATTTTATGCATGTATAAAGAAGCACATCTGTACACATTTACAGTATGTAACTTTTGTTTTTCTGATATGCATACACACATGCTCAGAAAAGGATAAAGTGTAACCTACATCTTGATTTGACATGTCCCAGTATGGCCGCTCTCCGTAAGACATAACTTCCCACATAACTATTCCATAACTCCACACATCACTGGCTGATGTAAATTTGCGGTACTGGATGGCCTCTGGAGCTGTCCATCGCACTGGAA
The DNA here is from genome assembly GCA_013400935.1 of Turnix velox. Classification (NCBI taxonomy): domain Eukaryota; kingdom Metazoa; phylum Chordata; class Aves; order Charadriiformes; family Turnicidae; genus Turnix; species Turnix velox. The sequence goes on along the minus strand of VZTY01031801.1, from coordinate 57,594 downwards.
TTTTTCCACCCTGTAAACATTTTTTAAAAAGAGAAATAAGAAGTTTTCTTTTTTCTGCATAAAATTGAAAATCATCTTCCATAGAGTGTATTTACAATTATTTCCATCAACATCAAAAGCAGCACTTACAACATCTACTACAGTTGAACAACTGCAGAATTTTCAAAGAAGTCTAAGGAAGTTTAAGCTCTTAAAACACTTGGACCGTAGAAAATTAGACATCTGTCTTAGCTAAGTCGGATGCATTTTTCAGAAGTGCTTATCTCTCCATTGATTTTTAAAGGGTTACTTAGATATCTGATTTATGCTAGTCTTTTAACTCCCAGCTGAATGAAGCTAGGTGTGGGGGGTCTCATCCTGTGCATATAAATCCTTTTGAATTGTCATATGGCTCCTCTGAAATCTTGGTCTGACATTTTTAAACCAGTATCTCACATAGACCCAAGCAGCAGGAGTGGCAGCTGTGAACATCATTGTGGTTTCCTGGATCCCTGTGCCTGTTGGAGCAGATTCCAGGGGCCCCTCCTTCCCTTAGCATGAGAAAATAGGTACAGCAAGGCCCCACGGGTGGGAAAGGGAAGCTGGCTCATCAAAAGAATAAAGAGCACAGTGTGCCCAATGAACGCTTATTTAAGAAAAGAGTCCCACCCAAAATGCAGGAGTTGAGCTTTGTCACAGTCTAGCCTCAAGCTAGTGAACTTCTTGGTGAGATAAAATCTAGTCTGAAAAGGTGTAATAGACTACAAATATTTTAATTGACTAATAGTAAATGGGATGATTAAAATTTTTTTTGTAAAACTTCTGTATTTGTTCAAGAAATAAAATAATTAAGAAGGGAATAATGAAAATACTGTGCAAAATTTTTAGAACTTTGCTAAATAAAAATGTATCTTCTTACAATAAACATCAATCCCTAATTACAGATAGATTTCTGCAGAGACTCCTTCCTTTTTGACTCGTTAACATTCACCGAGCAGTGAATGTATTTCTCTTATCTGTACTTTCTAGAATATAGACTTCCTAATAACCACATGGCAGATCACTAAAACCCATTGATTTTTCTTACGGTAGTAGTGTAGACAGCCTCTGGATCATCTTCTATAACTCTGGAAAGGCCAAAGTCTGACACTTTACAAACAAGGTTGCTGTTGACAAGAATATTGCGTGCTGCAAGATCCCTGTGTACATATCCCATATCGGCCAAATATCTCATTCCAGCAGCAATTCCTCTCAACATTCCCACTAGCTGAATGACTGTAAATTGCCCATCATGTTTCTGGAGGGAAGAAAGGAGCAGCGATTCTTGTTAGTAGAGCTGAGAAGAGAAATAAGAATTTAGCTTTCTGCTTATTTACTACATCTGTGGCAGTTCATCCTGGGGCAAAGAAACTCACTTCAAACACAAGTTTTATTTTCTTCAGAGACAGTACATCCAGTTAAGAAACATACGAGTAGTTAAAACTTATTAATCATTATAAATTTCTGGCTAAGTCATAGAAAGCCACTTCTATGAGAGATTACCTGATGCATAGCACTTTATAGTTTGCCTCTATGCTCTTAATCTCTTGGTATAATTATTTGTACTAAGAAAACAAGAATTATTTCCTTTTACAACTCCAGGTAATTTCATTCATAGCTTGGAGACTGACAGACAAATATAATTTTTCCATTCTCTATAGAGTAATTATACATCATCTCACACCATCTTGTACACCTCACAAGAGTGTACAAGAACATACACTCACAAATGCTGAATTGTTGTGAACTTGCATTTATTTTTGCTTAGAGTGGCCTCTGAGTACTTAAAGGGGACCTACAAGAAAGATGGGGAAGAACTCTCCATCAGGGAGTGTAGCCATAACACGAGGGGTAACAGTTTTAAACTGAAAGAGGGAAGATTAAGATTAGATTTTAGCAAAAAACTCTACTTTGAGGGAGGTGAGACACTGGAATAGGTTGCTCAATGAAACTGTCCCTATCCCTGGAAGTATTCAAGGCCAGTGTGGACAGGGATGTGAGCAGCTTAGTCTAGTGGAAGGTCCTCCTGCCACTAGAGGAGATTGGAAAAAGATGATCTTTAAGATCCCTTCCAAATCATAGAATCATTGTATGATTGTATGATTCCATGATTTGCTCTCTTAAACACAACCTTAGTTCATGTAGGAATTATCGTATGCTGATTTCCACTATTCTGAAACAATAAAATACCCCTACCAAAAGGAGACTTGGTGCTAGGTATCAGTGGTTTTAACCTCAGCTGATGGCAATAATAAAACCCACTATACCTATGCCACATTAAATGACTTAAATTCCTAGAATGTTCCCATGTGATTTTGTCTGCTCCTCTCACTTCTGATCTAGCTTTGCTGAAACAATTTAAAGAGATACTAGTATTTGTCAAGCCCTACTTCAGTCTAAGAACCATTTTAATTATATGGATACCATGCATGCATACATATATATAGATGCATTTATATAAACCCATATTTGGAAAAGTGACAATATGCAACATAATATATATATCTCACATGTTTATATATGTTTTCTTTTTGGTACTCACCCTAAGAAATGCATCTAAAGCCCCATTCTCCATGTATTCTATTACAATCATGACTGGTTTCCCTGAAAGAAAAGCAGACAGATTATTTTTCTGAGAAACTGTACCAGAAACACATAGTATTCTTTTGAAGGACTGAATCACTGAGACAATGAACATTTCTGAGGCCTCCAGCACTGAGCTCTAGTAAGTTACTGAGCTCTAATAATTTCTTAAATGCCTGCATAGAATGTGGTCATGATTCACAAAATTAAACCATACAATTCAAAATGTCAGTGTGTTCTCCTAAGTCCTGCTGTGTGAACAGGATTCTGAACTAATGGTACTTCAGATAATATGAAAGGACATAAGAAGCCTAATCTTTCTGCATGGTCATTGAGGCCAAATGAAACTAGAAAAATAATATGTTTCAAAGTCCTTCATCTTTTAATCATGCATGCGTCTTAATATTTTTCCTCAGGTTGCAGCACAAAGTAAGTATTGTTTTAGTTAGTTACGCATCAGGAGAAAATCCATTAGGAGTGCACAGTCTGCTCATAATTTGAATCTTTGACCATGAATAAGCTGAAATAATTCCTGCCATTATGTTGTTATTTGATTGATAGATTGGGCTGCTGCTTACCTCTGGTAACAACTCCTTCTAAGTGAACAACATTGGGGTGGTCAAACTGCCCCATGATGCTTGCCTCACACAGGAAATCTCTTCTTTGCTTTTCAGTGTAGCCAACTTTCAGAGTCTTTATGGCTACTGCAACATCTCTCTTGCCAGGAAGCTTTAGACGACCACTGCACACTTCACCAAACTCTCCTAAAATGTAGAACAATGCTGAATTACTCCAGCTATAATATTAATACTCTTTTTAGGCCTTGATTAAACTGGCCGCTTAAGTGTGTGTTTAAATTTAACTTATGGACATCCATATTTTAAATGGATTACTTAAGAATACAAAGACAGGCACGTACTTTAAATGAATTGCTGAATAAGTAGCTCATGAAGTAAACACTTCACGTTAAGCCAATCTAGAGGACTGCTCTTTGAGTCTTTCAAAACACTTGTTAATAATTTGTTGCACTTTTTTCATTGATAGAAAAAAAAAAGAAGTAGCTTTCATAAAAAATATTATTACAGAAATAGTAATGCTGTTTCTAAGTGAAAATGACATTCTATTCTACAGGGCTTCCTTGCTATTTTTAGAACCAATGAGTTTTTTTCTTTCAAATGGAGGCTCTTTCAGGGCTGCTTTTAATTTAACATCGTTATGGTGTTAAATGAAGCACTACATTATTACCTTCAAGCAGGATAATTTACTTTGCAGATTATGAAAGGTGTGACTTATAATAATTTTGTTACATTAAACAAACACAAGCAAATGTTGGAAGTTTGTCAAAGGCTTTCAAGCTAACAGACATGTAACTTGAAGAAGCATGTGAAAAAAATGGCCAAAAAGCCAGCAAGAATAAAAGCAATAGCCTCACCAACCCTAACTAGGGAGAGTAGTAATTTGACTTCATTGGACAGAAAGAGGATGGAAGCATGCAAGATGTGGAACTGAATGGGAAAACATCTCTCTCAATATTACTGATATTGTGAAAGATTTAAGGATTCTCCATTGCCTCACTGCCATGTCAACAGAGAGAAAAAGAAAGACCTCCTATTCTGTATCCAGGAAGGAAAAAATTTCTTAAGATGTATAGGAGAATAGTAACATTTCTTATCTCTATAAAAAAAGGAAGACTGATCACAAGGGAACATCTCTGTAAAAAGGAAGAGATTCATCACAAAAATATTTAATAATCTAGTATTTAGCAAATTTATCTGGAGTATGGGAGATAAAGATCCAAGTTCCTCCTCTCAATCAAACCAAGCCTGAAATTTATCTCCTGAATATCTGTGGAATGCCTTAACGTTAAGCTATTGAGTATACACAAGTATGCAGACACACCTAAATCCAAGACAAGTTTTAGGGTGAATGCTGAAAAAAAAGACTGAATTAAGACAGACTAACACAGAGTTTGACTAGAGAATCCTTTTAGTGCATTTACAAATATGTCCTAAAATATATACATATATAGCATTTTTTTGGCCTCAGCTTCATGATTCTTCAAGCATAGAACTTTGATCAGACCGTAATATTTCTACTGGGCAAATCTCCCATGAGCATGGCTCATTTTATGAATGTCATAGAAGATGACTGCATACAGAATCAAGTTGCTCCTGTTCTATGCTAGCTGAATTAAGGTTAGCAACAATCAGCTTCATACGCAAGATAACTGACCAAACTCTTCCTGACTGGACGGGCAAGGCCTCAACTACCCTTAGGCATAGGAGTCATGGTCCAGATACCTGTGTCATGGCTATGAGTGCTACGAGGCAGGAAGATACATAATAACTAGATGCTCATGCCCATAACTTTCTGCCCTACCCACCCTACTGCACTATACTAGCAACGTGGTTGGCTATTACTGAATGCACCACACACCTCACTCCTAGCCACAAGAACTTACTAAAGGATTAAGACTTGCTCTAGAAGTGTTTTACAGAATTGGTTTTGTTCCATGTGAGTACAAGTGTATGTATGTGCATGTGATACTTCTGAGCCAGGTAATTAGGATATTTGGCATGCAAAACATCAAGGTTTATCTCATTTCCAGCTCTCAGAGATCTGGTTTTGATTGATTTCCAAAAGCAGATCACTCGCACTCAGTCCAACCACAAACATGAACTTCATTCTATGCTATCCATTTCAGACCAGGATGCTAGCCAATTAAGTACTTTTATTCCCAAGAAAATAGTATATTCAGCTGAAATGATGCCCAGAAAGGATCCAGAAAACATGACAGCGAATACTGCACAGCCACACAGCCACTACCTCAGCATGTCAACAAGGAAGAGGCATAAACAAAGGATTTGTGGTACGAACAAGGACTCAACATAGTGGACACCATATTCTGTATCTGGCAGGTGGCCACAGCAGGATGGTAATGAAAATGTTGGCAAGGAAAGCACATATCCCTCATGTAAATTGAACACAAGGATACTGGCACTCTGTTTGTCTGTGAGACATGGCACTATTTGATACCTGACGTGGCCAGCATTGCTGATGCATATTGAGACTACAAAGTGGCTTCTCTGATGCTGCCGCTGGTAGAAATTCTACATTCTTCCTTGATGTACCAGTTTTAGCTGCCTCTTTGGGTTTTTAACATTCTGCATTTAATGGGTAGACTGCATTTCATTCCCATTTGCTATCAGCTTCAACAGGTTAAAGTCACGGCTAAGCTACAAACACAATATGCTTATACAACAGCACTTCTAATTAACTGTCTGCAGAACTACTAACACACGCTAAGTTTTTTTACAAACAGTTATTGTCATTAAAATCAAGAATAAATTCATCCATAGTCAACAAAACTAGCATTCCAGTATTTGTTGTAACAGTGAAAGCACATTTTAAACTGTATATTCTACAACTGAAGCATTTTCTGTATCTTGCTCAGAAGGTATTGGCAAACTCCAACTGAATTTATCTTTGTGCTCTGAATTGTTGCTATGCTGACAGAATTGATACTTTAAAAACAAAAAAAAAAAGATGAAGCTTGGTGATTCCTGTATGCTAATCTTGAATCTAAATCCTGTATATTATGTATTTATTAGAAGAGCCATTGGCACTGAAGCATCACAAAAATTCCTAGCTTGAAAGGGGTGAATTCTTATGTTCTTACTAATCTGAAGAAATCATTTGCTCAGCAGAGTTATAAATTTCAATGGTACTATTCCTTGACTAAGACATGATTCAACATGAGCATGGTTACTCTCAAGAGGCATTGTGAATTCTACGACTAAAGCTTTCTTTTTTCAGATAAACCAGCTTATTTAAGAGAAGCAACAACTTCTTTTTTAAAGTAATACCATAGTATATAATTTACAATGCATGCCAAACTACAGGGTGATTTTAAAAGTATCCTACTAATACCTTCACAAAACAACAGGAAAGCAAAAGAACATTTCCACCAGGAATCTAAAGTATTTGATATTTTTCTTACCCATAGAAACTTAATTTCACTACATGAAGTAGTGCAATAAAAATGTCACATATCTTATTAATGCAAACAAATGAAACTGCCTTTTTAGAGCATGAACACCATGGCTTAAGTAGGTGGTAGACAGTTCAAGGGGAAGAAAAGCAATGTAATGCTGGTGCAATTACAATCAGTCATGAGAAGTAAAACAATAACTTTTTGTATTCATAGAATATCAAAAAGAAAAATGGTAGAACAAAAAACAGCCTTAGGGAAGATTGTGTTATATAGAAACAAGACCTTCCTAGTCTCTATTTAAGATTTTATGCTGCAGCCAGTTTTTCTTACTCACATGAACAAAAATTCAGAGGTCAAAAAGCCCTCTTGCAAAAGTAAAGTGAGTAGAATTCGCTGCTAACTGATGCCTAATGCCTTCACTCTGACATTAAATAACAGGCAGAAAACTGCCTCTCTCCCCCCAGTTACATTTTTTAACAGCAGACATGGAATTAGAAACCTACTAGCTTTCAATGTCAAGCAAGATTCTTCATTTACTTATTTATTTGGGGGGATTATTGCTTTTTTCTCCTATTTATTTTTACATTTTCGAAGCCAGTGCAGCTTCATTGCTCTTAACTAGCCTGGCAAATGCAAAAATTCTTCTATACTTGAGGTATAATTATTTGCCTGTCATTATGATGTATGAGTTTCGATCCTGGCTAAATGGAACAGTTGAATCAGGAAGTCAAGGCAGCCTTACCTGCACCAATCACACGCTCAATTTTAATACAAGAGGCATCTAGCTCCTTGGCGAATTGATGGACAGCTCTATTTGGGTCCTCGTAGGTTTCAGGGTCAATGTAGGTTTTGGTGCCTGGAAATTTAACTGTAATGATGTAAGAAAGCATGACTGTGATGAAGCAAAGGCACTCATTGTGCAGTCAGCCCAGCAATTTCATTATGCAGAGTGCTCCTTGGAAGACTGAGCCTGCTTCCACCGTGCCTGAGTCAGAGTCAACTTCAGTTTTAGGTATCTGCAAGCATGCTCAGACAAGTATACAATATCATCTCTAAAAATGAGCAACATTAGCATCTCCACCTTGAAGTGAAACAAATAATAAATATTAAGTAGTGCTCAATGGAATAAAATACAAAGGGAGAGTGGAAGTGAAAATATAGCAGAGGAAGGGGTACAAGACAAATGGAGGAGGTGAAATTTTCTCCTTTTTGGTAAGGACAGCTTGTTCTCTTTGTCCAGGTTATGTAACCAGCTTTTTTTTGTGTAGAACTAGAAAGGCCCCTACACCTATCTATAATAATATTATTTATTTTTTATGTTATTTGAAAATATATGTGTATATAATATTATTTACAGACTGTGGCAATAGCTAAGCTAAACTGTTTATAGCACTTTCAGAATTTATACTCTGAGGTATGTTTCTTGTGCTAGAATATGAACATGAGCAACACCTGTAGTCAACTTGTAAAGGCAAAGGTAGGGAAATCAGGCTCTGTGGCACAATTATTACCTCTCTCAAGCACCTAAGAGAATAATATACAGCAATCTGGGTTTTGTTTCCTCTTTCTTTCACTTAGTGCAAGTCAGGCACTAGTATGTAGGGGTTTTTTCCTTTGTTTGTTGCAGATTCAGGATAATTGCTTTTTGCTCTTCTGGTGAAAGTAGGGAAGCCCTGAAAATCTATTAATCAAGCATTTCTTATTAAATAAATTCAGCTCACTAGGATTACAGTCCTGAGCATTAATTAAATCAGTGAACTAAAACTCAAGATGAAAAATGCAAGAATGTTCCTCTGCTAATTGACATACTGTTGTACAAGAACGGGATCAAAAGTCAACATAAAACATACATAATTATGGCTGCCTTGAAATCTTTTAATTGAGCATAGGATATTTTTAAAATATTGAAAAATAGCTTAGTAATCATGTGTTTTTATGCTTCAGATGTTATTACTGATTGAAAAAAGCTCAGTCTCATAAGAAGAAAAAAGCCAGAAAAATTGAGTAATTTAATGAGAAATTATTTGAAATTACTTGAAGTGTTGCCCAAATGCTTTATCTGCTAGACTTCATATTTAAATAAATGTTCTTCCAATAGCATTGATAATGCAACAAAATTTTAAAATGCTAAATATTTGTTTCTTAAAACAAAAAATGGCAAGAGAAAATTAGAAGAAAGCAGTAAGTTAGGCAGGAAGATGGAGAAAGAAACATCCTCTTGTGTTTGTGATAAGGGGTCTGTATTGAAGGTAACCTTGCGATTCTCAGGTGGCCCTTTGATGGTTCGTTATTCAAGCTGTCATAAAATATTTTGACAGGCCAAGGCTATCCTGGCATACCAAAGTGAAATAATTCTGGCCTACATTTGAAGACATTGTTAGAAGAAAACAGTAGGAGGAAACCAAATATAAATCTGAATTGGTTGACTAAACTCCTCCATTGTACTTGTATCTTCAAGTGTAGCACTCGAGGTCACAGACAGTTGACAGGGACTGAAATGAAATATATGATAGCCTATAAAATACAGTACTTTAAAACCTGCTTTAAAAAAATGGTTACTTGTAAGGTTTTGTATTAAGTAGGTGTTTGTTGTAAATTACATTTTTGAGAACCCAGTCTGATTCCTCAGCACAGAAAAAGGTTGTCCTGAAGTTACGGAGCAAAAGGGCACCACACTGGCATTTACAGATTATGAGCAAAGTGATGACCACAGCACTCGGTTTCATCTCATTATGTAAAATATTTCCAAATAAAATAAAATACTATACTTTCAGTCACTAAATGATGAAAAACTAGCTTGGCAAACAGTGAGTTCTATCTTCTGCTATGATTTTAAAAAGACTGTCTGTGCTAACTGGTCTGAGTAATTTACTGTATAACCACATTTCTCAAAATTAATACAAGGGAAATCAGCACTTATAAAGTCTCACCATTTTTGGATCAACTATTAATGTGAAGCTTTCATATTAATTCACTTATTGTAAAAAAGCCACAGATAATGGAGATGAGGAAAGGAATGATTTAGTTAGCATATTCTTTTTGTTTATATATTGAAATACAAGAATACAGAGCTGATCCTTTCCCTCAAGGACATAATGAGGATTTTAACAGTGAAAGCAGTAGCCCTATGAAGACATGAAAAGCTTATAATGCATCAATGGAAGTAAATTTCAAATCCATCACTCCCAGAATAGTAACATTTAAGTAACATCAAATTTTTGATGAATTCTTTAAAATAAGCTGCACTGCAAAGTGCATGACAAATAATTCTTATCCCATTATTATTTTCAACCTTTCTTGCACAGATTTTTAATTGATTGATTAAAGCTGCAATAACATGACTACTTAGTTTAATACTCTCTGGATTTCTACAAAATCATTTAGGTAGCAACACAACCAACGTTGAGGAGCATGAACAAATACCAACTGGTCTGATTTTTTCAGGGCAGAAAGGTGAATCTGAGAGAAGCTTTGGCTAGAACAACTCATTTAAAGAGTTGATTGTTAAAAAAATGCTACAAATTTGTGACTAGCGCTACTTCACTCTCCATAGGACATTACATTCTCATAATAGCTTAAGGTATTAATTTAGGTAAAATAAGATAACCCTTATTGTTTTCATTAAAACAAAAAAAACCAAACTAATGGATTTTAGCTATAGCTGCAGTTATCATTAGACAACATAGGCCACAGATGGCATAGCATGACTAAATTTCAACTTCTATTGATATGAGAATTAGCAGGTATGGGAGAAGACTTGAAAGCCAGGGCTTGTTCTGTGTCATAATTTATCCTCATTTTAATTCTCTTACATGATCTTGCAATATTGGATACTCAGAATCACTTTGCAAATTAGTTTTACCATATTTCCTGAGTTTATGACTGATTCTAAAAGAAATGAAAACACTTTGAGTTTTTTATGTCAAAATGACTATAACTAGAATGAGAAAAGGCTAAAATAAGAGAGATTTTAAAACAATGTTTTGACAGAACTGAAACCTTTTTTTTGGATAAGTTTTCCTTTCTCTTTTAATCTTCAGTTGTAATTAACCCAAAAAAGATGCTTTCTTATAGAATTTTCTCAGGGTTCTAACATAAATTCATATGGTAGATGTGAGTTTAAAAAGAGTCTTAAAGTGCCTGTTCTTTGTTAGGCAAGTGGTCTAGAACATAGAATACTAATGAAGTAGCTGACATTTATTTTCAAATTAAATATTCTATTTTTAAGGACATTATGTTCTGTAAATATTGATGCTATTGTATTCACAGTAGCGAAAACAGCTTTGGAGCAAAACATTCATTGTTAGGGTTATGCAGTGACCCACACTTTCTTAATCTAATGTTTGCCTGAGGTAAAGAGCATGTAGTTGCTTACCCAAAGGTCCCCCAAATGCTGCACCTCAGAGTAATCATTAGGACAGCATGAAACATGCATTCAAAGCAACCAAAAGGAAAAAAAGTACAGCATGAAAACAACAGTATAGAATACACATGTATAGAAATAAAACTGTCTATGAGAGAAATGTGGAATTTGATCTGCATTCTTTTCGTGGAGGTCACATTTTTACAGTGCTTAACTTCCCTCTTCTATTTACATAGCACTTTTAAATTTCTTATGGCTTTGTGTTTCATGGAGTGTTGTTTTAATATTGTTTAGACAACTGCAATTGGGAATTTTTGAAAGGAGGGAAAAAAAAGCAAAACACTTACAATGAAAGTAAAGTTCTTCATCCCCTTCTTGATCAGCTTTGCTATAGCCACAGTGTCTGAAAAGAAAGAATCCAGTTTTACTGGTAAATAATGATTTACTTCCACATATCTAAAGTCCTGACATCAGCCTTGCAGCCTGGGATTTTCAGTCACTGAGCACCTAACTCCTGTAGGCCCTTTGAAAGTTTCAGCTATAATTCTCTTGACAGCAGAGTTTTAAATAAATCATGAACAGTTGCAATCAAAAGGCTTTTGTATCAAATACCAGTTGGTACAGGTTCTAAAGAGAAAATTCTAGTTCTGGTGAAAAGCTTCTATGGATTAAACAGAGGATTAAAGAACTTGAAAGTAGAACACTGTTTTACATGAGTATATTCTTAAACTTACTGCTGTGCCTCTTTTCCTTGGATGTGAAGTCATTTAAAGGCCGATCAGATAAAGTGTCAGACTTCTCCATGTGAGAAAACTGAACAGAAAGAGGGACTTTGAGGAGTACAGGTAAAGAACCTGCTTGGGGTTCATTTTTACAGCACATTTACATAGAACAAAAAGAACATCTTGATTTAAGCATTTTTCCTAAGTAAGGGTATGAACTGAATGATTGATAACAGGATTTAAATTAAAATTGTCCTCACTAAAAATTACTTCTGTTTCACATATTCAAATTACCATCCCAGATTAGACTACATGACAGGAGTTCAAAAGAGTGGGCCAGGTGTGCTTATACAAATGCAAGGTGAAATACCTTCGCCCAATGATGAATCCAAACACCATGAAGACCAGAATGATGGTTCCTGCCACAGCAACCACAGCTATGATAATAACAGGATTCTGCTCACTGGAAACAGCGGTGGCTACAAACAGAGCACAGCACAGACATTTGTTTAAAATTATTCCTTACAAAGGAACTGCAAACTGAAACCTCAATTGTTAGGATTTCAGACTGTTATTTTACCTTTGCTTGAAACTATTACATTGAGAAAGTTCATTTAAAGAAAGGCCTTCACTGAAAATTCATCCAAGTGCTGGATGAGTTAGTGATTGTCTTCAGGGAATAAAATAAAGCTGTACTGGAACTGACCTGGCCAAAGGGATACAGCTACTAGCCAAAAGCCACACTAGCCACTCCCACTCCCTCCTACTTCGGTTTTGCTTGGTGATTGACTCCTTCCTAAAAGGAAGACCTGGATATCCCTGTAAGGAGGGGACAGTAGGAGAACAATCCCTGAAGATCACTGCTTCTAACCTCTGTTCTAAAACTGATTGATACGATTTCAACACTATCCAAGGAAATAGTGTCTTAACAATAAGAAGAATGTTAGAGATAAAACACTACCTATTAATACAGATTTCCTAGTTAGCATATTTCTGTCTCTTACTGCTATTAATCATCTTTAATTGCTATTATTACTTAACATTTGTTTCTGTTAGCGATGAAAAGGTACTTCTGCATATACAACATGGAATTGTCTATGTTTCATGGACTTGAAATGCTAAAATATCTCTACATTATTGCTCTTTTTATTCAGATATGCCGATGCTATTAATACATGCAAATGTATGCATGTCACACTAATATAAACTGAGGATGTAAATACTTAGCCTGAGAAACCTCAAGGCTTGTTAAATGCACTGCTTGCCCAACATCTAATGAGGGTGTTTATGTACTCAACAGATTAAATGAGCACAGATATACCAAACTCTATGGAGCTGTGCTGGTTTGTAACAGTGAGGATCTAGTCTAAGAGTTGTCAAATAAAGGTGGAGGTATCAGACAGCAATGCTGAGCAAGGAACTGTGAAAATATGAGTCATCTAGAAGCTGCAGAGAGATGAAAGAGAAAAAAAAAATAGAACTAATAGCTGATTAACTAAATTGTAGATTATATGTTAATAGGGTTAACTGATGGTAGTGGTAACTGAGCAGGAACATCTACTTGAGGATTTTATGAATTCCACAGAATCAGGTTCCTGTTGCAGACTTCACAGGTTCCCATAGAAACAAACAAACCAGCCTTTTTTCTGCTCTGTCTTGGGAGAAGGGAGCCAATCAACATGATTCAGTCCCTGACACTGACCTGTACCAGCTGTTTCCTCCCAAAAATAACAACCCCCTTTTTATACTACACAGATACAGAATAATCAGCACTTGCAGGGAATCTCCAGCTTTCCCTTCCTCTCCATCCCATCTCCTCAATTTTATTTCCTAAAGAAACTATGTTCTTTAACTGAAAAGAACAAATGCTTATCTTTGAGTAACTATAACTTTCTGAAATCCACAGGCCAATAGGATGCTACAGCAGGCCTGCATATATCCCACATATGGGACTTTTAGGAAATCATTATCTCATACAATCATGTCTCAGGCATACATAGTAAAACTTCATTCCTGTAACATTATCACGCCATCAAAGCAGACAATGCAAAGCATAAGAATTTCAAATTTATGTAAATAATAGTTGTTAAAATAAAACTCTTCCTTTTTCTCTTCAAACTTCAGTGCAAGCCTCACTTAGAAACCAAGAAGTGGCAGTATTCTGTCACAATGGCTACGGTGCAAAGTTGCATCAATTTAATAGTGTGGAAAAATACCCAGTGTAGCCTGTTACCTAATCTAGCAGAATGCACAGAGGTTGATACATGTGAGTGGGTTCTTTTTAGGAATTCAGACTGTGAGAAAATGATCTAGAGAAGCTTCTGTGGGCCAAAACCCCTTTCCTTCCTCTCCCCAGCTGAAGAATGCAGCACTTTCAAGAGTTCTTCACTACTACCACTCTTGTGGGTTGAGAGTGGCGTATTTGAATTAAATAAAAAATAAAATTCTTTGAGCCTCAAGGACACCAGAAGAAAAGAAACTCACATGTTATAAATCTGTCTAATCGTAGGAGTGTATTTTGTAGTTCTACAGTAAAACAACAAATTGAAACTCAACCTTTCAAAATACTATGCAAAAAAAATCACCTAAAATCACCTTCACATAGAATTTTATTCTTTCTAGTTTTTCAATCTCGCTTTTCTTACTGCTACTATTGAAAGTGTTCATTTCCTATAAATTAAAAGTTTACCTGTGGCTTCTTCTAGTGTGGCAACATCCAGTCTGGGACTGTAATTTCCATAACCAGCAGCAGTAAAAGCACGAATCTGGAAAACATAGACTGTTCCTGGCTTAAGGTTATTAATTGAAGCTGAAGTGGACTTGGTTTTCACTGTTGAATAAGTCCTCTCCCTTTGATCCTGGAAACAATAAGACAAAAGATTAAATGACATTTACAGGTCAGATTTTATCCTGGTTGCACATCAATAGCTGACAGCCAGCCTGGGTAGTTTATTTTAATTTGTTGAATGCTTTTTTTTGTCCCAGTGTAAAAAATAAAGCATACTCTGTGGAGCATTACAAAGCACTGTTGATGCAATGGGGACCTCTAAGTGTAACATAAAATTCAAATGGGATGCTCATGTTGTTTTTCATAAAACATTCAGACATAAAATGACTGCTTCTTTGGCTCTGATCGTATTTTGTGAAATTTTGGAGAGAAAATAGCTTAAACACAACTTTTCAGGGAAATCTGTGGGGTCAAAACCATTCAAGGACACAGAAATCTTTCTTTTCCACGATCAGAACTCCTTCACTTGTTAGCTTCCAACACCAACACAATAGTGCCAGTGTATAATTGGCTGGATTTTGCACAAAATTCTGAGATTTTTAACTAAGTTTTTTTTTTTTTTTCCTCTGGCTTTTATTCTTTTCTTAAGTTTTGATTCTAAGGCATCAAGAATAATACAGATTGATCAGCTCAACATGACACCCCCCCCCAAATTTCAAGCTGTAGGATTACAAATTCTATGATTCTCATTTCAAATACTACAAAAGCTGTATCACAGACCATTACAGTATTCAAAAAGCTCTACTTATTCATCGCATTTACTGATCCAGATTATCTTTCAGCATAGATATGTGCAGCCCTGTTGATTTTTGGTGGCAGATGCAACCCTGATTTGAAGGGCAGAAGAGATGAATTAACTAACCATCTGAATGCACTACATGACCAGAGAAGCAAGAGCTGTATGAGCAGTTCCAATGAGACAGATAAAGAAGGAAGGAATGAATCTGTAACTCATTTCAATAGCCCTTCACCAGCTAAAAACAATGGTGAAACTTCGCCTTCACAGTCAGCAAAGTAGCAAAGGCTTTTGCTGAAATACAGGGATAAGTACAACAGATATTTCTTTTCTGAGATTCAGTAATGGCTTCTCCTGGGTTTTGCCCATTCTGTCATTTGAGCAAGCCTGACCTCTCATCTAGCAACAATTTTTTCTTATCTTCTCCAAGAGGGTTTAAATCATATGTAAGTGAGGACCATAGTGGAATGTATGCTGGTATGTGAGAAAGAACAAGAATGCTTGAGAGATGAGAAACAAGTGTAAGAAAACCATAAACAGTCAGGTTTGGGATTGAAAGCCACACAGGAATTTCAGAGTTTGGGTTTTGATGCATAAATGAGGCTTATTTAAATTTCCAACAGTTCTCGCATTCACAATAAATAAATAACAAAGAAATAAAAATAACCTGCACTGGAAATCTCACAGGACTGGCTTACTTGGGAGATTTCAGGCAGTTTCCATTCCAGCCCAAGCCAGAAGTGAGGTGAAAAAAGCACTTATCAGAGTATTTTGAAACCACAAATATGTTTGATTTAATCTGTCTCTATAAGGAGCTGAAAGTTATTTTTTTTTTCTCTTTTAAAGTAATGGAGCAAAATTTTAGCTGCCTCTCTCATTCTGAGCAAGACACTTGTTAAGTAATTTCCAAGCCAAATAACATTATTTTGAAAGGTAAGCATTTAAGCATTTGTGTTAAAAGTGTTCTCACTGAATTAAAGGTATGTGGCTAATTATATCTATGAGTGCTCACAGGTTAAGCGGTTTCATTTATGTCATTAATTTCACTCTAATAAGTATAATAATAGTAAGTTTCCTTCCATTACAAAAGTTTAAGAACAGTTCTTTTGTTTGTCAACATAGGAAACTGGAAATGAAATTCTACTGATTATTTCAAGTAATAGGAAGATATAGGAAAAATATTAAAGCTGCATTCTAAAAGTTATAATTTTATAAAAAGTACATCCTGTGCATTTTGCTGGTATCTTCCAGTACCTATTTAAATTATACATTGAATTTATAATTAGGAACTAGTCTGCATATAAAATGAAAAAAAAAAAAATTGTTTGTAGCTTGGGTTCCTGGGTTAGTTGTATGGAGAACAGTTTTTCTCTTGATAATATGTAAAGTTTAGAGGTTTTTTCATATATAGACTTTATTTTTGGGTATGTGCAGAAGCATGCTCACTTAAGGAAGAAAAACATCCTGCTAAAATTAGTCAAACTCTAAGTATCTGCACATATCTAGTAAATTCTGTTGTAAAAAGTTACTAAAGTGAACAATTTAAAGAAAGAATTAGCATTAACAAATCATATAACTATCTTTTGATAAGTATGTTTTTGTAATAACATACTGAAAATTATGTGACATTTGATATTAGATTTAATCTGGTTTGAATTTACCTAATTCTGCATTACCTAGTAAGCTGACATGCACTTTTTGATATAAAGACACTATTACTTAGTTTGAAGAGATGAAATATCTTCATAAATAATCACAAGGGAGCTACTTTGTTCATTCCTTTGAATCTTCTCTTTTTTTCTCACAGAACATTTTATAAAAAATTAGCAACGATTTATGTGCTACAGAAAATTTCCCAGGGAATCTGTAAGAGCCCATTTTATTCCGAGTTCCATGACAAACATAGCTACACAACCTGCCTTCAGTCTGCATTCATACAGCTAATGGTTGCACGTAGCCCTACTTACATGCTTGTAAGCATTTTTTTAAATGGTAGCACTTCAAAGTTATCATGAATGAAGCTCCAGACACACTGAAATGGATGGCAAAACTCTGACTAACATCAATAAGATTGCAATTTCACTCTACCAGAAACAGAGATCACTTCATGTACTGTGGAAAAGCAGCCCTCAATTCATCAATGTGTTGAAAGATGAAGTGAAAAATAAATTTCACAATGCTGGGACTTTAAAAATAGACAAATAAAGAATATTGATCAGCTGAAACTGTAAGAAGTACTTTTGGAAGTTTTCAGACATCAAGTCAAAGTTGTCTAGCTCATAAGGATATACCAAATGCAGTCAAAAGTTGAATTTTATATCTTCTCAAGTTTGGATTACAGGGACATAGAGGGAAATTAATCACAATCTAGAAGAGACAGGAAAACAACTACTATCATGGTAAAATATCCAAGTGCAACTTAACAAAAAATAAGTGTAAAAAGTGCATACTGCATTTTTAGGATATATTAAAAAAACCAATACATGAGATATATGATAGTAATAATAATTGCAAGGATTCAGTAGTTATTAAAAGCACTGTGACTTTGCAACAGGATAGTTGATAGCTGTTGGCTTTAACATTGTTCCACACACAGAAAGGCAAAACAAAGCAAACAGCATGTTGTTGTACAGTACAGATAATCTCAGCACTTACTTTCTCATAGTACTTGATTTCATATTCAGTAATGACTCCATTGGGATGTTCTGGTTCTTGCCAGGAAAGCTCCACACTCCTCTGCAGCACTCTCTCTTTCATTACTCCACTAACTTGTGAGGGAGCTGTTTGGACAAGATGTGTCAATAAATAGAAAAGCAAATTTTTTGGATGCCTAAAATCAAATGTCATTACTGATCCACCCCATGCAGAGCTACTTTCATTAAGGTAAAAGAAAGCACCTTTTCATAGCTCACAATTCAAAGCTGATGAATATTCAAGCAGGACCCTATTGCTGCTCATGAACTTAGAATGGAAATAGATTTAAAGTGCAAACAACAAATAATGTCATTGTTCAAGTTAGTACAAAACTGAGATTGACAGGATAGGAAAAACAATTAAGCAAATGAATTCTGATTAAGATAGGAAGGTAGATTTTTAGATTGACATGCAGTAAATTAAGAGTCTAAATATTTATTGCATATGTTTCTGAAAAGCGCATAACAAGAAAAAAAATATTTTAGAAACAAAATCACATTTTAGGTTGATTTCATCTAACCGACTCCAATTCTGCCTAAAAATAATTTGTCACACTATCTGATTACAACAGGACCGGGAGATGCAAACAACATTGTCAAAAGACTAAACCTCATCTTTTTCATTACTTTAAACCTTTCTGGGACAATCTCTCTTTAGAACTGAAATTTCCATATTTGCTGTTGGAGTTTTTTGTGAGTGTAAGACAATTTAAGAAGTAGATCTTAAGAAATAAGGGGAATACTGTCTTCTTCCACCTCGCTCTACAGAGACACACACACGCACACAGAATTTTCTAATAAACATCACCCACAAACAGGCACCTTGAAATTAAAAAAAAAAAAGCAAAAAAACCCTCCCAACAGTATTACAAGCATTATAGAGTCATTGACTCCTTTAAAATGTTTAAAAGATGATGTAATAAAATGTGAGAAACTGAAAAAGTTACTTGTTTTGTCAGCCTATTTCATGTTTATTAAAAAAGAAAGACAGCAGATGAAGGTAGTAGAACATCACACTTTTCTTTAAACATGCACGGAGCATATATGCACATATGTTAACTGCAAGCTTTCAATTCAGTAGAAATAAATGAAGGATGTAACACTGCTCATGCAAAGGATAGAAAGAGGACTTGATCTTCAGGCCACTTGTGTGTCCAGGAACTTGAGCACATTCAGAGGCCAGATTCAGACACAGAAGTGGAAATGAAAATTAGAGATAAATTTATTGATAAATTTATCTTTTTCAAGTATATAGTACCGATTCTATACTTGGAGGTTTGTTTGAACAAAAATTCTGAGTATTTTAATATTTTTCCAGGTTAAAAAAGGGGACAGCCTTAGTTCAGAACTGTATATAAAGCTTTCACTATGTATAATGATGCATATTCTACAGATAACGGAAGTCTTATGCCTTTCAAAAAGCAGATGAACTTCACTTCCTCTTTCACCATTCAACTTGAAGTTTAATTAAAATTAAAAGAGCTTCAAATTGGATTGCTAACTTGTTACTTGAATTCTTACGTTTCTAGCCTTTTTTATTATAACATGTTTATTCATTTAGATTCTTAAATTAAATTTATTTACATTTCATTAGAGGCTCTGAGAGTTCATGAAAATTAAGAATTTAAGCCATGCATGATAATTTTCATCAGAAAATATTACATTGTATATAATCAATATAATCAAAGTTGAAGACATTGTAACATTGGCCACCTAACTGATAAAACCTATAAAATTTTATCAAGAAAATACCATGGGTTGATTTTCCATTCCAAAGCCAGGATCTCCCTCTTCCACTTTTCTTGCATTCTCTTTCTAAAACTTTAGGCTATTTTTACTCTCTAATTAGTGAAATATATTATTTTTTGTAGCTATGACTCTGGAATGCAGCAAACTAATTTACTCTGTTTAGTTTTCTTTGCTATGATTAACTAGTTGTCTTCTTTGTCTAAATGAATACCACAGCCACAGCATCCTAGATGCATTTCAGAGAGCTCATTATGCTTCATGTATAATGTTCTACCTCATCCAAATAAATGTTACAAAATTGCTAATTTTATTCTTTTAGATGTCAAAAATGGTTAATGCTCAGGTTTATCATGAAGCAGTTTTATATTACCTAGGTCACTGGAGTCTGTTTTCAATTTTTCTTGCCTTTTGCTTTAGCTTATCAAATATTTTCATTCTGTTGGTCATAGTACTTTTTTTAAGCAGTGAAGCAAAAATTAACTTGTTTCCACTGTGTTAGTGAACTCCGCATATGTAGGGAAGGAACAGCAATGCATGGAAGGAGAAACAGAGAGGGGGGAAGATTTTAAGCAAGGAAACTAAATATACTGTGTGAGATTCCTGCTTGATAGCATTACACAGTATACCACCAACAGATATATTTCATTCTTAAGGAATTCCCATTCAAAACAAAATCTCAGTGATATATCAAGATAGCAAGACAGAATTAAAAAATCTTAAATCAATGCTCTTTAAATATATTTCCTGACCATTAATATTTTTTTTTTCATTCAAGAATAGTCAGATTAAAAAACTATGTTTGTTGCTTTTTGGTTGTTTCATCCTTTTTCTCCCCTAACTAGAAATGTTGTTCTACTTCTACTGATAGAAAAATCATAGGAGGGAGAAAGTCCAGGCCTGGAGATTTTATATGTTGGTACCTGTGATGATGTTGAAGCTTTTGAATATAGCTCCCATACCACAAGGTATTCCTAAAATTTAGAAACCTACATTTATTTTGTGTTCCCACTTTTGCCAGGGGAAGAGGAAATCATCAGATCAGTTAAGACTGAGTATCCTCCACTGTCAAGGTCAGTTGTTACTGCAAGGAAATCCTGTAGAGCAACTACATAAACCAATCTACTGATGTGAGAGACTAGGTGAATGTGCTATTATTATTCTGTCTTTTGAGTTGCATTTCTTGATCTGTGCTTAATGAGAGCATATGGGTATTTTGTACTTTATTGATGTAAAATAATTTATTCTGTTTTCTCTCTGTGATTTTCTTACAGACTCTTTTGCATTCATGTTTTATTTGTTCTGGCTTCCTGACACATTCATTTGAACCTTTACCCCACTTCCCATTGTCTATCCATGTTAATTAACAACCTATCCATGGTTTTGAAACAGTTATGAACAAGCTTGAAAATTAGTTAAGGCATATAAATCACCTTAAATACAAGGTAAAATATGGTATTAAATCATACATAAAAAGATAACTCTATAATGACTTAATTAAAAATGTTAATTTAATTCCCATTGCTAGCTAAAACATTAATAATATTAGTAACAATATCGTAGTAGTAGTAGCAGTAGTAGTAGCAATAGTAGTAATAATAATAATAAACAACTCTTTCAGGTTGGTTTTGTTTTCTCTTTTAGTAATCTCGCTCTTGCCCCTACATCTATAACAAAGTTGTTCATGATGAAGACACTTCTTGCAGCATTTCTAGACAACAAAGTACCCAGTCTTGAATGACATGAGCATGCATAATCCCTGCTGTATCACTTCAGGTTACAAAGAAGCATCACTTGTCAGAATCATTATTTCCATAATATATTACACTAGGGGATACAGGCTGTTCAAAACACCATTTGCTATCAACTTTCTTTCTGATATACCTCATCTTTTCTTTTTCTCCTTCCTGCTGACATAACATCCAATGCATCAAACACACACAGCCTCTCAGGGCTAACAGGCAGTTGTGCCTACACACGCTGCATAAGAAAGTACTCTGAGAATGACAAGCCCTCAACACATTCATTCACCTTTTTTAAATGCTTCAAATATACCATTCAGCAAAACGAAAAATTGATTTTTCACCAGGTTTCAACATCACAGCCACAGAGAAATATAACTCTGCTGGGCTTTCCTGATAAAGGCTTCAAGTTATATAGATTTCAAGCTGGTCATCATTTTCAGATCAAGACACAGGAAAAGTTGAAACTGAGGTGTCAAAAAGAGCAGGATATTCCAAGGAAATATTCTAGTCCAGAGAGAATATTGAATCTGGTAGACTGAAGAGTAACACCCATACTGCTAAGCCAAGCATATGGTGTATTATTAATATGTGCAAATATTTAGGTACAGAAAACTGTAGTAATTATTTTGCAAGGCATTGCTTTTAGTCCATCTGAAAATGTTATAACGTAATATTGCTTAGGCCTTTAATCTCTATCCATAGCTTTTCTCTGGTTCTCATACTTAACACTTCCCTTCATCCTCCAAAGGAAAAAGACAGATGGAAAATTAAAAATTTTGCACATCATATCAGAAAATTTCTTGGGAAAAAAAAAAGCACAAAATACAAAATATATTAAAAATACTAAAACAATAAAACCTGAAAAATGAGAACATGTGGAGCTGGGTTTTCACATACAAGATGAACTAGGTATACAGCATAAAATGAACCCACAAAATTGACTGTAACACCTTTTCATTGAAAAAAAGATAACTCAGCAACAGAAGTATACCTAGTTATCTCTCTGATATTTCTTAAAGTCCTGCATCTTGAATGTGTCTCTGTTTCACCAGCAGCATCACACATTTAATTTGATACTTTAAAAAAATCTCTCTAGAAGCAGCATTCTGGGTGTTTAGTAGTTCATGTCTATGAGACAAACTATTAAAAAGGCTCAAATAAGACTTTCAGTCCTATGCCCCCACTTCATGCAGAAAGTCTGTAAACTGGTTCCAGTTCAGGACCAAATTCCATACTAAAGAATGCTACCAAATCCATGTTTGTGTCTTCAGTTATGACACTTTTATACAAAGACAATTAAATGAACATCCAAGTAGCCTTCCTTAACCACTTTTTTTTTCTATTTCTTTATCTTATAATAGTAACAATGTGCATATAATAATCTGAGGTTCATCCTGGACTAGCTAAAATCAATAGTAACTCTTTTATTTTCATAGCAAAGAACCCTTAAAGCACTTCCCAAAGGACACAAACTCTTGGCTTTTAGCCTCTCCTTTTCATTTTGTGAAGATATGCAGCTATAAGTCAAAACCACCAGCTCCTCAAATATGAACAGAAAGATTGGTTTCTACATCCTTATAAAAATATATGTTAGGGATCAACCTAAGTTTTGCATTACATGAAACATTAATACCATTTTTCCTGCAATAGTGTTCTACACCAGTTGCAGGGTGTTCTGAGTACTCACTCTGGAGAGTACATTTCAAAAAGGTGCAAACAATGGCAAAACAGAGATGCTGCCATCCCAACAGTTACAAACTACTCTATTATTTCTTTTTTAATGTCCTTGCTGTCTCCTTTCTTGACAAAAACCTTTAGATAACAGAGTTGCTCTGACTCTACATCTATTTTAAGTGAGACTGCAATCTGGTGTCATACATACAAATCCAAAATGAACCCATGTATGCATATATGAAAATTGCAGCAGAAAGTTATACTGGTGTTAGACCTTAAATGGTTGCTCAGGATGAGAATACACAACTCCCTGTACTCTAACAGTCCTACACCAGCATTACACAAATGACTCCCTTATGCACTGGCTTGCATACTAATTTGCTTTCAAGAGAATACATGGCATGAAGACATAATGTGGCCTTCAACCATCCTCTCGTTCTCTCTGAAAGGAAACTTGGGCATCAGAATTGCCAAAATCAGAATGGTAGGCAAACAAATTATACACCTGGAGGAACTGGAGCTACCACTGCCAAGGGCCTGGAGTCAGCATGTAGCACCACACAGGTTTCTATGCTGGTCTGAAACACTGACTCAGAGCATACCCTCTCTCACTTCCAAGGTACTATCTGATGTACACTGTCATCAACTGGAACAAAACCTTTATCAGGGCTTGCAGGGACTGAGGAAATTTTAAGAATTTACTGCACAGATATTTCCCTTATTTGTTTATTCTGTTTCCTATAAAGATAAAAAAGGGCTGTGTTCAATNAAAAGATTTATATATAAAAAAATATTTTATCAATATAAATAGTTCAAAATATTTATTATAAAGATAAAATTACTAAAATTTTCAGATCACTATATCATGGCAGAGATATCATATCATGGTAGAGATTTACCATAATTTGTCCTTTGAAGGCTTGGGAAAAAAACACATGCATTTCTCTTCATGCATCATAATTGTCATGCAATTTTGCACGATAGTTCATGCAAAAGGATAACAGGAAAGAATATTATAGCTCTATAACTGAACATTATTAAATGGGTTGATGGAAAATCATAAGATGTTCCTTTTTTGTTACAGTGTATTTCTTTCCCCTCAGTTATGTCTCCACATGACAAAGCAGCCTATGATAAAAGGTTATTGAGTACCACTGTATTATACCATTAGTACCCATTGCTTTGGATCAATGTCAGAGAAATTTCCCACTGTGTTTACAAGCTGCAGCATTCAAAAAGAGACACAAATAAATCAGATATTTTACACTAACAATATCCTACAGAGAAGCCATTTTAACTTCCTCTCTGACACACTTTCCTTTCCAGATCATAAATATAAAACACAGTGTTCTTAGAACACTCTGTAAGCCATGAGCAGAGATATGCACGGCTCTCTGGGCCACTTGGGGATGTCCTGGATACATGGTAACAGGCAACATAGTCAAGTAATACTTGTATGCATTATTTCCATTACACTTTTTGCTATTGCTTTTGTAGCTGAGATGCTGCTGATCCATGGAGAATAACAGAAGCAGTGGTTACTTGAATATTTTTACAGATCAGTTAATAAATATAAGTCAAAAATGAGGAAAAATAATAAATACATTTTGATCTTCCCTAATATTATTGGCAAAGTTCAAGGAAAGTTTATTCTCAAATCACATTCTTATCAAATATGTAGTGATTAACTAATTGTCCATATTTTATATACCTGATGTGTTTAAAATCATTAATAGTTTGGTCATTTCTTCATCAAGTTAAAAAATCACCAGCTGTATTAGTTTTATATGCTGTTTACTCTGCCAAAATTCTAGGGAGGGAAATGAATAAAAATAACTTAATAGAAAGACCTTAAAGAGTTTAGAAAGATCAGGGCTGACAGTTTGTCTGTCATGTTTCTTTTGTTTTTCCTCTGGGCAGAGTCTATGTGTAGACCCATCTATGAACTCCCCTGCTTCTCCTTCCTGACATTTGGTACAAATATTATTGTCATGTCTGTATTCCATTTCTTCAGAAACTGGCGACTTGGGCATCAATCAGTGCTGAACGGATGCTGAGTTGCGTAACAAGTGACAACATTGACTCCCAAGGTATCCACAACTCCTGCTTTGTGAATAAGTTTTGACATGTCAGGCACAAAACTGATTCTTACAAATGTGTGAGAGCAACAAACCAGCCTTACAAACAACAGAAAGGGACTTTTGTTCTCCTGAAGCATTTGTTTTCCTTTCCAGAAGAAATAATTCTGTGTTAATTAGATTTTTCTTTTGTTCTGCCTTCTTTTGTGATTCATCTTTCAATACTTTTTTTTTTCCCACAGAAACATCTGCCACCAGCCTTGCAGTACAGGCACACAGGTATTATTCTTCATTAAAGTAAACAAAACCTCACAAAATTCCCAAAGATGAGGACAGTCTTTTCCCTGGTGGTCCACTCAGACACATTATATTCTCCTTCTGTCTCCAGTCATCTCTGCTGGCAAGTGCCAATTATATATGCAGGTTTTAGGGAACGGAAGGATAAAGCACAGTTTACAAATTCTTTCCTCTGGAAGCAGACAGGTGTAATGACTGAGACTGTTTGTTGTAATTGAATTTCATGGTGTCATCTATTCAGTCACAAAAAGATGTCAGCTTCAAGAATGCTACACCCAGGGGAAAAAGAAACCAAAAACCCCCTAATATATTCTCATTGTTATTGTATAGCTAATATTGCCACACTAGTTAGATAACTCTAAAAATAAAAGTGTGGCTTTGGGGGCCACAGCATGATTACGTTTATTTAATGTATAATGTCCAAGAGACATATAAATTCATTCCAGCCCCATAACAAAGTATTTTGTTTAAGACATAGCCAACTGGAAACAAAGTGCCATGCCAAAAAAATAAAAACGTGTTGATCAAATATTAACAGAAAAGTATATAAATATTCTATAAAGATGTCAGCACAAAACAATAATTATCACTGTGCCAGAGTTTTGATCAAACTGATGTGTTCAAAGATGCAATTGTTGAGTGGGGAAAAAATATTACACTACTAGCATTCCTAAAATGTGTACAACTTCTGTTCCAGCCTTCCAAATTCCTGTGAAATGCATTATAATGGCACTGCTAATGATGGACATATTTCTGAAAGCAGAATGAGTGGTATTCCCAGCAAACACAAGAAGAATTCCTTGAAAAAACAGTTTGCATATTTGGTTTATTTTCATACGAGCCTGCACTTCTCCCAAGGAGCATTAAATATGGAGGATTTAAGGATACAGGTAAATATCCATCTGGGGATTTGTACTCAAGTGATTTATATCAGAAGTAACAAGCCTGAAGTTAGTGACTGTGCAAAGGACTAAAAGTCACGTCCATGAGAGGAAGGTCAGGTACAGCAGTCTACCTCCTACTCCCTCAATCAGTGCTTGTGGAAGTACTTTCACCAACCAAAGTAAGGTCACCTCTGTGAAGGACTGCCATTGACACAAATACAATATTTTGAACCTTTCTTGTAACAGAATAATACGTTCTGAAAATGACTTTTCCAAATGAAATAATTTTTGTATAATGCAAAATTTGATTTTTTTGTTATTTGAGAACATACAACACTTCAATGGCTCAATGGCTCTCCAGCTTTCTCTCACTAGAAAACTTTGCACAAACATTTGTCTGATGCAAAAACATACTAAACTGGAAAGACATCAGTCATTTCATGAAATAATATATTATGTGGTTTTAGAGGCTGTGCAAAATCATCAACTTTTTACAGACTTTCTAGTGGCTTCACTTCCCTGAATGCAAGGAGGCTCTGAGGGAAACCCAAGTTCTATATCCAAAGGTTAACTTCATGCACATTTAGATTATGAAAATGTCAATTGCACAAATTATAAAACCATTTAGCTTTCTGATTAGTTCCACTTTTAGCATACCATTTAGGGCTCGATGCTGACCTCTCATCAATTATATTTCAGTTTAGCTGCATTGATTTTATCTAAGTTATCTTTGCTTTACGGCAATGGAAATAAGATCAGAATGAAGTCCTAAGGGTGAAGTAATTAAAAATGTAATTACCACAACTGATCATGCAACGTAGCTACATCATTAATTGGTTACCTCTTTTTTAAAAACAAAAAAAAGATTAAAATTTCGTTGCCAATTTCACAGAGATAGGTTCATACACTTTTATTTCAGAAATAGTTTGGGATGGGATCCAGGCAATCTAACTTAAGCACATGGGTGCACCTACCCTTTAGGCGACTGCAGTTCTCCTAAATTAAGTGCTTAAGTTCCCCCAGATAGCTTTGCTCCTCATGACAGGGAGGTAACTGCATTGGAAAGATCCAGAAGATATTCTGCCTGTTAAAACTGAACCCAGAAATTTCAAAACATCTTAATTTTAAGGCCTTGGCAAAACTTCCACCACTTACTACATAGTGAATTTAGGCACTGATTTTAGGAAAAAAAGATAACCTGGTACACCAAATAACCCTGACATGCAACATTTGCATATCTTTTAGGTGAGGTAGATCTCATCTTCTTCACAGTCTAGAATTTCTTTCTATCACCTAATTTTTCCTTATGAGTTTAAAGAGTTATACCTGAGGGTATTTTGGAGTCTCTCCGTCTCACCTTTCATGCAAGTCTTGTAGGATCCACATGTCTACACACAATGGTAGACGTCTAATTCTTGTGAGTTTAAATGCGTTTTAGCAAGCTCTCAGCTAAATACTGTGACTATTTATGGAAATTTCACTTCACAGTTGTAAGAAATCTGCTGAAAAATATTCTTAAGGAGAAATGAAGTGTGACTCAACATTTTTATAAGGAAAAAAATGTCAAACCCACAAAACAACAAAATAAGAACAGGAGCTTCTCAATCTGATTATCTTTCAATTTTTAACAGTGCAAATAAGTAGTAGCTGCATCGACTCCTGGATGTTGTTGAGCTTTAATCAATATCCAGGAGAAGGAGATGACAGAAGACCATGCAGCATTTAGCCAGAGAGGTAAAACTTTTAAAAAAATAGACAAAGCTCTTTCTGGTTTACTGCAGAATTATTCAATATATTGGAAAAATAATCAAATAAGCATCCTTGTGTGTTCTATTATGATCATATTTATCCTAAATCGTAAACTTTAGATTTGAATCTCCACTCCCTCATTCACAGTGAAGTTACTGGAACAATGAAGATTTGGTCTCTATTTCAGGGTGCAAATAACATATGCTGTCCTGTTAAATAAAAGTATGGAAAAATTATGTATACACATCTTATAAGTCCTTTCAAGTTGTAAGGGACACAGCAAAAAGACAGTAAAAATAGAATGTCATGAAAGAAATTAAACCTGAGTCACATCTATGGAACTATCCTGTGTTTTAAAGAAAATTACTGTTTTTCTGCACTATGTAGACCATTTTCCAATTACTGTTTTTCTGTCAGTCTCCCAGTTTAGAGTATTTTTGTTACCTACATGCATATATAGCAGAAAAGTTATATTCACCACCAACATCAGCATTAAATTTCATGATTACAAGGCACATCACCCATAGAAAAATACAATTTGTGAGAATGAGCATAGTATACAATAATAGACTGAAGACCATAATCATAGTAGGTTAGAGAAACAATATGACATCACTTAGATCAATAGTGTATTAAAAACCAGAATGTGCAAGTCTGTACAGTACATGAAATATAGAACCATATAATCTGAAGAGCAGTCTATTGCTTCATTCATTTGAAAAAGTTCTACTGTAATTATTTACACTCATGAATGTAGTATCCATTAAGGATACAAGCTACAGATATTCATTATTCTGATGTACATACATCTTCATAGGTATGTACATCAGAATAATGAATATCTATAGCTTGTTTCCTTAATATATATGGTCTCAGTACTACTTACTGTACAAAATGAAAAAACTCAATGGAGCTGAAATTTCCCATGACAATAAATATATTGAATTTTTACTGCTCTCCCTTAAGTGTGCATATAAAAACCCTGCCTTAATAAACAACTGTGCTAAAACACTTAGAAATTCCTCTCAAGATCATTCAATGATAAAAAAAGTTAATCTACTCATTAACTAGATATGAGTTTCTGAACTTCTTTATGTGAGCCCCATTGAAAAATGTGGAATAGTAGAAAGGTTACGCAACTATTCAGAGTTCTACTGCATACATGCTTCAGGACATTAAAAAAGCAAGAAAATTTCCCCCTTTGCTCTGATTATACAGCAGTGGTTGAATTAGTCATAAAATAAATCTGGCAATAATAAGGAGATGTCTTATATTAAATCTCTACTTGAAGCGTCTTTCTTTTTTTAACCTTGTAATTTCTCAAATCCAAGATAAATTAAAGGATTATGAAATACTCATGTAAAGTCAGATGATATAAAGACTCATGGCACTTTTATAATAACATTTGTATCTCACAGGAACCAATCAGAGTTTCATATATGCATAATGTGTGAAGATTAAATAAGATAGACACTTCGAACAGACATGATTGCAAAATTATTTTAGGAGTGGAGCACCCAAAAGGCTTATCTTTATGAAAAGAATATTTACATTGGCTGCATATGTTGCAATGTTTAAAGTAGAGTATAATTCATAAATAAACACTTTTTTATTATCTGAAGAAAAAATGCACCTTTTCCCAAAGTGTGCAATACCTGCCTAGACAGATCCCAACTAATTTTGCATTTCAGATTAAGAATAGAAGTCTAGCCTACTTACAGACCTTCCAGTTAATAGAAAAAGAGATCCTACTGCTCATTCAGATCATATGGAAGCAAACCTTAGGTGGGCCTTTATGTTAGGTTTATGCTGCTTCACATGTGTCCTGAGATAGAAGCTACATCACTTGACAGTTATAGAATGCTACAACTTTTGAGGGGTTTGAGGGTTTTATTATTGTATTATCATTATTAATTTTTAAATGGTACTTCAATATTTCTTTTCTAGTTTCTAGTTTCTGGTATTTGCGTCTATTTATTGTGCATAGCTGGGAAGTAGTTTCCCTAATTTAAACTCTTCACTCTATGCAGTAGATGCCTAATGAAAAACTCACTTAAGAACAAAACTAATCAAGGAATAGGGCTGCCACAAAAGGTCTCCAGAGAGACATCCTGCCCTGTACAGCTCAAGCACCCAGCCAGGGAGGCAGGACTTCCTTCAGACCTTGGAAGTATCTCCCACTTTTCAAGAGGTAAACAAAGCATGTCCTTTAAGGAGTTTGTTTCACTCAGCTTGAAATTTGTGTTGATACATGGCAAAATTTGGCAGATGGAGCCTATCACTGAGCTACCTTTCTGCCACAGTCATTGATTTTTCTCTAGGATCCTTAGAAACCACCCTCAGCCCATGGATACAAATATACCTTTCAGTTTCTTCAAATAACTTCCTTGAGATTGTATGAGCATGTAAAAGGTATGTAGATATACATGATTAAGTAGGACTGTGACTAATGCAGGTTTGTGAGGTGCAACATGCAAACAGCTACCTATTGGCACAAAAGCCAGACATATATATATATATAAACATGTCTTAAAGTGATTGAGCTTGGACTGGGGAAGGGAAGGGATAGCAAAATTCCATCTTGGTCCATGCAATTGCAAGTGCTATGACTGGTTTTGAGTACTAACTCATTATTTCCAGAAGGTCAAAAATACATGTAGCTAGCTAGAGTTTATAGGAAGCTTAACCTCTGGGGCAGGAGGAGAGGGGGTAAGAAAAGGTGCCACTTTAATGACTTATCAGAGCCTCAGACAGGGTAAGCTGTCTGCATAGATACAAACAATGACAGTAAAGACTGAAGAAACTCTCCTTACAATAGAATATCAATGTTTATGACAGGAACTTTATCTTGTTCTAAACAAGTTGATTCATGCAAAACCAAGATCAGTAAGGGAGGATTGTCTTTAAAGCTTTAAAGTTGCATAATGGAAATTACTGACTGTGTGTTCATGGCAAGTTAGCAAACTGTCCCTGCAGGCACTGGTGACACTAGACAGCTCAAAATACTGTATTTCACTTGAAGCAGATCTGACTCATTCTATTGGCATAAACTTCACATGTTTCACATTAACCGCTTTTACAATCTGCTTTATATATGTATTTTGATTCACTTTCCAACGGTTGCGTTCTTCTTTCTTTTGTTGCAAATATTTTTGCTTGTCACTTTTGCCTCTGACAGCTTGACGGTTATTACCCTAAGACATTGCAGGTGTTCTTTAGTTCTTTTCAAAGAATCACCTAGGTATCCATCTAAAGCCTTTGGCACATTAGCCGGTAACCAAATCTTAAAAGAAAAGAGCTCAAAGGCAGAAAATACAAAAAAAAAAAAAAAGGTGGCAGGAGCACCAATGTGTTTTAAAAATGCAATGGTATTATTTTTAAGCTGAAATGAAGAACAGTCTAATCATTATCACTTTATAATGTGGCACTGCAACACTAAAGTTATAACAAATGGAATACACTACCCTCTTAATTAGATTATTAAGCAGCAGAGTGAAAAGTGGATTAAAAGTGCTCCAGATAAACATTTCTAGGCTGTCAGTAATTATCCAGACAATGTTAGGTTTTCTGGAATGCTATTTTCACATAAACAATACCCTTTCTCCTGGCCATTGTGGGACTGGGAGTAAATCTTCCCTTTGTTTCCACAGCAAAGTCCCTTTGCAAGGAACCAGGATTTTGGAAAAGAAAAATTTCATTTAAGAACCAAAGTTATAAGTTTAAAGTTCATTAGTGTCCATAGACTGCATCAACTTTTTCTGGATAGAGCCACATAGTTTTCTGAATGGAAGCTGAGATGGGAAAACCTCTCTCTTTCAAAAAGTAATTCAGACAAGAGAACAAGAAAGGACAGCCTATCTCCTATATATCTACTATCCCCTCATCTCTTTGCTCTGAATGCCTGATCTGAATATTTTTCTCTATAGAATTCCTGTCTTCATTCCACCCTCTCTTATTCTGTCTGTACTAAAAAGTAAAAAAGTATTTCTAGCATTGACTCAACTATCATTTTTGTTTGTTATGTTTTACAGACTTAAGTGTACCCAAAGAGTTAACATAAAGGGGTGGAGTTTGAATAACAAAATGGTAGAGTTTCATGAAACCTAAATTCCATGGAACCTGCACTATGAATTGGAGACAAAGACTTTAAATAGCTCTACTGGTAGAAGCAGCAAACGAGAACAGAAAAGAAATCTTAAATCTAGCATAATAGAGGTACTGCTAAGGATGGCTACACCAAGCCACTTGAAGGATGGGTATGTGAGACGATTCAACTTCACATATGAGTTAGCGCAATCTCAGGAAATTAATCTTCTAGCTATTCTCTAGTATTACTACAGAAAAATTCTACTTAAATGAAATTTACCTAACTTTTACTTACTACAGAAAATCTTACTACATAGAGTTTTCTCTATGATCTGTGGCCATTAACAGTTGAAGAAGATGAAAAGTAAAACAGGGAGGTACTGCATTGAGTGAGTCATTTAAGAAACAACTATTTTTGAAGAGAGATTGTCTTTTTTACCTCTTAGTATTGTCTTTCACCCTTTGAATTGTAAATGGTAAATTCACTTTAAAATAATAGGACACTTGCCACCAATCTCACAGTTTTGTCACAATGACCAAAATCTAACCAATAGACAGGATCTATACTACTAGTCTGTATCCCCTGAGAGACTAGAAGGTAAGTGGTTTGTAACACGAAATTGTCTTTTAATCACTACAGTCATCCAGTCTTGTGTTAAATCACAGAAACAAATGTTAAAGAAATAAAATGAACAAAACAAACCCTGACTAAGACAATACAAAAACCTAAATGAAATTAATTTTTGTCCTTAGACTTTTTCTTCCTGATGTTTTTGTTATAGAATTTAATCACAGTTTTTGTCATAGCATTTAATCACAGTTTTTGTCCTAAATAAACCTCAATTTTTTTAACTTTTTTTTTTCAAATTCTCAGAAGATTTGGTTTTCAAGTTACGTAGAAATTGCCAGCCTTAACAATGATTTATTCAAAGCACTCTAAAACCTTTTCTCTCTTAGAAAGATAAAAAGAGAGATAGAAACACCTAGTCAATAAATAGAAGTATATGTCCAAGTTTATTTTACTGCTTAGATTCTTTCACAGCTCTAAGATAAGCAACAGTTTCACCTAAGCAACTAACAGGATGCAGCTTTTAAACTCTGCACAATGAAGGCTGTGCTATAGACTTTCCTTCAAGACATATCACCTGGCACTTTTTTTTGGTTGGTTGGTTTATTTATTTGCTGGCCTATCTAATTCATTGCAAGATCAACTGTGTATAAAAGCTAATGTATCTGCTTTGTTTTAACTGCTCAAAAGAAACAATCAATACTGCAAACAAGCTGTGCATTAATGATAGAAAAGAAACAAAAAAGTGTTAAACTGCTGACCCTTTAGTTACCACATCTTTACTGAGGCAATGGCAGCATATTTATAAGTGTTGTTGTATTTTTATATTGCCCGGACATTGATTTTTGTGAATTAATGAATCTTTGCATCCTGAGAGGAAATTATTCTTTCTTGAACTAGATACAGAACTCTCAAAGGCAGAAAATACGACACTGTAATTTTTCCTTTTAATACTCTTCTATTCATGAGAAATAGGGAACTGAATTTTCTGGAATAATTTTCACCCTACAAATACAACAAAATTACGTATTAAAAATAAATTAACTAATCAAAATCCACCCAAGAGATAGTGTTATTAAAGCATATCACTACCATGTATTTCCCTGTCAAAAATAAAAAAGCTTTTCTGAAGGCAAGCTCCCTTAGACTATCCTCACACCAGAAAAGCAGTGTTTTGTTCAAAATAAGATCTACTGAACAATTCCAAAGCTTCACTTGAAGGTCAGAAAAGCTAGCATATGGGCTAAAACCAAAGCAAAACAACAGCCTAACAAAAATATATTTCAGACTAGAACTAACCGTGCTTACTTGCTCATTTATTTATTTACTTACTCCTCCATTCTTAACTGGGGAAGTGATGGCATCCTTTTCTTAAACAAGGTCAGAGGAGAATTAAGGTCACTCAATTCACAGTGATGTTCTTGCTAAAAGCTGAGTCCGTTCAAGTGTAAACATCAGTTTAACGATACATGCTAACAAAATGCAGGGAAACAAGATCATGAGCTGGTCGTATATCTTGGGCTGATATATAGTTCAAGGAGAAATGCTCCTGCCATTCAAAAGAGTCTGTCTCAGAAATGTCATTCTAACATTAACTGTTTGTATGATTTTAGCTTACAAAACCTTGAATATTAAATGTGCAGCTTTTACTTATTAATTGCACCCATTAATTCATGCTATTTCATTTTACAGATTAAAGCAAATTCATAATAAAATCACAAGTCCTTAATTGAAAAGAAACTTATTACATGTTTTAGCAACTACTGGTACTGCCTATGAGAATAATTTTGTAAAGAAAGAACCAATGGACACTGAGTGTGAGTTGCTGGAATATCTCAGGATACTTCAGCAACCGGATGGGAAAGATGCCCTGACAATTCCATATTGAAAATATGTATAAAGTATCTTCCCCTTAATTACAATAATTACAACTCTATTCACCAAAAATGGATCTTGCTTTTGAAATTTGGCCACATGATAAAGAAGGGACTTTGCACAGCATAAAAAAAAATATTTTTAAAGTGACAATATAAGGGATGCTTTTTCAGCTCATTTGTAGTATAGACCTTTGCCATGAAGACATAAGGTTACTTTTTTAGCTGGAACAAATCAGGGAATGCTACACCATAATTTCTATTTATGTGTTACATGTGTGCATTTATGGTTTTCTGCATAATTAACAAAATTAAGCCCATTGTTACACAAATTCTTTGAATGACTGATTCACAAGAATTTAAGATAACATATTGTTGCTATATAATACACCCTGGAATATACAATGCATATAGCCTATATGTAAAGAATAACATTAGTTTATAATACAGATATTAAGAACCTTGTTACAAAGGCACTGACAAAAATCTCAATCATTTATTTATTTTATTAATTTACTTATTTGTATTTCTTTAATTTATTTGCCCCTCTGCAAAAAAATCCACCAAAAATAAGAACACAGCACGCCAAAATTACTAACATAATGTCACGTTTGGAATGCACAAACATATTTTCTAGAGTTTACTGTAAGGTTTTGAACATGAAGTCTGGTTAAATGCACGTTTCATCAATCTTCCAAAGAAGTGATATTTTAACTACACTAGATCACAAAAATGTGGTGGATTAAACTTTCCAAGCCACAGAAATTTCATATAAGACATAGATCAAATACACCTCAAATAAACCTTCAGACTCTCAAGTACCTTTTGACTGCTTTTCCTAATCTAAAGTTCAAAAGCTGTGTAACGGTTTTTCTGTCATGCCTAATAAAAAAGAAGTAAACATTTCTGTGGCAGAGAATTAGGAAAGAAGACATGGGAATTGCGTGTTGAACCAGAAGATAAAGATTTTCATCTTAAATGGTGGAAAGAAATTTGAAGAATCTCTATTGTTTCCCAGACAGAATCATTGCAAATTGGCATAATAAATAAGCGTGTTCTAATTACTCAGGAAGTCGTAGAAATTAGAGTCATAAAAGTGTCCTTCAGAGTAAGGGCATTTGTCTGCTTCACCATGCAGTACAGTGGAAGGAGCGGTAAACAGGACATTAACATTTCACCTTGACCATGGCAAAGCATTCACTGTTACTTAGAGTAAAAGCTTTTAGGGTTAGAGAATGTATTTTTATATGTGTATGTAATGACTAATGTAGTCAGTCCAAAGTCTGATGAGAGCCTTTCAACACTGTTCTAAGAGAACAGAAAAAAAGAGTATGCAAAGAAACATGGATAATGATATCTTTCAGCTGGCTTAGCAGTAAAGTTTTATGTGGTCCTGCAGATGAAAGATATTATTTACTATACTTTGAAAAATAAGGTGAAAATGCAGTGATTCCATGGTTGAATATGGTACATCCATAGCAGAAAAATAATGAAACTATATCTACTTTGCCTTGATATATACATCACTCCTTGCCATTCTCTTCCTTTATCAGAAATAGCTGTATGAAACAAGATAGGCTTCCTCTATTCCTGTCTTTGATGGTAGCACCCAGTTCTGCAGAAAAATCATAAAGTTGATTTGTGACATCGCAAATACCGTTCAGCATAACAGGTCTTATCACAGAATTCAGAATAAAGATTCTTTGAACCAAAATAAAGATGGGTCACAAGCAGGAAAAAACATAAAAATTATCTAGCAAAATATGAAAATGGAGAGGTAAATGGGATAAAGCTAGTTCCAATAAAAGTATGCTTTCTGAAACTGTACATCACAAGTATGTCATGAGAATTCATATTCCATTTCTTTGAATATTTATAAAGTACTTACAGAATTCCTTTACTTATTATAACATTAATAATCAATAATGTTAGTGGTAATACAGACAACAGTATTACCAGTGGTGCATGATAATGAAAATAACAACAAAATAAATATATTAATATCACAATACTGATTCTTTTAATTAAAGCGTGTTTAATATTACATAAACAAGATTAAAGGCATGGTAATATATGTGCAATATTTGAAATTTTACATTATCGCATGTTTGCCAGAATTCATCAATGTGAATGTTCATGAACTTCTACATGGCACTTTTTAAGATATACACAAAATTTTGTTCTACCTAAAGACTAGTGATTATGCCAGATCCAAACTGAATTTCAACAGAGTATTAGAAACAAAAAAAATAAAATCAACAATCACTCTTTTCTTGACAAAATTCCAGCTCACTGTTCCTGGTTATTTTGCTGCAAGGGTGGTTCAAATAAGTAATAAAAAAATAAAAAACACCCACACAAACCCCACCCTTTCAGTTTTCACTTAATACAAAAGATTAATATAGCTTTCCAAAAATACAATTTTCTTTTTCCAGAAACTAGTAAGCAAAAACCAGAAATCCCAATAATCTCAAAAATTTTAGTCAAGAACTGAGAGATAGAATGGAAATGCTTGAGCATATAAGCCTAATTGACTCTGCTGTGTCTTGATTCTATCTGTATCCACATCTAGACAAGGATTACCATGAAACTAAATATGTTTTGCTTGCATAAAACTGTTTTTACATAGAGATGCTTGGAACACATCCTGTAGTGAGAAATTATTTCAACCTTTGTAATTTAAGGAGTATATACATATGTGTCATACTTAATTGTAAACACAACATTTGGCTATATAAAGAAAACCTTTCTTCTTACTACAGAGAGTATAGAAAAACAAAAAAAGAACATAATTTTAAAAATCAAAATTTTTAAAAAGTATTAAAGAATAACATAACTTTTCAAACACAACACTAAAAAAACTATTAATTGGATCTAGCTGTATTTGGCAATGCATCAAGCATATGTGAAATTATACAAAACAATGCAAATCTCAAGTAAAAATTATGGAATTTGTTAGCTAATGATCTTTACTTTCTAATCTGAAGAGCTGTTGAAAGCAGAGGTATTTTAGAGGAAACAGAAGTCTACCACATGGTGCAAGGAAAGATGCATAATAATTAACCCTTAAGAAGGGAAACACTGTGTGCTATTCGTTTGTGAGTTTTCTTCAAATTAGCTAGATTTCAAATGCCTGGATGCTTCTACATCAGAACACTGTTGTTTGCATGGGAATCCAGAGAGGATTAAATGATCCCTCCTACTAGTTATGTCAGGATGAAATCTAGGATACAGCCCAAAACTGGTAAAGGGTTTTGCAAGACACGTGCAAATGCAAATGCAAATTATTTTGTCTTTACTTTACTCACACACTTTAAATATGATATGCTTTTACAGAGTTCTCTGGGTTTCCAATATTACAAGCAAGACTCTAAGAGAAGGCAATTTGCAAGCGTCAAGGTATCAAAATGCGTTCAGTAACATTAAATGTGTAAACTTTCTTAAATTTTACATGTCAAGACCATATTATTAGTGCAAATGAATTTTCATGCTAGTCAGCTCTAGCAAAAGCTGTAGAATTACTGCTATAAAAACATACACATAGTTCCTTACTAGTTTTCTGTGGCCTACCAAATCACGGATATGCTTTCTAGAAAGCAAATTTATGAACTTTGTCAAATTGGAAGGACAACATTTTTTTGAGAGGATGAAAATTCTTTGTATTTATATTTTAGTATGGGAATATTGAAAACCTTTTTGTAGCTCTAAAATTTCAGCATTTTTCCTCATATAAACTGAAGAGGATTTCTACTGGGGGTGTGGATAGGATCTTATTTCAGATAGTACAAATGGACAAAGTGAGAAAGAAACTTTCTATAGATCTTGTTTTGAAAGAGACAAGAAAACAAGATTGAAGGCACAAAGAAATTTGAAAGGGTGCAAGTATACAATATATTCTTCCTCTTCCATGAAACAGTCACTGTTTTGAAGCCTTTGAGGCTTAATCACTAATGAGTGATGTGCTATATGATAACTCAAAGCTCCATCTCAGGATCTGCCCACATCAAACCTTTAGTGCTCCTGACGACTATCACCTATTACTCAATGACTCACTGAATTAAACTCGTATGCACTCTTCATCACCTGCTCTGGCAAGTGTCGAGAGTTTTGAATGAACCCAATGAAAGACCCATCCAAGAAATACCTTTTATCAGCAGAAAGCTTTAGAAAAAATAACATGACTTACATTACACTTCAAACTGAATCAAAATTAATCCACTTTGTTTTGAAGCTGAAGAGACAAAAAAAAATACAGGACAAAAGGGAAGGAGGAAGGAAAGGGGAAAGTGCCAGTGGAAGAGGGGGAAGAGAGATGGGGAATCAGCAAAGCTTGTAGCTGGAAAATGCTGGCTTGAAGATTAATCTAGCCCAATCTACAATAAATTCAGGATGTGATCTGCTCCAGCCTCAACAATGAAATCAGTTTGAATGTTACTTTATAAATCATTCAGTCATTCTTTAACAAGATGAATGTCTGGCAAGATTCCTTCCCTCCCTGCCTCCTGGAAGAGATTACATTTTGAAAGGCTTTAATTTCTGAAAATTTTTAACATGCTAAAGTGCGGGTTGCTCCAAAAGTCAGCCTTAGCTGACTTTAAACAACTTAATTTAAGTGAATACACAGAAAGAAAGATGATTTGCACTCACCATCTCTCCCAGGTTAGTGTAGGCAAAAAATAAATGAACAAATAAATAAATGAACTCCAAATCACCCGTCTTCTTCATAAGCCTTGTTACTTTTCTCAAATGCTAATTCTAATACAAATCATCATAGAGACTGTTTGTTAAATCAATGCTTTGCTATTCATGTTTCCAGGAATGAGCTATACTTTAAAGCTAAATTCACCTTTATACAGCTCTGGGTTATACTAGATTTGATTCTGAGCTGCTGTGAATCAATCATTTACCTGAAATGAGTCACAAAGCCAGAGAAATCGTTTACTGCTTTTTTTTTCTTTGTTGTCATTTTCTTCCTGAAGGATAGTGCTGATAGAAAATGAATCATATGTTTACCAGTTATCCCATTCTGAACAAAAATTTTAATTTTCTCATCCTGAAATAGTTTAATACAATGCAAGAAATAGGTAGGAGAAGTAAGCATATTTTTAACCAGCTCTTCTGTCAGTGAATACTTTGAAAGACATCAATTCTGTAAATTCTGAAAGCCTCTACTTAACTTTAGGTTTTCAGGTGTTAAAGTCAATGAAACTTAAGAATATGCTGACTTTTGCTTACCTATTTTGTTGAAAAGGGTATTTTGTGAGTCCAAGCTAAATGTCCCATCCACAGTCAACTGTCTACTTTATATTTCTTCCATTACATTCCCTTACTCTCACTACATTTAAGATAAATGAACACAGAGCAGGCATATTTGTCCTTTACATTTTAAAACTTAGCAGGCAAAGGCTTAGAAAGTAAATTTTAACTGTGCAATGGATGCAAAGCAAACAGGGCTCAGGCAAATTCTCAATTAATCTATTTGGTTAAGTGTCCAACTCTTGCAGTTTGTATCATGCCTCATTAGTCTCATACACGCTGCAGAGGAGAATCGTATTATACAATCCATCTAGAAGTGAATACAACTGTTGCCATCTTGACTTCAAGGTGAATTTTCATGTGCTTTGTCTTTCCTGTGCTCTTGAATCTCAAGATTTGGAAAGAGTCTTGGAGGCATACAAGATACTTGTAAAGAAATACTTCGTCCATTGCAGAAATCATACAAAAATCCTGAGTTTACTCCACAAATGTATGATCAATTTAATTTGACCAATTAATCAACTGATTATGCTGTTTTTCTGTAGATGTGAAATGGCACCAATCATAACACATTTAATATGGTTTGAAAATATACTTCAAGAAAATATGCAATTAATTTCCTAAGTTCCCATGACAAACTCATAGAAGATACAAATAATAATTTTGAGGTTCTGAGCCTTTTTTTATGCTCTATTGAAACTCCCCAGGGTTGACCTGTGTACCATGCTACAGCAATTCCAGCAGTTCGACATGCTCTGTCTCCAACAAGACAGGCAACAGAGTCCTGATATCATAATAAGGCCCCATGATTGTTACTGTCAATAATCCATTAATTCAATAGGTGAAATATTGTACCTGGCTAGTTTTAAGTAAATCAACATTAAATTGTTCACAGTACAAAATTACCCTTCTACGGACATAATCTTACAAGGTTTTATTCTCAGTAACCTAAAGAAAGCATAAGTCGTAACTACCCTTCAGAG
Source organism: Turnix velox (assembly GCA_013400935.1). Lineage (NCBI taxonomy): Eukaryota > Metazoa > Chordata > Aves > Charadriiformes > Turnicidae > Turnix > Turnix velox. The sequence continues at coordinate 16,757 of VZTY01031801.1, read as the reverse complement.
GGGAATAAGTACAGGCACAAGTACATTCCTGAAGAAGCAGGGTATAAGTTTATTAATTCTGTGTATGTGACATGTAAAAAGACCCTAGTCTAGTGTTGATAGAGCTCCCACCCCTAGGAACTGCTTGACTGGTTTTATTTAATAATTCAGGCCAATCTTTAAACTTTATCCTCCTTCTTCTTGAGTGTAATAGAAGATATTCAAGAAGGAATTCAATTGTCAAAATCTTTTGTTCTATGCTTCTCACAGGAAAAAGCTCAACAATTAAAATAACAGTTCTTCTCTAACAAGATGAGTCTGCACTTGTTTGCACATAGTAGACATGAGTCACAAGCTGAACTAACTAAATACACGGATTTTGTTATTCACTTCTAATTAACTGTTCTTCATCCCTCCTCCTCAATGCCCCCAGAATGTTATGAGGAATGAAATAAAATTTTTCTAAACTTCTCTAGACTCTTACAATTTCCTCTTAAGCTAGAGGAAATGTCATGGTCATAGCCGCAATATTGCAAACTGCATTTCTGCATTACAAGAAATGTGGATGAGACCAAGAGCCGAAGAGACATTAAAAAACCAAAATTTCTGATAATTGAATAAATAAATTGATAGTCATATGTCAGGTGTCAGTGGCACTTCATGAAATGCATAACTCTTTTGGGGCAGAAAACACACGTTCCTCATCTTCCTACACCAAGGTCCTTAAAAAATGAAGGCAATTGAGCCACCTTTCTCATAACATAGGTTAAAATAATATACAAAAATTGAAGCTGTTAAAAATAGTTCAAAAAAGCTCCACATAATGCAAATATTTGAAGAAGTAATCATGTTGTTCCGTGCCTTAAATTGATTCATTGGTATAGGAAGGATGGTTGCATATCAGAAAAAAACTGTGATGACTCTGATGTTTGAGCATAACGTTCTCAGGATATCGTCAAGAATAAAACTATTCTGCTGTGATGGGAAATAAAAATTATCTATGGAGTAAATAGACTTTAAATTAAGTAAATAATTATAGAATACAGAAAATGAAGATGATTAAATATAATACTATGATGTTTGAAAGGAGTAAAAAAACCCCAAGGAACACTTACTATCTTTCTTGTAAGAATAAAGATATGCTAGATTTAATTTAGTTTTAGTTTAGAGGAAATAGAATTCTTTAACAGAGAAATTCCTTAAACTTGTCTTTTCTATTATGTCTTACCAATTGTAAATTGATGGTATTATCTGAAGTTTAAAAAAAGTGAAAGTTACCCTTGAAGTGTGTCATTCCTTTGTGAATTTATTTCTTCTGGAAGTCCCTAGATTCATCTGCCAGCTAAGGACTTTCAATGTTTCTCAGCTTCCCTGCTTTATCCTCTTGCAAGCTATCTAGTAAACATTTGAAACCAATTCCAGAGCTTTTTTAATCTACCATTATTAGTAGTAATTCAATTTGCCTTTCTTTAGTCTTCTGTCTACTCTCAAACAGACAGATACTCTATGTCTTAAAACTTACAGAAAGGAAAAATGAGGAAGCTCGCTGCAAGAACAGCTACTCCATCTCTGGAATGGAGCTTGTCTTCCACTTTGTATGAAGCAAGTATTTTAACTTTGACTGAGGCGTAACTGAGATTGTACCTCAGAGCCCCAAAATGCTGCTAACACATGAAGCTTTAGTAAAATAAATACAGACAAAAAAAAAAAAAATAACTCAAAAGCCCAAGTACATAAAAAATTGGGTATCAAAGTTAAATTTCTTGTAATGGCTGTAGCCTGGATGAAAGGTGTTGAACCAGACACTGATTCAAAGAAACCAAAACTGTATTATCTCCTGATTGCCTCTGATACAAGACAGGACTTTTGATTTGCTTCACCCTCTCTTATTTACTGAGAAGCACCCTTTAGATGACAGGTTTTTCAAATGAAGCCCCAGAAGCTTCTAATGCAATCAGGTCTTTTCTATGGAGTGAGAATTTTGTATTCTTTATGAGAGAAAGGACAGAAGGCATGAATTTGTCTCTCTTGCTATAATGTACTTCATGTAGCCTAACAAATAACATGCTTAGTAATCTTTGGTTAGTTTTTTTTATTTTATTTTAGTGTCCTCTAAAATACATTGAATATTGGTGTTTTTAGTCACAGAGGATAAACATTTTAAAAAGGCAATTTCCATCATGAGTCACAGATTGATTTACATATTCTGATCTGTGAAGTTCTCCATCCTTAATGCAATAGGCAAAGAGGATCTAGAGACATGCCAGTTTGCTTGACACACTTCCTAGGTCCTTTGTGTTCTTCCTCTGTTTGGTAATATGTTATTCAGGTTTTGTAATTTTGAAGAGTCAGTAAATATCTTATATCTTACCTGACAAGTCATTATACTTCTATGACTGGAAAGAGATCTCCAAGTCATAAAGCTTAATGCTTTGTTAGCTATACTGCAAGTAACATTATGTGGCCAGGATAATATAAAATAACAGGGTGTTTGCTGCTTTTTCCACTGGAAGATTGTTTTTAGAACAAGATGCATGCATCATTAACTTATGAGCATTTCCTATATGCATCTCTTTTGCTAAAAAAGATAGATATTTTCATTTCTCCTCATGTGCATGCACATAACATCTCTAAAAATTTTAGGGAGGAGAGAAATTTGAGTGGGGGAGAGAAATGCTGCCTAAGAAGCTTGACACTGAAAGTGATGAAGTGAAGAGGGAGGAGGAAGGAAGTGAAGGAAGCAGTATAATCCAAAATCTGAAATCTATCTCTTTTACAAGACTCTGTGGTGTATGACATCACTCAAACAGAAGTACTTTTACAAAGCTGCTTTCTGGACAATCCTCTGACAGAGACAGTTTTGCTGAAGCCAAATTTAAAGTAACATATTGAACAGAAGTGAAGACAGACTCAATCTTTTTCTCTTTTTACTGCCTTGGGTTATTGCATCACAAGCTCTTCCAAGAGAGATGGAATACACCCAGGCAAATTATAGCTTCTTTTCTCTGCATAGCATGCCAGCTGCAGAACTCAAGTGGCCAAGATACTCCTGATGTCTGTTCAAGTGCTGACAAATTCCCTTGGAGAATATGCCCTTTGAGCAGAAAAAACATCTGCCAGTACCAATACAATGATAGAGACGATAATGCTGCCTTAACTGTGTACACAATTCTTTCCTTCCTTATCTTGGCCTGGATTTGACTGCCAGGTGACTCTCAATCACCTATATGAAGGATAAAATAGACAGACTATTCAGAACAAGTGAGAAAAAACATAGACAATGAAATTAAGAAAAGAAAAAAGGAAGGCATTTTTGCTGAAAGTTACTATACAGCATTTTTAGGTATTTACTCAAAATATGATCAAGTGAGAACTGTCTCTGCCTATAGCAGGGGGTTTGGAACTAGATGATCGTTAAGGTCCCTTCCAATCTAAACTGTTCTATGATTCTATAAACCATACATCATGATCATTTGCCAGATTGTCCTCACATTTACAACAGTTTAGGTGAAAGCAGTCTGTGTATCTAGTTTAATAAGACAATGCCATAAGAAAAAGCAATTACATTATAAATCTCACATTAAGTAATCAGTATGATTAAATGATTAAGGAAAAAAAATTGGGAGTCAAGATGTCTGGATTATTTTCTGTATTCTGTTCCTTTGAAATCTTCACTTGATATCTCCCCATCAGAAATTTCTACCGCAACACTGGATAATAATTCTTACCCTTATTTATGATGCCTATGAATTTTAGAGTATAATCATCATGTCATATTTTTCTAGGGATTTTCCTATACTTAGGATGTGAATTTTACTCTGTGAAAACATAATGTAATTATTGCATTAAGCAAAAAGATCATTCACTGACCCAACTTTGTCTATTTAATGAGAACATTTTTGCAAGGATAAAACCATTACTGCTATTTGTAGTTAGCAAGAGTGTGTGAGGCAGTGAGATTATCCATGCCTCTACACCCACCAGCAACTTTTCTTCTCCCAGAGATGACAACCCTGAAAGAGACATGCTTTGTAATACAAGACAGTCTTCTGATTTATTTATTATTATTTAGCTTTTGAAAAAAATATATTAGTTAGAGATACTATCATGACTATCAGATAATGAAAACATAAACATTAAAGCATGAGATTTATTAAATTCACTACATTTTAACAGATTGGTTTTCTAATTGCAGCAGAAGTAGATAGGAGTAGCAGGTTCCAGAGACTGAAAATTAATGGATCTGTCATGCCACAATTAGTAAGTTGCAAAAAGGCTGTGACTTAAAATCTTTGTTTATCAAAACAAAGCAAACTATACTAATCAGAGTTCTGAAGAACTTAACCTTTTATTTTATGCAGCTAGATTTATTTTACATTACAACTGACTGGCTGACTTGTAAAGCAGCAAGAGATATTATGCTTTAAATCTAGTTCAATAAAATGACTAAGAGAAAATCAACATGCATCAATCTAAAGTGGATGATGAGGACCAGGAATAAAGAAAGAAGACATAGGAATAATAGTTTAAAGTATCTTTAAACTGACTTAGTCTCTTTTGTACAACAAAAATAAACACATCAGAGACTTTTAGGTTTAATGCTGTTGATGCCCATATTTTCTTTGCAATATATTAAAGGAGATAAACAAGTTATTTCAGTTTGACAAACAGAGAGAAGTGGCAGAGAATGAATAAGTCTTATAATAAATAAAAAAATTGATGACACGAAAGAACAAATTTACCAAAACTATCTTCCAAAACATAAGTAAACACACTGCAAGCCACCCACGGGTTTCCTTTTATGAGCCAGTGAAAATGTAAAAGAATACATGCTCATTAACTCTAATCTGCACTTGCCTGTATCCCCTGCATTCACAAAAAAAAACAGGCTCGGACTTTGGTTGCTTTGAAGAAAGCAGCAGATATGGAGACAGCAGTGTCTCAAGGTTCAAGCAACAGGAGAAAAACATGCAGTCTTTGCTTTATTGGCAACAAGTTCAGATACATATTAAGACTTTAAATTAGCAGGCTGTTTTATTCCATGACATTCATTGTTTTCTCCAGGTATAGTCCATTGTTGTATCTATAATGTCACCAAAGCAGTGGTAGTTCAAGTGTGTAACAATACATTTGTGGAAGGAAAATAAATCACTGTCTTTGTTAGGACTACAATGTTCCTCACAAAAATATTTTTAAGCAAAGCATTTTCTTCCTCAGAATTCTGTATTCACATCCATATTAATTTCTTTATGTATTGCTAATTAAATTTAATTTTTTAGCTCCTAACCAAAGCAAACAGATTATGCAAGGACTTTTGTTGTTTCTCTGTTTATAACAGCTGCACTTTCCACCATTCTAGCCTGTTTTTTCTTGCTTTCACTCCAATATTTCCACCTATTTATAGAAACCAAGTGAAATATGATAATTTTCCTAATTTATATAATTCTTATTGTCTCAGTTAGCCACTATTTTAGAAAACACTTATTTTGCTAACTTACTGAACAGGCTAAATCCTGCAGGAGTATGGTATGCAAAAACTTCCATGAAGAAAGATACAGTCCTAAATCTCAGATAAATATTTTATTATCTATTTACACTTTAGTATTCACCACCAGTTGTTAGTGAAAACTGCATCTGGATTTGCCACAAAGTCCATCTGCTAAATTTCAGCTTGATATATGCCATGATCTGCCATGAAAATAGAGAGATGCAGCTGAGTCTAGGAAATTCCTTTTTTTTTTTATATCTGTCTTTAAAAAATACTAGTTTATTAAATGCTATCTTTCACTAGAAACTAGGAGTGCGTCTTTAACAGAGTGGGATTTTAGTAAAAGTATATCTTAATTGTAGTGAAAATTCATATATTCAATGATTTTCTCCATTGAAGTTCCAAAAGATGAGCGATATATTTTTATATTATACCTTGGGATTAAAACCAGTTATACTAATCCTTTTAAAAGAACTGCAGCCATTAAAGTATAAAGCAATTTGATCAAATTCATCATACAAGGTAAGAACAGAGAACCCCTAAATTTCTGTTGCAATTAGACTTCATATCATACTGTTTTCATAATTTGGAGCTGCAATGTCTTTCAATATAAAGATCAAATTGAAAAAATAAAAAAAAGTTAAAAGTGAGATAGCCTTTCCAGCTTTTTGATTCATTTATGATGTACTAAAATACATAAATACCAGTTTTATTTTTTTTTTTTCAGAGATTGTGTACTAATGGTAATGCTTGATGCTCTGAAGCCATTATGGTCCAATACAATTGATAATGCCCAAAAAAAGCATTACAAAGCAATAGAGTTGAGATAATAATAAGCTTACAGCCTGATATGTTCCCAAAAATGTCTAGGCATTGCTAGATAATCCTGCTTGTAAGGGGCTACCCATAGCTCTGCACACTGTGTTACAGTGAAATCAGCAATAGTGAAAGTGCAAGAAACCCACTGCCTTATAAAACACCATGTCTGTTTATCTCATAAGGTGGTATTGAGTCATCTTCATTAAGCTTCAAGAATTATAAATTGTTTTATGCTATGCCCTGCCATTACATGTGCACATTGGAGTTCCCGAGTGCACATGTGCTTAAAAAATAGAAAACACTGTGTTTTAATATGGGACATCATCAGTTGTGAACGTTTGACTAAATTTTTTCAGATACTGTCTATGATTGAAACATCTTTAAATGTTTCTGTGATTCTGTGATCTTTAAATGTTGCCATATAATTCTTTTAATATGCATCTTTCCAACAAGGAAGAAACATGGCATCTGAATTCTGCATAAGCTTATCTTTTTAAGAAGCTCTGTTCAGTGAAATGTGGATTTAGGATGCTTTTCTGGCACTTTTTCCCAGGCTGGAGTATGATGGGAATTGGAATGGGCTCCAGGAAATGACAGCTGAGAGATGCTTTCTGTATTACAGCAGACTCCAAGGATGCCCAAAGGTAAGCAGAATTGCTCAGAGTTTGCACAATGCCTCATGCTGTTATTTTGCTGCTGAAGGCACCACTACATTTCAGTACACTGTGCATTCACAACCCACTGGCAAAAAGGTGATGGGCATCACTGGTCATCTAGTAAAGCAGTTTGGTTCCCTTTCGATTATCCTTCATAATGCAACCACTTTATGTGCCTGGAGAGATCCTTTTTTTGCTACCTGTGCAATCACAGCAAATGAAGGAGTCTGTTTCAGAACATCAGATGTCAGAAATGAGGTAAAAATTGTTTGCCACCTACTGAAAAGAAGCATATGTGAATAAATCTCATTTCTTGTACATTAATTCATCTGTATGGCAATGACTGTGGAACATATCTTTACAGTGCCAGTGCATTGTACTATTGATACGAAAGAAACAGACTCTTCGTCAGAGTCCAAGAGGTATTCACGATATTTTGGAAAAGCTGCATGGAGGAATAACTGTACTGGGAAAAATAATCACACAGGGGAGAAAAAAATAACTACAATACTGCCTGTCCTTTTAAATATTGCTGAAATTATGCATCCAAATGTACCCCTTATATAAATGTGTGCAATATTATTAACGTAAGCAGAGTACACCTCTATAACTAGCTCATATTAAGATTGTCCTAAGGAGCTTTAAGCTGACATCAGTGTTTGAAACAATGTTTTTGTTGTTTGAATCTGTCTTCTTCCTTTAGAGTCCCTGGCACAGGGACTCTCCTCCACTGTTTGTACAGTGCCCAGCACAATGGAAAATCAAACCACATTGTGTGCATTAGACATAATTGTAAAATCATTATCATGTACACATATCTATTCCGTTCCTTTGATTCTTCACAGTTATTCATGTGGCCTGTCCCCATCCTCTCTCAAACTTTCATCTGAACATTCTCATGTGTGAAACCAGAGATTAAGTTGGTAAATACGAACTGTGCAGATTCTGAAATCTAGCAGCAAAGCATACATGTTAATTAAACATCACCAGATGTGTGGTATTTGCTAACTAGGTCTTAAACATCAGTACATTCGGGGTTATGCTCTGTGCTCTTCAGGCTATTTATTAAAGCATGGTAATAGCAAGTATTAACTTATTTTGACATAATTTTTATTTTAATTTAAACATTTAACTACCCATTGGATTAAAAACTATTCCTATGAGGCCAAAATACTAAAAATTATAGAGGTTTACTCCTAGAGAAGCTGATAAAGTTCCATCTCAGCTCCCAGTCATTCCTGCTTTTTAGCATCTTTGAGCCTGACATCAGTTCTGGATGCAGCTAAATGCCAACTATCCCGATAAACATGTATACTACCAGCTGTGGCTCCATCTGCTCAACTAAACATTTTCACACCAAATCTGCTGGGGAAAAAAATATTGGTTTTGGAGTTGGTTTGTAACAACTGAAATATTAAAATCTTAACTCCAGGTGGCCCTTCACTTTTCTAGTCCTCTGATTAATATATTTGGAAGAAACAAAATAATCTATTTATAGTCTGCCTCCAACTCACAAAATCCAATAGAAGGAATTTGGTGCAAAAAGAATCTCCACTCTGTCTGTTGCAGAGCCTTTGCAAATGCCTACGTGACAGTGAGACCTGGCCAATGTGCAATAAATACAGCTATAAATAGCTTCTGGTACCTCTGCCGCACCCTGGAGGCAGACAAGGTTGATGTGTCTGTCAGTCTGTTCCCAAAACACTGCAGTTATAAAGCCAGAGTAGAAATTGGTACTTCTGTAAATAGATGCAATAGCCATTGTGCTTCATTCAGAGCTTTTTATGAGAACAGCAGATGCCCCCTTTTTTTGTGTGTGAGCAGGAATACCTGTAGGAGTAGTATTTTAGTGTTTGGAGATACTGTTAAATAATGGCTCTTTTCAGAGTTAGGTTGACGATTGGCCTAGACGATCTGAACCAACCAAGGTGATTCTGTGATTCTGTAACACCCCTCAAAAGCTAGTCTGCACTGACTCCTACAAGTGCAGCACATCCTGAAGTGATAGCTGTGTACATTTCTTTATATCAGTTAGAGATCTATCCTTACTATTGTGAGACTTCTCATTCAGATACTTCTGAGCAAATACAAGTCCCCATGAAAAGACAAAGCATAACTGTGAACTTGCTTCTTGTTTAATCTGTCAAAATCATTTTAGAAAGTTCAGCATGGTAACAAAATTGCACTAGGAGCAGGACAAAAAACCTAATATACCAAGTCTGACCAAGGACTAAGGTTTAAATTGCACTAAACAAGTGTTTTTCACTTTCCCCTCCTCTATTGGGAACATCACGGAAGGTGTGGGTCAGCCCCAGTTTTATCACCACGAGAGCCTGAGTGGGTGTTGAGAAACAGCTGAACAGAAGATGAATCCTAGCCACAAGGAGCAAGAATTTTTTTCCATCTGCAACTGCGAGGGCCTGTAAACTGCTCCTCCTTGAGAAGGTAAGCCACAGTCCTGAAATAATCTTACCCTTTCTTCAACAACAGTTTGAAAATAATGGATTTTATTCAACTTGAAAGACCAGCTGATTCAGACTGGCATTTGTTTTGAAGTGTGTCATGAAAATTAAAACTACCCACTCTGCTTAGGACTTTTAATCAGTTGCAGTGGGATAAGATGTAGAAAACAGCAAAACAATAGATTAATAGAATAGACTATATAACATGATTTAAAATTCAAAGGCATTCTAGTGGAAACACAAGAGGGGTGAAAAACTATGATGCTTCTTTAACTGATGTTCATGAAAGCCATGATCAATTTAACTGAAGTGAACAGAGCAATGTCAAAATACTCATCAGAGATAATAAGAGACATCAGTAAGAGATATCAGACCCATTTGGCTCCAAAATACTCTTTGAGAACTGAATATATTTCTGTTTTATAAAATTAAATTGTATTTTGGGTATTACAGCTTATTCTATTGTGTTATGAATGTTTCTTATAAAAGTGAAAGAATAATATCTTGCTGCATCTTCTAACTAAAAAAAAAGCCACCTAGGAATGGACTTTAAATAGATGTAGCAAGCAACAGTTTAGATTCCACATCAGTGACTTCTGAGCCTTCTTGATACAGTTTTCTAATTTTTTCATCCTGAGTTTGTTCATACTACTAATGTCTAGTAGACAGGAAATCTGAAATAAATAACAGAAAGTAAAGCAGTCATATGAAAGTCATCTAAATTCTGCATTTAGATACAATTTTATCCTATTTCACTCAGTATCACCTTGTTTACCTGTGTGGATATAAATGTATCAGTAGAGAAGGGGTTTAGGATAGAAAAAATGCACTATGTTATATAGAAAAAAATTGTCATCCATCAGTTCTTACCAAGGAACACATTGCAATCTAGTACTTAGTGCTATGAAAAATAAATTTATTTATTTATTTCCCTTCTCATTTTTAACTTAGGAAAAATCACAACAAATCTCAGTAACAAACCAAACAGAGACATGAGTTCCAGAAATAAGGCACATATTATGAAGCTATGTGCAAAGCCACATGTATATAACCAATTTTACTATCTTCCATATACCGAAGTCCTCCAAAAGGAGTACTATTAGTGCCAGTCAGGGAATAATAGTGGTTTGTTTGTTTTTTTTTAAATAAGTTATATTATGAAGAATTAAAAAAATAAGAACAATATCTGTAAGTTAACACAAACAAATTGGATTTTCTGTTGTTAAGCACGCAGCATCTCTGGGTACTGGCTACCAGGAAGGAACATTATTAAAAAATAATCATGTGTCATAACATTTATTTCATTGTTTTATTATTTAGCTTTGGTGCAGATATTGCATTATCTATGTCAACAAAGCAAGAAGTAGCATAGCATCTTCTTTAGAAGAAAAGCTTATGTGCCATACAATCCAACACCTTCCTCTAATAATGATTTCCCATATAAATTCATCTCTTGTAATTTGGCATATTTTACCTCTAGCCCTTTGATCTGTACTAGTTTATGAAGCTAGGGATCTTTACAAACACAGAAGCACATAAATATAACACATATTTCTCATACTTTCTCAAAGAATAGAGGAAAAAGTACCTGAACATCCAAGCTTGAAAGTGCCTTTTTGTTCTACTGTAGCTGTTCCTGTATAACTTTATCAAGATAGAGGCAATTCCAAGAAATTAGCATCACACAGAGAACTAAGGCAGTGTTTTGATAGTCATCAGATTCCTTGGGAATTAACTCAGAGACTTTGATGCAAACTGCACTGCTGTATGCTCTCTCCTACAGATAAGCCTTATATTTACTGTGAAGAAATCTACTGGAGAACTTCCCGCAGTGGAGCTATCAAGTACTGGGCCTTGTGATAGCCTTTTAGATATCTGAACCCAGGCCAGAGAGTCTTGAAGATAAGAGTGGAGACTGAAGTTAAGCTTAATTCTCTAAAAAGCCAACATAAGGCAGTGTGATGTGCTCATCATAGTCTGAGTTGCTACATCCTTTTATATTAGATAACTTTCCCCTCTCAGTAAGAGCTGTATACTCAAGTATACTCTGTTGCTATTATCTGAGGGAGAAGCTGTAAATGCACTAATAACTACAGTCAGTTCAACAGCACAGAATCAGAAAATCACAGATTAGTTTGGGTTAGAAGGAACTTTTAAAGGTCATCTAGTCCAATGAGTACAGAAGTACTCCTGAATTACGGACTGCATTAATCAACAGACAATGAATAACTTTCACCAGAAGCTACTATATTGGGCTTGGAAACCCACAGACTTTATTGCTGTACCACACCTGTCTCATTTGAGTTCAATTGAGTTCCACAACTATTCTTCATGTCTGTGCCATTTTCTTCCAATCAGTTTCTCTCTACAGTGAAACCGTACAGTCTACTCTCTACAGTCTTTTAGTACAAAGGGAAACATATATAATCTGCATGTTTCTTAAGCATACCATCCAACCTGTTCATGTGGCAGCTGAGTATAGATGCCAAAAAGAGTTAGCAATAAAACTGATTCTTGAAGGACATCAGAATGAGGAACAGAAAGAAGGTCTGCCATTTTTACTTGTTGGCTTTGTTTGTCTGCGAAGAATGCCAACCATTTTAGTATATTGCTTTGGGTCCTGCTACCTCTCTCAAACAAGAAAGTAGTGTCTCATGATCAACTGCGTTAAATGTCTAAAGGGATGAAAATAGACGTCTGTTCTCTCTCCAGTGAAAGGAGCAGATCACCTGCTACACATGCTACTAAAGCCATTTCATACCATGGTTTTAATTCAGATTGTATTGGATTTAGAATTTTATCTTAATTTAGTTAATGCAGTTAGCCTTTGGCTAGTTTCTCTATGAGCCTGCAAAGAGTTTTACAATTATTCTGTGTCTGTATATGGAGACAGACAAAGAAAGATGATTATAGTTAGCTCTAGGCTGAAATGTGGAAACTGTTATAGAGCACATGGAAATGCTACACAAAGGTTCGGGACAGGAAATGAATAGCTAATCCAACTGAAGCAACAGGGGGAATGACAGGGATATGAGACATAATTACTCAACTAGAATTTGCTCAGAACACTGAGGTTAGCACCTCTTCTCTTGCAGTTGGTACAGCTGACAGGACTGTAGGTTTTTTTATTTCATTTAAAAAGCAACAAATCCAATCGTAAAATACTTTTTCCCACAAGGGACAATGGGTTCAGCATAAAACAGTGAGAAAGAACTGCCTTCTGAGTCATCCTGAGCACTTCTTTCAACATCTGAATTCTCACTGTAGGTATCTTGTTCAAGTAATAATACTCTCAGTATAACTGTACTCATTTTGATAGGTAAAGAGAAACAGCTTAAAGAAGTATAGCTACAGCAACCATAAGTCAAATTCATGTAACTTAACCGTGCCAACTAATAAACTAAATAACACACAGTCTACTAAACACCAGGGAAAATATCCTGGAAAACATCTAGGTTGTTACTTTAAGGCTAAACAGGAGTAGTTAGTAGAGGAATGCAAGTTATTAAAATCCATATAAATGTACATGGTCTCACACATATAAAAGAATCCATTTTATGGATTCAAAAGCTGTACAGAAACTACTATGTCTTTGCAGGATTTTGCTGATCTTTCAAGAATGACAGATCAATCTTTTAAAAGAAGAAAAATGGATTGAAAACCCACAATGTTTTAAAAAGCAATTCTGTTCAGGGCTCTACTTCCTTGATAAATTAACTGTGATCAGTAATAAAAAATCAATTTTCTCTTTTATTTAAGCTTCAAATAATAAGTAATAATAATAAAACCATGTATATAAGCAATTAATATCAATACTCCAATTTTTCATAAGCAGACACCACTTTTCAATTCCTTTGGATCTGCATCTCAAATTTTCATAGAATTTAATTGCCTACAAATCCAGTGGCAGTTCCTGCCAAGGAGTCTGGCAGGTATCTGCTATGTTGTGTCTTTGAAATCTGACTGAGCATTTCAGTGCAAGGTGAACTTGTGTCTTATCGTGTCTCCTTTACTGAGCCTTAAAAAGGCACAGTTCTCCACTGCTGAAAATCAGGCCATAGACATTAGTCAGTGGACACTCAGCACCTAAAACATTCAGAGAAACTACATTTTAAAACCTAGGTTGTATTTCTACATCATCAGGCAATTATGTCGTTACTTATAATCCGTAACCTTAAAGAACCTCCTCCAGGGGTTTCATGCCATAGAGCAAGTTAATGACCCATTGCAAAGTACCTCCTTATAATGTAATTCAAAACTTCATTTTAGCACCTTGATTATGAATGATATGCTTCTTGTTTCACTGCCAATAAGGTGTTGAGTCATTAGCAGCACAACATATAAAAACAGAAGCTTCTCAGATGTTAGATATGTAACATTAACAACACTGGAATAAACACAATCACCCGGAGTCCCTTAAATATAGGTACTAAATAAAACTACACTATTATCAGTAGCAGAAAAGCTTTTTAGCATCTAATTTTGGGGAAGTACAAAGTAAGGCAAAATTCCATTGAAATTCATAAGAATCCGATACAATAAAGAATTATAAATTTGTCTTCTACTTTTTAATTGTTAATGGAACAATTTAAAAAATTAAAATTATAAAAATTTAAATAATATTTTTTAAAAATCTGATTTGAATTAATTTAACTGTAGTACCAATATAAACCAATATTTCATAGTTTCCCTTTACTGACTGCAACATGATTTGTTCTCCTACATATTACCCAAAAACTCATTTTGATTAAGAACCAGTGAAGTCAGAATACACTCAAATGTTTTTTAGTATCTAAGATGCAAAATTTACAGATCTTAAAAGGTTAACAACTGAAACATTTTTATAAAAGTAAACAAACCAGGGAAAGTCTTTGCTCGCCTTCTAAATTTACATTATCCAATGAAAGAACACTTACTCTATGCTTTATCAGTCTTGACATCAATATTAAAACTGCTATACAAACTGCCACAATTGTTTATACATCTTTTACAGCCATTTCAATGTGAACAGTGTCCTCCTTGTTTCTTGCCCTATATGCAGCTTATTCATCATCTCCAGCTTACATATCAATTACAAGACCTGCAATCTCAACAAAGGTTTTTCTTTTCCTTGTCTTACCTCTCTTAGGCAATAAAAATACCACCATCAAATTACAGGTAAAATGTTTCTGAGAAACTGAAGAACATAGGAAAATATTAAGTATTTTCCTGATTAAGAAGGCAGGAGTGGAAGGGCACTTTGGGATCACTATGTTCAGTCACCTGCCTTCTCAGGCAAAAACATGATGCCATTCCTTCTAGAAAAAAAATCTTTCATCTTATAATCAGATTATTGCACCCACTACTCCCATCAAAATCTCTGGCTGCTCCAGAATCTCAGTAGACTGGTAGGTAGAAAACTTATAATTTCCAGTCTAAATATTTCATGTTTCAAAATCAACCATTTGTTTTCACATCAGTACTAGTTATTCCATTCAGCTGGTATTTCCTTATGAATTTTTTTTTCCCCAAATTCCCCCACAGTGCATTTCTGATTACTAGTGAAATTTGTGGCAGCAAGGAGTTTCTCTCTGTTCTTCCTGTTGAATCTCTGTCAGGTGAAAGAAAGGCAACGGGAGTGGAAGAAAATTAGTCACTACACACGAACATGAATTTGTGGCCTAAAAATTAGGCTATGGCAAGAATGGCTAACTCAGTGGTTAAAGAAGGGAACTGAACCTGACTCTCCCCTTTCACAGGCTACAGCATAATTCTGGAGTGGCATTATTGAGCCACAGCACCCCATTTTAACAAAATTCTGAGACTTATTTTCACAAGAAAATCATGAATACTGGCACACTCACCTCTGGACAGGTTTTACGGCTCGCAATCTCACATACACTTCAGTGCCAAATTAAAGGTAGAAGCTACATTTTCAGCTAACAAGTCCAACAGCTTTTCTTCCACCACTTTGTTCCTGAATTCTTCCCCTGAGGCACCTGACTTTATTCAAGCAAAGGCTGAAATTTCATACTATTCTTGATCCCTTCTAATAATGGACTACCGATAAAATACTTACGTTCTCTGCTGTGCTAAAAACCACATTATTCCATCATTCCCTTTACATGAGATCTGTGGAACCACAGCTAAGAATAAGAGGCAACTGTTTTCTTGCCTTCTAAACACAAGAGCCTGCATTAGAAATGCAAGACCATAGCACTCAGGTGTTTTCAAGCATTATGTCTTTTCTTGTTCACCTTTAAAATGGATATAATTAGCACTTTTTAATGTAGAATTAAACTATCTATTTGAGGTTTCCCCAGGTTCACATGTGATCATGGCGCTGAAGCAATATGAGGGTTTTCTTTGACAGAGTCTACACTGTACTCATACTGAATACTGTCTTCTTTTCCAACTGGCTACTCTTGGATGTTTCAAAAGCAAATAATTTTTGTTAAACTTTAAAATGTACCTTACTTCATGCTTACTAAAAATAAACCAAATCCATTCTTTTGAAACTATACCTAAAATATAAATGTTTTCATGCCAATTTTGATCTGCAGTTCATTAATCATACAGCCATTTTCCAGCTTCTAGTTTCAAACTGCTTTTTATTTTTTTAAGATCACTTGAAGACAACAAAGAAATAACAACAATACAGCACCTGATGTTACAAATGTGAAGAATTTGCTTTCAACTCTTACAGGAGTCTGAGCCTTTCTGTTTCATTTTTTTATCACAGTTAATCTCTGCAGATATTACACTATATTAAATCTCTGCCACAGCTATAAGTATCCAAGCTCTTCTGTTATACATCTGTTCATGACAAAAAAAAATTAAAAAATCAAAATTTCCCAATATGTTTC
This sequence comes from Turnix velox, assembly GCA_013400935.1. Lineage (NCBI taxonomy): Eukaryota > Metazoa > Chordata > Aves > Charadriiformes > Turnicidae > Turnix > Turnix velox. The sequence continues at coordinate 508 of VZTY01031801.1, read as the reverse complement.
ATTTGATGTAGCTATAAATGCAGATTTCATTTAATTCAAAGCCAGTTCCAAAAACTGAACTACTTTCACACTTTACAGTACGTGATCTGTCTAGTAGTACCTCAAATTTATAAACTCCAAAAATAACCTAAGTATTTCATCTGCTGTAACATTGGTAATCACCTTTCTCTACTACTTACTCTTTTTTCCTTCACATTCCTCTCTCAAAACATATTTAAGATGATAAGTCATCTAACACCATCATTTCCTCAAAGGAATGGTAATTTCAGATGTTCCTACTATGAAATTACATTTGAGACAACTCAATACAATATTCTATAGAACTGTATAGCAGATTTGTGTCCAGATATTCTAGCACTAGCCTGCACTTCAGTGTGATCCGTGGACAAGAGAAACTAAGAGCAGTTTTAAGTCTAGGCTTCACAGAGTACAATAAACCAATTTATATTCCAAGTCAATAAAATAAAAACCCTCAGAGAATTCCCCTGAAAAAAAAAAAAGAAGTGTA